>PTEX01000066.1:2365216-2461042 GCA_003342815.1 Eudromia elegans
TTTACACTGTTTTAAGGCAAAGATAATTTTACATGGTAGAATCGGTTTCAAGCACTAAGTAGTTATCTTGCTAAGGAAGAGRATCAATTCACTATTCCATAATGACTCCTGAAATCTGCTGTGGCTAAACAAATCTTCATTTACTTGACTTGATGCTCTTCTGGAAAGTTTACAAAATGAAATTAAACTTCTCAAGTCTCCTTCCTTCTGATTTGTCTCCAAATATTTTTTTCATTTTGTTCTTTGTGTAGTCTGAGATAATTCATTTAATGTAGCACTAAAATAGTTAGTGACAATACTTGCCTCCAATAACATACCTCCCCCAACACTGTGTAAAGCACTTGGATAAATGTACTTAGTTTTGGGAACTAGCACCACTGCTAATGAATAGTCTGTTTCTTTGCAGCTTGACCACATTTGGTTACTTAACTTGCTACATGTGCTTCACTTTTCAGTCAACAAAACAGTAGTGAAAATATCAAAATACAAATAAGTACAAAGACAGAAAAGTGGATAGCTAAACATTTACATGAGCAAAGGCAAATTTATGGATGTGAGCACCAAAACCTGAAATACTATGCTGAAACTTAGGAATAAGTTTATATTTTGTATTTTCGTTCTGGTGAAAACAGATGGCAAATCTTTTGTTTTGTCTGCTCAGTGCCCTTTCAAGTGTTAAGCAAACCTGTACTTTGTGAAGTTGTGGGTAGAAATGCAATTAGAATTAGCAGACTTATCCCTTCCTTTCCCCTCACCCCCCTTCTCATTTCCACTCTTCTGCTGGAGTTTTCAATCAAGGGAAAAGAGGTCACSTGAAGCCAGGATAAATCTCATTGTAGTGCCAAAAGATAGGATTCTATTTAACTTCTCGTAACGTAAGTTCTTTATGCCTGCTGAAGTATACTTTCTTGAGTTTGATTTTGGCTTTAGTTATGTATTATTACATATTTACYGTGGTTGTATTATTTCTTCTGTTTTACATTCTTGTACATTTTACGTTCTCACTCAGGAGATTTATAGCYCAGATCAGCACTAGTGGGAGTACCTACTCTATTGTAGAGCCTTATACTTCCCCTGTCAACTGCTTGTAAAGCTATGARGAGAAGCTGTCTATAGTTCTTTCAGGAAAAAGCCAACATAAAAGCCCTGTCATGGGCTTCAAAGAAAAAGCACCAGTTTAACCTTGCTTACATCCTTGCATGCCCCAGATTACCTGGAGTAATGTCAGCTGTGGAAATGCCTGGGATGATGAAGCCTTGAGGATCTGGATGAAAGCAGAGAAAGGTGTGCTGTGGATGTGGTGGGCAAAGATGCCTTCACATGCAGGGCCTGGAGMAGGACAGCAGCCTGGCTCTACGGAGCTGCTGGCATCGTGCTGCTTTGCTGCTCCGTGTCCCCTGGCACGAGGTGAACGTGGCACTGGGTCATGATGAAGCCCCTGCTGCCAGGCTTTGTGCATCTCCTTGCCAAGCTGGAGCCTCCCATCCACGGCGGGGATGGCGCCTTGTCTGCATGGATTTGTTGTGTCTAGTTGATTGTGTAATTTTTTGGACTGGTAACCCCTGCTGTTTTGTGGTGTGAAATTCCTGTAAATTGCATTCCTCTGGTGTCAGAGAAGCCATTGGMTTCACTCGGTCCAGCTCCAGTGCTGACACTGAGCCGATATTGCTTGGCCCAGTTGGAACTTGTCCTGCTACTGACTATTTCACTCTGAGTTTGTGCAGTAACATGGAATGTCTCATTCCAAAAGCACTTTGCTTGGTGCAGTTAATCTTCAGGGGAAAGCTGGGGCATCACCCTCAGCACTTTATGTCTAATTTACTGGTCAGAATCACACAGAATTACCCAGGAATGGATGTAGCTTGAGTCAGTAATAACAAAAATGGTGGTATTCATGCCATTAATGTTTTATCACAGTCCCCATTTTACTGTTTTTCTAATAACATTGATTTTATATGGCTCAGATCAGTTGTTCTTAAAGACAGATCTTAAAGATTTATTTTAATGAAGAATTCAGCTTTTTGACTATAATTTCTACTGTTATTTGAAACAACCATTTTAGCATCAAGTACTTGAGTCTTATGTCTTCTCATTAAATATCCTGATTAAAAATGCCTTATGAGATGCAGAAACATTTTATTATGCTTGAGTATTGAATACACTCCAGATTTGGATAGGATGTGAACACATTTGAATGTGTTACTGCTGCAGACCTATAGCAAATCTGCTTACTGCTTCTGATATAATCACAGAAGGCAATTGAAATGCTTTTTATTCTAGCATAGTGTGAGTAAAGGCAGGCAGGATGAGTCTGTAGGCTTGTGTAGTCTGACAGTATGATCTGCCCTTCCTTATAACCTATAAGGTTATAACCTATAAGGTTATAAGGTACCTCATAACTCCTCTAAGTTTTAAAATAATGGGCAGCTTATGTTACCCACTTTTCTTAACTACTTTGAAGGGAATGAAGGAGTGTTGCTGTCTGTGGACCCTGAACACATGAAAAATGTATGTTAAAGAGTATCTGAAGTTTGAAATGTAATTATTTAAGTCTTCATCTTAAGGGAAGATTTTAATGTCTCTCTAATATATGTACATGATATATGTCTAATATATGTACATGATATATGAGAACAAATATGAAATTGATTACTTGGGCAGCAATAATAAATTCAAAAGTATGTACCTTCTACAAGTGAGGGTGCTGCTATATATAATTTATATACTTAAATGGCAATGCAGTTGCAAATCAGTGTGTTCAGTCTTGAATTCTCTCTTTGAGATATTAACTTAAATAATTGATTGCTACATTGCCCTGGAATTCAAGATACATCTACAGTGTTAATCTTCATGTTGCTCAGGAGGTACTGGTGGGTGCAGAGATTGATCTTGCTGTGGAAATAGCTGAATGGAAATCTATTGACTGTGTCTTTCAGATAAAAATCAGGACGAATCATCAGGGAACTTGTATCAGCTTTTAAAAGCTCAGATCTGAAGACTGACTGGAGGAAATCTGAGGATTTGCTTCTATGACTTATTTTTCACTTCAGTTTAGCAATCACTGCATTGGTTAAAAAATATGAAGGCAAATCTCATATTCTTACCCCAAATTTCCAATCAGTTAACATACACAGGATGTGTGTATCGTAATTACAACTGGAAAAAATGAGAGACCATCTTTGCCTTCTCCTGCATGCTTTTGAAACATTTTCATTTGAGTCGGTGTCTGTGAGAAGGAGAGACTCTAGCTCTAACTCTTGTGATCTGTTTTTAGGTGCATATCTTTGCCTTGGACTGTAAATCCTCTAGGAGTTTACCACTGTGCTGTCATAGATGACTTTTACTATGGGAATTGTGCATTATTTCATAAGTGCTACCACTACTTCTATACAGAAATAAGTTCTTCAAGACAAAAGGTGGTAATGTAAAAGTAGTCACTACTTCTATTTTTAGAAGACTATTCTCTAAATTATACAGAGCAGCTGAAGTCTGTAGGTGGCTAGTCCATCAATGGCTGCAGTGGGCTGACTTTCCCTTATGCTCCAGAAAGTCATTAAACTTTTAGGAACTTTGTCATAGGTTATCCACATTTCTGCATCCTTGAGGAAAACTGTCCTGTCTTGCAGTCTTAAAAATTCATCATATTTTCTAGTGTATGATGAGATCCCTAAGATGCTACTTCCCTTTATTACTTGTTTTTATGACTAGATATTATTGATCCAAATGAAAGCAAAATTCAAATTAATTTGCCATTTTTACTTTGTGGTATTTATCATGAGGTCATAGTAAGGAGCATGTGCACATAAAATTCACCTTGAGCCACTAATTTGAACTCTTGGTGAGATATTCCTCATGTTCCCTGAGTGTTCTTCAAAGTATAATTTGGAGCTGACCGTTGGGTGTCACTGTTGGTGCTCATAATACAGACTGATATCTACCACTGACAAAAGAGTTGGCTTGAGAAGGAATTTGGGAAAGAGTGGATCTCGTTACTTTCAAAATGTGCTTTTTTCCTCTTGGCCACATGGAAGAAGACAGAAATGAAGAGACTGTAATCACTGATATCAGCAAAGGACAAGATCCACAATAGCTGAAATATAATTTCTAATGCGATTCAGCAAGGACTAATGTGTATAGTTAAATACGACTGCTCAGGGATGATATTGACAAAGTTATGACAAATTTTTCCATTATGGAACCAATTTTCACTTAAGTTAAATCAAGTGCTGTCTTGATTGTTAAAGGAATAAAAGATTATGCTGTCATGTTGCATGTCTTAAAATGAAGACAGCATTTTGATTATAAAAAAAAAAATACAGTGAAAATCCTTAAACTGTGAAGAAACTGCAAAAATAAACTTGTAACTCCTTGCATATTCATTAATGAATGCTTTACATGACCAACAAGCACTGCTGCATATGGCCTGTTAACCTTGAAAGGTTAATGTAGTTCTTATTGTTCTCAAATTCAAATGTATTTTTTGTGGGTTAAAAATAGGGCTCTGATTCTCTAAGGTACACATGTGTGATTCACATCATGACCTGTGGCTCCTGTATTGGCAGGCTCTGCACTTGCTCAGAATTGTGTTGACTTTCACAAGATGCAATTCAGGCCCACAAGTCTGTTTATATGGATATGATTAGGAAGAATATAATCTTTTCAAATACATTTTGAATGCATTCACATACATCAATACAAATATTATCCTTTGTATCTGGGCAATCACTTACTTGTATAAAGCATAAATATCTGTAAGATATCATATGCGAAGAGTATGTAAAAATGAATGTGAGAAGATCATGTTTTTAATGAATAAATGACCTTGTGCTTACCTAGCTTTTTTCAGTAATAAGCATTTTATGTCAGCTTTTTCTTCCTCAGAGTAAACTGTGAGCAGGGAAGATCAACACTATAATTTCGTTGTATTTATTAGAATTTTAGGCTATGTAGTATAATGTTAATATTAGCAATTTGCAAGATTTAAAGGTGTATGTAGACTCTGGTGAAATGGCTCACTATTGATCACTTATAGGTTTAGTATTTGTTTTCCTTGCTTTCTTGAAGCTATATAATTCTATGCATATTTCTTGCACTGGCAGTGTTATGTTCAACGAGCACAGCATGTGCTATAATTGTTCACATACTGGCCTTATGGTGTGTTGTCAGTCAGGATAGTGCCACACCCTCATTTTGACAAGTGGGGAATTAAATAAAAAAAATCCAACCAAATTCCTTTCTTAGATTTACATGTTTGTTTTTAGTACAAACAAGGAATTCATTCTAATATTATAAAACCTAATTAATTTTTAACTGCTGAATATTTCCACTACTTAAATTGTAAACATGGGAGAAAAAAATGCAAAATTTAGGCATATTTTGGGAAGCTGAATGTGGGTTATTGGGCTAATTTTGGCACTAGAAAATTATTGCAGACTCATAGAATAAATTAGCTGGAACATCTCGGAGTGCACTGGTGCAACCCCTGGTGAGAAGCATCACGAATGTGAAAAATGTATTAGGTTATTAAGGACCTCATCCATTTTGCTTCTAAGTATCTCTAGGGATAGAGAAAACAAAACTTCTCCGGGCCATATGTTTAACTGGTGGATAACTGCCACTGTATTTTTTTTCTTATATCTGATCAGAATTTATCTTAGTGGGACTGAAGTGCTAAAAACACCCTGAGAATTGGTCATTGGGGGTATAATCTCACAGTGGATAGTGGAGCAGGCAGGTGGGAATTTCCACTTCCTACCAGGAGTGCAAAATGTATGTATTTTAAAACAAGGACTCACTGAGCCGTGTTATGCATTGTGTTTATGCTGGATATTTGGTAGTTCCCATATATTTATTAGCTTCCTATATAGTTGTAACAAATTAACAATGATACAACATTTCTGCAAATCTTCACTGTCATTCGAATACAGTCAAAACGGTCCCTCCCTCTGGCAGGGAGGCAAGATGATAAATGAGATCATAGTTTTCCCAACAGGCCATAGCAAACATTCTTAAAGTGAAAATGGTGGAAAATTCCTAGCTTCAGACTCTGCAAAATGTCTAGCTCCAGACTGCAAAACAACAACAGATTTAGATTTGAAAACAGTCTGAATGGAATAATTAAATTCTTAACTCACTATAATGGAACATAAAATGGATGTAAAAAAGTATATGCTCACAGTGGCATGCAGATATTACCTGTATTATTTTTGTGCTGTGGAAACGGTATGCTTTTGTACATGCAGTGATGTTCATAACAGTTCTGCCAGTTTAGGTCTTAGTGCTCTCTCAGTATTTCTCACGAGCTACATCTGTTCAAAGAATATCTCCACTTGAGTACTGGGCTTCTTTTGACCATTTTTCCTTCTAGGCCTATAAGATTTCCACTAATGCAGTGTCAATGCACTATGTTATGTAAATGATCATATAAAGGGAAGGAATGTTCAAAATTTACTTAATTTCCTTTTACTAAACAACCAGGAGTTGTATTTAATTTGTGACATGAACCTGAAGGGGTAATGCACAGAAACTTTATGCTCTAATATCATGCTTTGTTTTGACTAAAAGACCTGTTCAGATCAGGTTTAGGGCTTGTTCACTTTCTTCCCCGTCATATAATCCACAAGATTAATCAGAGGCTGAAATTGCTGTTAAATGGCTTACATTTTTCTGCATCTCATACAAGAAAATCTTTTTGAGAAATTGTGGAAGGAAACTGTATAAATCAACATTAYCTTTAAAACACAGTATATTCTGTAATACACTAACTGAGGAACACTTAGRATACTGACTAGCATAACCTGTTTGTATTGTATTCAGACAGAAGGAGGAAAACAGTGTTTGAGATCCCCTGTTTTCATTGGATGTAACCAGGGATTATATAGGGTTGTTTTGACCAGATTATTATGTAGCTGTGAAATAAATGCTTTGTTATTATTTACCATTTAAGTGCACAGAGAAAGTGTGAGCAAAGGGGAAAAAAAACCACAAGGAAATATTCATAAGACCTGCTTACTCAAAAGATTCTAAAGAGAATTCTGGAAATCACTGATCAGAAATAGTAAATTGGGGATTAAAAGCTGAATTTGTCAGATTTTGAATATAAGAATTCAAACACTTTCAGCTGACCATTAGAAGCTATTTGTATGAAAGATGGTACTTCATYAGGACAAGTTAACACATTCATATCTGCTCACTCATCCACAGGTTTGGTTATTACCTAAGTGAGATCAGTGAAAGCGATATTGCACAAAGACTTCACAATAACAACTGATTAGATGAGGAGGTAGATGAACTTATTGTGGCTGAATAAAACAGTAATGTGTAAAAAGTGGTTACTTATCCCTTTAGAAGTTAAACAAACAAAAATAAATAACAAGCAATAAAACAGCATATACAACAAGGGATTGTAGCAAAAAGGTGTTAATGAAAATTCTTGATAAAGAGTTCTCACCTGGCCTGTTTGTTGCGTCAAACAAATTGAACCACAGAATTTGCTCTCCCAGGATGTTCTGGACACCAAAGCACTTTCATTTCGGAGATCTACAATCAGATGTCATTATGGATATTTTTCCTATTGTAATCTTCCACAAGGCTATTTTTAATACTGTTTCCTGGGAAAATTTAAACATTCTCAGATGTGTGTTTTTTAACCAAAGAATAGACCACACTGTAACCTTATAGTCTTGTCTTCTAGTCTCAGAAGAAATGGGAAAATTCAGATTTGATATTGAAGATTGTCTTTCAGGCCCATCTCTATCTTGAATATTTATATCAGCTGCTGGTCTTTAAACTTCAACCATTAATAAAGGCTGTATAATACATTTCAAAATAGGAATATTACATRTATGTATCTTGGCATTTGTAGATCCTTCAGTATGTTTAAATATTCTGAAATAAACAGAAAATACTCTTTCTACTCTCTTGTCTTACAAATATGTATATATACAATTGTTAGCTTTCCTGTGTGTCTGTTAGAGGCTGGTTTTAAACTTTTGTCATAACTTTTTTTCCAGCAGTYTTTTAGTCATTTAAACTTTAGATATTCCTAATATTAAAGTAAATGTTCAAACTACTCCTTGATTTTGTAAGCTCTGGGCTTTGGTMATCTCTTTAACAAGTTCCAATCTCAGATCATCTTTGTCTTTTTCTTTCTGGTTTTGAAATTGCTGTCCTTTAATTTCTTTGAAATCCACCTGCTGCTGCATTGTGAGGAAGAACAGAAAATCTCCCATCTACTCCTAAGTCAAGCATTATTTTATATACATTTGTTATGTCAGCTCTTATCTCTCGAAAAGGAAAATGGTTCCTATCTTTTCTCCTGGAATTTTTCCAGTTTCTTATTGAGGTGACTCTTTCTTCTGGTCGCGCTCTAAATCAAGGCAGATCACTGTTTTCGCAGAGGCATTTCAGAGCTCTCCTGTATCTATCCTTTTATTACACACCTTAAAAACTTCCTTGCCTTTTTTACCAGGGTCGCACTAAATGTAGGCTTTTGTTAAGCTRTGTTCACCAGTGTTTATTTGTCTCACACTGCTGCAAGTTCTATTAGTGAAGTTTTCAGGTGGAAACTTAAGTTTTATCTTGACAASTGAGGCGAAAAAGGAATAATTCAGGCTTATTTCAATCTTGATTGTAGACTACCAAAGGGATTTACTAGTCATGGCTGCCGAAATTGTGGACCTAAATGACTCTTGTGTTCCTTACAGTATTGTGAAAGAAATCCTCGTGTGAAGCGGAGGCAGGGTTTTTSTTTGCAAACTGAAGATCAGAAATGGGAACTCTTTTTGGTACTTTCTTAAAACCTTGGGGTGCAAGGCCAGCAAGCAACCCCTCTTGAGGCRAGCAGAGCAGAACAGATACTACTGGGGAATTCACTTCACCTAAAAACATTCAACTTCTTTCAAAGCAGATTTTTTGAGAGAAATTTATTCATTTTTTCTTATTTTTATTTTTATCTTATCCAGCTTTGATTCTGAGGTTTTTGAGACCATGATGTTAAAAATGGTTGTTCTTGCTCCAGTCACAGGAGTTCCCTTGATGATTCRCATTTCAGTGTTGGGAACTTTCTTGACTTGATGCATATGTGAAGTAGATGTGGAAGTGCGAATGTCCTAATTTCCTGCTGGAACTGAGCGGTTGCAACGGCTTCAGTTTGGGTCAAGTGCTTAGAGGTGCACAGCAGTTAGCTCTGCCTCATGGTTCCAGAGGCCCCATCCTTGCTGTTTGATTGTTACATTCAAGTATCAGAATAAAATGGAAAGCTTTAATAGAATTAATGCTGTGGAAGCATTAAAAAGTGCGGTAAATGCTGGAAAATGTTTTTTAGAATAAAAAATCTTTGCTTCTAAGTTACGTGAGCTGCTTTTTGAAATTAACATGCCTCTCAAAGACCTCCTGGTGTCCCAAAACTCATATCAGCAATTGTTTTCTAGCCTCAGGATCATGACTGCTAAATTATTGTTACRGAAAGTTGGAATCAGCTTGTGGGTGTATTGAGRAGCAGGGGTCTCTGCGGTGGTGAAACAAAGACCTTTCTCAAAGCCACACCGTGGCTTATATACCCTCCTACAAACAAGCCCTGCCCCCTCCCATGAGGCACTCACAAAGCACCCCCCCACCCTCTCCACGAGTGCTCACGTGGGAACCACGAGCTCCCCAGCAACCTCCAGCCAGTCCTCGTGAGCCCCAAACACCTTCATCCAATGAATTCAATGTGTCCTAACGACTCGTAGTTTTACATTTCAATGACCCTGAGTTTGTCCCGGGCTCTGCAGACCCCCACAGCAGCTCAGAATTAGGTTAATTTGTTTTCCTTTTTTTGATTTTTTTTTTTTTTATTTTGGTCTCTATTGTCTCCTGAGGTTTCTAAGTTCTGCTTTCTCACCACATCATTTTCACCAAGGTACTGTGGAAGAAAGTAGCTGGAAAGTTTATGGGTGGAGGTTTATTATTAATTTCCAGGGGCAGCTGACAGGTAACAATGATTATGTTTTATGAYCACATGAAGGTGAGAAGATGAACTGGTGACTCAGGTGTTTGTATATAGTGAASAGGTATTTAATAGACTTCATTCATATGGACCTATAGGCTTTAAAAGGCACGAAAACAGACTTGTGATGTAAACGATTCTAATGAGACAGCAAGTTGTCCTACTTTTAGGATTTTAGAAAAGTCCTCGTATGTGTTTAAAGAGTTCTCTGACCTAATCTTGTTAGAGAAACCCARTGAAAGCTCCCAGCCCTCTTATTATTAAGCCATGGACCCCTGTGTCACCAATATCTTGTCATAATCAAAATCCCTCTGCATTTTCATGCTCATTATGAAGAAGGTCTGCACTCCAGGCTGATTTAAATTTCTGTAAAAGTGTAATGAATCTAGAGTTTATATTAAAGTGTTCACAAGATGACAACTTATGATCAGTGTCTCTTCATATGAAATAGGCTGTAGAAGTCTCAAATTTATTAGTGCTAGCAGGGGGTACCAGTATCCTACTGCTTCATTAATCATATTGCTTCAGATATATTGCACTTTTTAATTTAACAAGGCAAAACTCTTTCCTTTCGGCCATTTAGCACAGGCCTCGCTGACATAAGCTGCTACATCCAGAAGGTTCAGCGTGACATTTCCATACGCCAAGTGAGTGGAGCTAATCCCTCGAGGAAGGCAGCTCGACTGCCAAAGGTTGAGCTCTCCACAGATTCTGGCACCCAATCCCAGCTGTGTGATGTTTTCCCGTTCTCCCTTCATATGCTACCCTTCTCTAAACTGAAAATGAGACTCAGAATAATGAAAGTCCTTTTCTGTCTAGAATAATTTTGGGACTGCTCAGAAGGTCACATTTGGCAAGTCCGTGCCCAGAAGGGTTTGCCAGAGCAGGTCTGTGAGAAATGATTTGAGCTTCGTGGAACTTAGTCTGTTTGTTTATACTAAGCTCGTTAAACATTACCTAATGCTAAGCTTTAGTGTAATGACTTTTTAAAATTATTATTATTTTGGTCTTCAAAGAGAGAAGATCAAGTCTTCTCATTTGGTATTAATAAAAAGAACACTGCTGAAAAAGTCTGAGAATGTTTGAAATTTGGTGGTACATGAATGTGGTGATAACCACACACAAAGAAATCTGGCAATAGATTTGATGAGGAAATATTATTAATTTTGAGCCTTAATATTTGCATATTGTAAAGATGCAAAATATGTGTAAGAAAATTCTAATTTTGGCCTTGAGTGATGGCTGAATTCCATGGCAACACGAAAGTCCTTTCCCCAAACAATGCTTTTTTTGCTTTTTTTTTAATAAAGCAGGGGGAACAGGCCTATACAAGGACTGCCAAGGTTGACCATGTCAGAAGAAAGCGAGTGCCTGTGTGGAGGAATTTGTCCTCCACTCAAAAGAAGAATGAAAACAGTTGGGTACTTTGCTAGAAAAGAGGTTTTTTTGCATAGTGTAAATTGGACTATTCAGGCTGAACCCGGTTTGGCCATTATCTGCACTAAAGAGAATTCAGTATGAATTATATAATGCGTCATTTTGAGTACTCTGCTATAATTCCTTCCTAGCTGTATGACACAGCACCATCCCGTAATGGCGTTTTAGGGTGTTTAGGGTGTAAGAACTATTGCTTAGCATTGCTTTGGGAGATTACTTGGCTTCTGTAGGAATTTTATTGCTGTATTGAGAATATATTTGCTGAATTCTGATAATAAATGTGTAAAATAAATATGTAACCTGTAAAAACCAAACAAAAACACCGACAACTTGCAGCAAGCTGAGCAGGCAGCCAGATTAGGACCACCAAATTTTAATAGCTTAATAGATAATAATTTAATAGATAATAATWATTATTATTATTTAATAGACAATTTAGTAGATTAATGCTCAGTAGTTGTGCAGTTTTAGCTATAAAATTTAAAGATATTTTTGCTTATTTTTCCTATATAAAACAGAAAGATTAATCTTAAATGCTCTGACAGAATTAGTCCATCTTGTGGCCTCAAGTATTTATTAGTGCTGTTTCATATGATTAGCAACCATAAAATTCCACATTATCTGGCAAAATTTGGTAAATATGAGTCAAATAAGCATAACTATGTATTACTTTGGTCAATTAAAATATAGATTACTATCTATATATGGTCACTACTAAGCACATTAGTGGGAAATTACACTTAAATTCATGAAACTACTTAATGTTATAAACAATGAGAAACTGGCATGGGCAACATTTAATGATAAACTGGCTGTAGAAAAGAGCTGTTGAGCTTTGAAATTTTGAGGTATTTTTTCMGCTGTTTTAAAATGTCCAGATAAAATGCAGTATTTCAAATGTTATATCCAGCAACATGGAAGATAATCAAACAGCAAATGTTTCCATTCCATAGTTCAATCACCAATGTATGTATGTGCAATTATGCCTAATTATACAGAATGGGAAGAAAATGGAGACGTATGATGATTGCAACATCATTATAACAGACAGTGATTTAACACGTACAGCAGTTTTCAGACTTTTTTGTGAATGTCTTTGCTGTGAAAGAATGACAGGCACAGTTTTTTACTGCTTTTTTTTCTTTTTTTCTCCTTCCATTTGAAGCAAGTTTTACATGGAATTGGACTCAACATTCTTTCCTACATAACAAAATGTATTCTGTGGAGCTGCCAAAAGAAAGTTGAGCAGAGGGAAAAGGCACCAACTGTGTGGTTATATGGTATTTCTATTTATGATACAACAATGCGTCTGCAGTTGCTACTCTAATCCTTGACGAATACCTTCATGGCTCTTATCTACCTGTGACATCCAGGTTCCCTAGAATGCCGGGTACATAGAATTAGYCTGATTAGCCTGAACATCTAAAATACCAGCGGTTTACTGTTTAATAGCTAGACACAATTTTAGAGGTAGAATCCTAAGAAGTGATGTGGATTAATGAACTCCCCAAGGCAAAGCTACATTCAAGCCATCCCTTTACCTGGAACATGACCTATCCCTCTGTGCTGGTCCATCCTGTCTTTCCTGAAGAGCCAGCAATACCTCTCCGCYCCAACACTTCAGTTATAAGAGCTATCCCACCGTGCAGCTGCAATCTCAATGAGGCCACAGCTCTGACCAACTTCTACAGCCTCTTTTTTGTTCACCACACCACATGCAATCACTTATGGCTGTTACAAGGGAAATGCAAGATTCTCACTGGTTGATTTTTTTTTTTTCCCCTTCGACATATTTGCTGCACCTTTTGCTGTCCTTAGGTTCTGCTCTCCTTACATCTCCTCAGGTTATGGTAACCACCCCCAAAGTATCTGTTTTAAAGCCACCCTCAACCATGGTGGGAGTTTCTTGCCCCACTTACCTCAAAACATCCCATCTGTGCTTAACAACCCTTGCTCTATAAAAAGAGGATCCATCAGCCATAGGAACCAAAGCCCAGTCTGCTATACCAGCTGGATGAGTTTGTTTTGGCCTGAACCCTTCTGCCTTACTGTTAGGATGGAGGGAACATCAACTGCACCTCATCTCCACTTCTCATGCCCAGAGCTCTGCAGTTACTCTTGATGCACTTTGGGTCACCTCAGCTGCACCACTGGTGCCCAAGCAGCAAAGGGTAGGGATCTAAGTGCTGGACAAACCTTGGCAGTGTCTCTACAGCAGCCCTGACTCAGGCCCTTAGCAAACAACAAATATCCCCARTGTTGGCTTGGTGATGGGTGCCTGCCCCCTTTGCAGGAGGTAGCTGGCAGAGCCTCTCCACCTCCTGCATGCTCAGCTGTTCCTTGTGARCCCCTGATGGGTCTTGCTTGTCCTCACCTGCAGCTGTGGCTGTAATCCTGCTGCTGAAGCTGCAATTGGGTGAGGAGCCTATTTCCTGTTGCCAGATGCCTCCAAAGTGGCACTTTTCTCCTGCCTGTTTATTAATAAAAATAATAATAATTATAATAATAATAAGAAGAATAAGAATAAAAATAAAACACTCAGAAATTTGGGCTGAGGCCTTTAAATTTTACAGAAGGGGGATGAAATTGGTGGGTTTTGTAGAAAAATCAGAAATGGCAGACACCAGACAAATTAGTAAGTTAAGAGTTTTTATCAAAAAGAGAGCTCCTGGATAAAAATAAATGTTGATGAGCTGGTTTGTTAATTTTAATTCCATTTTTAATTGATGCAGCCTGTAATTTAATTGTTACYTGTTGCTTGTAATTCTTGGGGAATTGGAGAGGTGTGTTGAAAAGAGATTTTAGAATAGCTATATGTGGTAAAATAGTAGCCTTTGTAAAACAGAATTCTGCTATTGGAGACAATGTTACAGGTTTGTGCTGTGACAGTTTGCAAAGAAAGATAATTTAGAACAAAAAAGGATATATTTTTTCCTTGCTAAGATTATTTCAAAAAGGATCTGGTAAAGAGATATCCTTAAGACAAATGTTGAGTGTGGATTGAGATTTGCATATTGATTAAACGTCTGTAATAGTGCTGTTGAGTGTCTTTGCTAATCATGTTATAAGGAAATGGTGGGAGAATTAAATCGCTGAAATGAAAACTAGAATATCTAATATCAGGCAAGTCCCTGTCTAGCTTATTTTCCATATATGATAGCTGACAGATTCCTTCAAATTTTTTGAGTATTAATAAGATACCAAAGGTTTCAGACTTGATTTCAGTAAATAAGAAGGATGTAGAAAAGTTGGGTCTAGAAAATATGCCAGCTTGAATAATTAAAGACTGATTCAGTATGTAGGGGAAAAAAGGTGTAATGTTCTTCAGCTTTTACAAATCAAAGGAATAAGAGAAGGAGATTCTGTTGTCTTTCAGTGATGATGAAAGTGAAATTCAGAGGTAAAGCTTGAAAATAGGGTCAAGGTTTATCTGAGCCAGGAATACTAAAAATAGCTAACCTGTAACAGTGGTGGGGTGAGAGGCTAGAACCTAAAAATTGCTTCATCTAGGATGCAAGCAGGACTCAACTATTTTCAAACTGGGTCAACCAGATATCTTTCCATGCCTTGAAACCTGTGGCAYTTTTTTCAGTATGTTTTACTTGCACAGCAATTTTTATAATAATTCTGTGAAGTGATAGGGTTTATTTCAGGAGAAGAGCATACAATAGGATTAGGAGCCCTTCTTTGCATTTTTTTTCTTTTGGTTAGCAAAATGCATATTTCCAGGGAGCTTGGGATTTTTCCCTAAGATTCAAGAGATCTGCYACATTATGATGCAGTTAAGAGCAAATGTGGTTAAAATGTAGTARGATAAAGAGCACTAAAACCACAAATATTTTCTTAATTTCAGTAAAGCTTAATGCAAGATATTAAAGAAAAAATTACAGGTACAGAAATAATGGGCAGTGAATTAAAAAAACTCATGCCATTRCCAGAGGTAGAATGTTCCAAAACCATTCCAAACCTTTCTTTATAAGGGTTATTTCTTTAGAAATAACAGATTGCAGAAAGTCTCATATGCTTTAAAATTCATTTTTTTTCTGTACTGCCACGTTGGCAAGTTTAAGTTGAAACACAGATTCATAGGYGGTGGCCAAACAATTAAAGTAAATTATATTGGCCTTACAGGAAACTTCTTCTACTGTCTATTTAGACAGATCTTGAGGACAGACATCTGCATGATATTGATAGAAATGACCTTGTTACAAGGTAGAGACAGCAAGAGCTCTCAAATATTGCAGGAGATGTCCTAAATAAGGACCATGTTTTCTTTCTGGTTGCATAACTCACAGAAATTCTACCTCCTTACAATAATATTTCACTAAAATATTGAAAAAAAAAAAGGGGAAATATAAAACAAATCAAGAGAATATATTAGCAACTTTAACATTTAATAATCTATGAGATTGTGATAATTTTATCACTCCTAAATTGCCTTTAAATCTTCCTTTACTTGCGGGGGCCCTACTAGATCTGTTTACCCTCAGAATCAGCAAAGGCTCGAGAAAACCCAGGTGTTTTTGAGGCCTTGACTAGGCTTACTGTGGTCTCAATGCAGGCCTAATATAAGACAATTTTGAATGCTTTGTTTAACCAGGTTTGGATAGCAAATGATTGGCCCCAACCTTTTCCCATCACAGGGATGGAAGCAAAAGCAAATATCTCCACAGCAGTAGTTCTAACCTAACACTTAAACCCTTCCCTTGCTTTTGAGGCTTATGTGAATGTTAATCCCAAATGTTAAGATTGACAGGGATAACAAGAACATGATTTTTCTATCTGTTCATCTGCATGGTGCCCAAGCAGTTGACAGTGTTACGTAGTCATCAAGGTGAAATGACTTGCTAAGGATTGCTCTGTTGGCAGGTAGCAGGAACAGGTACCAGATGTCACCAGACTAACCACTGGACTGTAGAAATAAAAATACTGTATTRCACAGGCTTAGGAGAACATGCAAGATACCTCAGGAACAGAGTTTGGAAAACTTTGCCTGGCGTAGGAAAGTGGAGAGATGACTTCTGGAAAGGACGAAGAGCTATGTACGCTATGTAACAACATTGGCAAATAGGCAAATAAGGATACCACAGTTTAGAAAACTGGGAAAGGTTTGTAGTCRTGACCCTGTGTCATGAGTGCCATGAACCTTATTTTACTTCAGGAATACCAACTTTCTAAGCACAAAGTTTAGAAACTATACTTTGTAAAAGATAGCTCTGTGTTTCTGAAGAGTTTGCAGTATTTGCACCAAATCTGTATGATTTTGTGACAATCTTTCTGTCTATATTATTTTTTCTATTTTCCCAACACACATTCATGAACAGATTCCATATTCTGCCCCTAGAGTATTCACGGAGAAAAGAAAGAGAGAGTTTTCAAAACGCCCTGAAGTTTTACAAAATCAGTGAGATAAGATCTTAATTTTTCTGTATTTGGCATTCAGAACCGGACAAGCTGACTTTTTTTTTTTTTTTTAAACAATTTGAGTAATCCTAAAAGAGATTCCTTTCTTGCAACTTGCCTCTTTTAGGTTAACCATAAATATTTGCTTGTGGGTTTTCAGTTTGATGTCCCAAGCCAATGATGAAATGAGGTCCCTTAAATATTCAGCAGCATACTCTTTTGGTTGAGAGAGATAGGATTGTGGTGACTGGCAAGAATTATATTTAGGCGGTGCTGCCTGTCCACCTTGATGTGTTGAGCTAGTAAAGGAACATGGAATAGGAGATTAAAGGTAATAAATGGTACATGCCAATTTGCAGGGTTGTAAGGACTTTCACTGGTCATCAATGAACACTTCTTTTAGAAGATGACATTTAATTCTTCTTGATATGGAACAGAATATCTCTTGGAAAAAAAATTGTTTTTTTTTTTTCTCCCTCCACCTCAGCATAACTGTGGAAGCAATAAATATGCTGACAAAGTTGCTGAGACTTGGTACTGAAAGCAGTGATTTAGGGAACAATCAGCATTTAGAAAAGGGAAATTAGAAAATAACTCTTGTTGTCCTATAAYATTTTTATGATATGATACTAGAGCTCTGAAATGCATAGACATGTTTTTGTTTAAATTTGGGTTGACTGAAGATTGTTTATGCATTAACAATATGCAGAGGCTTTTTTCCCTAGAAAAAGTACTTAAATGCTTTTTGTACTTTCCATGAGCACTTCCCACAGAGATTTTTGTAATAAAACACTGACTTAAAGGTTATGAGTGACTATAAATCTGTGCTAATGTTGTATCCTAGGTTCTGTAAATCCATGGCCTCAAGGCAGTGAATTTGTTAGTGAGAATAATGCTGAATGACTGCCTCATCCAGTGTCATTCAGAGTTTTGAATTAGGGTATTATATTGACACGTACTTGGTAGTAACTGTGTTGAATAATTCAGATTTCTGGCTGCATATGCCATTAATTCTGACAATCTGAACTTAACAGTTCCAAGCCTACCAGACTTTTTGACCTCTGAAGACACAAAAGAAGTGCGTCCTTCAGATGGAGATTTGCAAGACTTCTCCTGTCCCAGCTCTGATTCTCATCTAAAGGCTATGTGAACTCTSCCATTGGTTTGAGCAGACAAAATCCAGAACATGGGTAAGAAATGTCTGTCTGTCCATTGTGCTAGTGGTCTTTGGTCAGTCGGAGGTTAATTTTTCACAAATARCTACTGAAAACTGGTGTTTTGTGAAGAATGGGAGCTCAGTCTTGGTTCCTTTAATGTGTGCAGAAGTRTAGTCAGACTAGGTACTATCACTAGTTCTGAGCGCTATATCTGTGTAGTAAAATAAATGAAATTAATATTGGGATGGGGGAAACTGTTTAATAGATTGCGTAATTGAATAGCATTTTATTGCACCTGATGCAACTATCTGATGATGTAGTGATAGCCCACTAGCTATTTAAGCAAATATACTCGCTTTTTCTTTTCTAGAAAATACATATCAGTTATACTTTACCAGCAACAGAAATAAGCCAGTGTATTTCAATACACTTAAAAAAATAAAGAAATAAGTAGTTCTTTCTTCGTTTGAATTTACTCTTTTTAATGAAGATCCTCAAAAATATTTGGAAACATTTAAATTAAAATTGTTTACGTTGTAAAAAGGATCACTCTCAAAGGAAATATTTTTATCCTGTTTGATTCTTGTTTGCAAATGGACTAAGGGTCATTGTGCTAGYTTCCTAGTTTCTGAACAGAGCAAACAAGATGTTTTCATTACTTCCTTCTCCTGTCCCCTTTCCCCACCCAATCTATTGGCAATGGTGTTGGCTTATTGTATTTGCCATATTGTACATTTGTATTCTCCWGGCTTTGTTCTGTTCCTTGGCAAGGAAGGCTGCATTTCTATATACTGATGGTTTGAAATCCCATCTACTGGAACTTCATGAAGCACTTCAAAAATAAGAGCTAGGTAATGCTTGCTGTTTGCTGTGCTTCCAAAGAAAAGCACCGCTTACTCCAAATTAAATCTGTTGTTGTTTCATACTTACAAAATATACTCTCWCACACACACAAAGGAAGGCACCTAAAGCAATCAGTGAACAAAAACCCCAAATATTTCAACCTCCTGAATGTTGTGTTAGGTTTAAGAGCTGCACTTAGGACATGGGACTTGTGATAAGATAGCATCCTGATCCCAGTTCTGATTTTGTCTGATCTGGTGTCTAGTGGAGAAGCCTGAGGAAGCTTCTTGACCTCCTTATTCTCTGGCCTTTGTAGCAAATTGATTTTAAAATTCATTAAGGGGAGGAAATAGAGGGGCAAAAAAGCATAGACATTTCTTTGCTTTTTCCTTATGTAAGGAGAAGTAATTGAATAATGACAAATTGTAGTTTGGCTCTGGGCATTGCATTTTATGCTCTGTTTTTAACTGATTTCTTATTTTTCCCTTGTGAGCTATATTTAGAAGTAAACAGAAAATGAATGAGTGTTTGAAAGTAAGAAGGAGGAATTGCAGGACACAAGCTTAAAAGATGAAGTCATGGTCTTAAAAGGCAATCTGCCTTTCCCCTGAAGGATTTTGAAATCCTTTAATGTTCATAGATTTCTTAAGTAAACGGCCTGTTTCTCCACTGTTTAATCAGGCTTTGCAGCCACTAATTATTTTCCTTCTTATTGGCCCAGTCTCTCTGAGCAATCGGAGAGATTAATAGGAATTTTGGAATACATCTCTAGGAGAAAAGGATAATACTTATTTCTTTAGAGCTTCTGAAGTTTTGAATACATCTAGGCAACACACCATATAGGTTCTCTAAAAATGAACTCTGGAAGTTCAGTTCTTGATTTGAATGCAAGCATTGCAATTTCAAACCGAACAGATTTCCTGATTATAAAGCCATTACTCAAATTAAAACACATTTTCATAAAAAAAAAGCTATTACTCAAATGAAAACACATTTTCATAAAATATCCACTATGTATWTCACATAAAATTTATAGCTGAGTAGTTTCTCAGTGTGTTTTAAAATCTATCTCAAAGAAAGGTTTGACAGCTTTCAGTTTGAAAACACCTTTTTTTTTTTCTTTTTGTGCACAAGAATAAATTTCTAACAGACATTATCATTTTAAATAAAACTAGGAAAAAAATGTGGTTCYTGATCACTGTGTCATGTAAGAGAAAGATCTTTTCTTCATATCTTTAAGCATTCTGGAAAGTTCATGTGAAGGAAAGTATTGGATTATCCTATCTAATGCCTACATTTCCATGACAACTCTATTTGTGCTGCAGGAAAAGAAAGAATATTYCGTGCTACCCAGCTGCATCTTCTCAGCAATAATAATAACCCATGGACTCAAATCCTACCATTTGACTGAAATCCAACATCATTCTACGGAGAAAGAAAATCACCAAAATGCTAGTTATGTAGAAACTACACAACAGGATGCTTTTAAAGCAACCCACAAACAAAAGCTCTTGTCTTCTSTATCCATACCAAGACTTTAATTAAAAACTTCCTGAAGAATGAAGGAGTTCTTACACAAATTCAAGCTTGAGTTTTTCATTTAGCCTCAAAATATTTAGCAGGATTACATTAATGGAGATGTTGTTAAACTAATTCCTTGGATGSTAATAGATATATACAAGTTTTAAGGTTTAGTGGAGAGGAAAGGCTTTTGCAAACACTCATTTTATGTCTCCTAGCAGCAAAAAGTGAATTTCAAGCTAATCAGGTGGAATCATCATTATAGGGCATAATTCTTGCTTCAGTTATCATTTGCATATGTGAACTGGTTTAATTTCCAAACTCTGCTACATGCTTAGTTACTAGAAGGGAGCTTATGCTCTAGATCATAAGGTTATGATTTTGTCGTTGTTTAATTTTTCTCTTTGTAAAAGTTGAAATTAATCAATTGTGGGAAAATAGCAGTCTGTTGGAGGAGTGATGTTTTTATCTTGATGGTCCCTGGTATACGAGTTACTGATTTATGTGTAAATGACAGGTGATAGTACAGTCCACAAAGCATATGCGGGGTTTTGAGGCCTAGAAATCGTCTTAAGTGCAGGAAAAAAAAATAATCTTCAGCTGTTCTTATACACCTGTGAATGGAGGGAAACTCTGTTTAGCTGTAAAATGGAATTGCAATAGAGGAATATGAGAGCACTACATTTTGAGAACATCAATAATATCAGCTCCAAAACAGGCACRGGAGGGAAACATAGAATTTCCAAAACATCAAGATGTTGAAAAGACTATTCTGTTGTATAAGGTGGATAACTAAGGTGGATCACGCTTGGGTCAGTTTGGATTTCTGCTGGAAACTTTATGCAATGATGAGATTCCACATTTGCATTCTGTGTTGCTTCTATCAATCATGTAGTACTCCCATAAAAGATAAAATGTATCATTCACCCAAAATTCAGGGGTTATCATATTCAGCACTGCAAACCAGAGAGTCATTTTTCATTTCTCAATAAGCAGAATACATCAGTCTCTGCTTATATTATTAGGCAGCTGAGACACGGACTGAACCTGACTATTCAACACAACCAGTAATTCTYGAATTTCAGTGTGGGGCATTTGAACATTGATTGATAATTTATGTTGTCAAAGTATTTATTTAAGTAATTTCTATATGTTTGGGAGTGGGGAGGGTGGTTTATGTGTCGGGGGAGAAGAGAAGGGAGTCGCATCCTTCAGGACAGGCTTGTCAGGACAAATACATTTTTCCTGTTCATTATTCTTTTTTTTTTTTTTTTAAAAAAATCTACTGGGAAACTAGGTTTTTGTTTTCTCATGCTTTAGTTTTAGTTAGTGTTAGTTTTGTTTTCTCATGCTTTCCCATGCTTTAGAGAGCCTGCACCAGTAAGACTGTGGCAACACAGACTGAACCGCCACAGAATCACGCGGCAGTCCAGGTCTCTGGCTGTGGGGAGTGTCTGAGGCTCTACAGGTCACCGGATAGTAGCGAAAACACCGCCTGCCTTAGGCATCAGCAGGTGGATGACCTGCYGAGCCTGGTGGYGGAGCTGAAGGAGGRGATAGAAAGGCTCAGGGCCATCAGGGAATGTGAAAGAGAAATAGACTGGGGAAGCTGCRTTCTGCARTCCTCCCAGGAGAGCCACCCAGARGAGCCCCTGGCTCCACCTGGAAATCCTGAACCCTCTCGCCATAGGGCTRAGGCGGCAGAACTAACAGAACCAAGGGATGAACAACCATGGAAACGGGTCCCTGTTCGAGGTGGCAAGAGAACCCTTCCCCRGCCTACCTCTCCCCCACCAGTGACCACGTCCAACAGGTATGAGGCCCTGGACCTTGGGGAGGCAGATGGATGAGGACACAGAACAAGGCCCATCTAAGGGGCCATCTGCAAGGAGGCAATCTTCCCCCTGAGGAGAAAAGGAGCCCCCAGAAGAAGCAGCGGGGTGATGGTTGTGGGTTACTCGCTGCTGCAGGGCACAGAGGYGCACCGATCTGCAGACCTGAYCCCTTATTTAGAGAGGTCTGCTGCTTGCCAGGGGGGTATAAGGGATGTTACGGAGAGGCTCCCAAGGCTTGTCCAGAAGGGTGACTATTATCCCATKCTTCTTTTCCACATGGGCACTAATGATGCAACGAGAAAACTGGCTGAAATCAAGCAAGATTACAGAGMCCTAGGAACGGCTGTTAAGGGTATGGAAGCCCAGGTCTTGTTCTCCTCCATCCTACCAATGAGGGGAATGGATTCAAGGAGGAGAAGGTGAATATTACAGATCAACAGCCGGCTGCGCTGCTGGTCGTGGCAACAGGGTTTTKGGTTCTATGACCATGGGACTGTTTGACGACTGCCAGCTGGTGGAGAATGATRGGAACCACCTCAGCAAGAGGGGCAGGCACGTCTTTGCCAAAAGGCTGCCCAGCCTGGTTAGGAGGGCTTTAAACTAAGCAAGAAGGAGGAAGTGGAGTGTCACATGGGCAGGGTGGTCAGTACCAGGCAACTGGAGTAAACTGGTGTCCAGTGGGAGTAYGGTAGTGGGGAAGTGCAGATAAGACATGATTACAGAGGGTCCTGTCAYCCCTTCTGGGAAATCTRCAGGCTCAACTACCTCTCTAAAATGCCTGTACACCAATGCATGAAGCATGGGCAATAAGCAGGATGAACTGGAGATCTGTGTGCGGTCCCAGCATCACGATCTYATAGGCATCACAGAAACGTGGTGGGACAGCTCACAYGACTGGAGTGCTGTCATGGAAGGCTACGTGCTCTTTAGGAAGGACAGGCTGGGAAGGCGAGGTGGTGGAGTTGCTCTRTAYRTGAGAGAGSAACTGGAATGCAYGGAGCTCGACCTRGGGGTGGATAGTGAGTGAGCTGAGAGCCTGTGGGTGRGGGTWAAAGGGCAGGCTAATGTGGGAGACACTGTGGTGGGTGTCTGCTGCAGGCCACCTGACCAGGATGAGGAAGGTGATGAGGCCTTCTACAGACAAGTGGAAGTTGCCTCAAGGTCACAGGCCCTGGTTCTCATGGGGGATTTTAACTACTCTGGCATCTGCTGGAAARACAACACAGTGAGGCACAAACAGTCCTGGAGGTCTCTGCGGTAGGTTGGTGACAACTTTTTTACACAGGCTGTGGAGGAGCCAATGAAGAGAGGTGGGCTACTGGACCTCGTACTAACAAACAGTGTGTGACATGTTGGAGATGGGAAGGTGGGGGGCAGCTTTGGCTGCAGCRATTTTGAGTTGGTGGAAATCAGGATCCAGCAAAGAGGAGGCAGGGCTGTAAGTAGCCTTGCAACCATGGACTTCAGGAGGTCCAAATTTAGCCTCTTCAGGTTCCTCATTGAAAGGATCCCATGGGCTAGGACWCTAGAAGGAAGAAGGGCCCAKGAGAGMTGGTTGGTTTTCARGCAGTGCTTCTTCCACRCCCAGCAACAGCGCATCCCTGTGGGTAAGAAGTCAGGCAGAAGGGGCAGGAGACCTAMATGGATGAGCAAGGAGCTTGTGGCAATGCTCAAGCAGAAGAAGGTGGTCGACCGCATGTGGAAAAAAGGACARGCTCCTTGGGAGAAATACTGGAATGTTGTGAGGGATTGCAGAGATGCAACCAGGAAAGCTAAGGCGCGTTTGGAACGTAACCCGGCGAGGGATGTTAAAATACCAAGAAAAACTTCTTCAAATATATTAACAACAAAAGGAAGGTGAGGGAAAATGTGGGTCCGCTGGTGAATGGGGTGGTGCCCTGGTTACGGAAAACACAGAAAGAGCAGAGTTGCTGATGCTGAATGGCTTCTTTGCTTCGGTGTTTACCAAGGGCAGCCCTTTAGAACCCCAAGCTCCAGGGACAAGAAAGGAGGACTGGAGAGAGNCCTAGGAACGGCTGTTAAGGGTATGGAAGCCCAGGTCTTGTTCTCCTCCATCCTACCAATGAGGGGAATGGATTCAAGGAGGAGAAGGTGAATATTACAGATCAACAGCCGGCTGCGCTGCTGGTCGTGGCAACAGGGTTTTGGGTTCTATGACCATGGGACTGTTTGACGACTGCCAGCTGGTGGAGAATGATGGGAACCACCTCAGCAAGAGGGGCAGGCACGTCTTTGCCAAAAGGCTGCCCAGCCTGGTTAGGAGGGCTTTAAACTAAGCAAGAAGGAGGAAGTGGAGTGTCACATGGGCAGGGTGGTCAGTACCAGGCAACTGGAGTAAACTGGTGTCCAGTGGGAGTAYGGTAGTGGGGAAGTGCAGATAAGACATGATTACAGAGGGTCCTGTCAYCCCTTCTGGGAAATCTRCAGGCTCAACTACCTCTCTAAAATGCCTGTACACCAATGCATGAAGCATGGGCAATAAGCAGGATGAACTGGAGATCTGTGTGCGGTCCCAGCATCACGATCTYATAGGCATCACAGAAACGTGGTGGGACAGCTCACAYGACTGGAGTGCTGTCATGGAAGGCTACGTGCTCTTTAGGAAGGACAGGCTGGGAAGGCGAGGTGGTGGAGTTGCTCTRTAYRTGAGAGAGCAACTGGAATGCAYGGAGCTCGACCTRGGGGTGGATAGTGAGTGAGCTGAGAGCCTGTGGGTGRGGGTWAAAGGGCAGGCTAATGTGGGAGACACTGTGGTGGGTGTCTGCTGCAGGCCACCTGACCAGGATGAGGAAGGTGATGAGGCCTTCTACAGACAAGTGGAAGTTGCCTCAAGGTCACAGGCCCTGGTTCTCATGGGGGATTTTAACTACTCTGGCATCTGCTGGAAARACAACACAGTGAGGCACAAACAGTCCTGGAGGTCTCTGCGGTAGGTTGGTGACAACTTTTTTACACAGGCTGTGGAGGAGCCAATGAAGAGAGGTGGGCTACTGGACCTCGTACTAACAAACAGTGTGTGACATGTTGGAGATGGGAAGGTGGGGGGCAGCTTTGGCTGCAGCRATTTTGAGTTGGTGGAAATCAGGATCCAGCAAAGAGGAGGCAGGGCTGTAAGTAGCCTTGCAACCATGGACTTCAGGAGGTCCAAATTTAGCCTCTTCAGGTTCCTCATTGAAAGGATCCCATGGGCTAGGACWCTAGAAGGAAGAAGGGCCCAKGAGAGMTGGTTGGTTTTCARGCAGTGCTTCTTCCACRCCCAGCAACAGCGCATCCCTGTGGGTAAGAAGTCAGGCAGAAGGGGCAGGAGACCTAMATGGATGAGCAAGGAGCTTGTGGCAATGCTCAAGCAGAAGAAGGTGGTCGACCGCATGTGGAAAAAAGGACARGCTCCTTGGGAGAAATACTGGAATGTTGTGAGGGATTGCAGAGATGCAACCAGGAAAGCTAAGGCGCGTTTGGAACGTAACCCGGCGAGGGATGTTAAAATACCAAGAAAAACTTCTTCAAATATATTAACAACAAAAGGAAGGTGAGGGAAAATGTGGGTCCGCTGGTGAATGGGGTGGTGCCCTGGTTACGGAAAACACAGAAAGAGCAGAGTTGCTGATGCTGAATGGCTTCTTTGCTTCGGTGTTTACCAAGGGCAGCCCTTTAGAACCCCAAGCTCCAGGGACAAGAAAGGAGGACTGGAGAGAGAAAGACTTGCCCCAGGTAGAGGAAGAATTTGTTAGAGAGCTGCTGTGGAAACTCAATGCCCACAAGTCCATGTGCCCTGATGGGATGCACCCCAGAGTGCTGTGTGAGCTGTCATAGCTAAGCCACTCTCCATCATCTTTGAAAGGTCCCGGAGAATGGGGGAGGTGCCAGAGGACTAAAAGAAAGCCAGCGTCACCCTGGTCTTCAAAAAAGGCAAGAAGGAGGAGCCGGGCAACTACAGGCCAGTGACCCTGACCTCTGTCCCTGGAAAGGTGATGCAGCAGCTCATCCTCGCTGCTGTCTCCAGGCACATGGAGGAGAAGAAGGTGTTCAAGAGTAGCCAGCATGGGTTCACCAAGGAGAAATCATGCTTGACTAACCTGATAGCCTTCTATGATGGGGAGATTAGATGGGTAGACGAGGGCAGAGCGGTGGATGTGATCTATCTTGACTTCAGCAAAGCTTTTGACACCATCCCTCACAGTATCCTCCTGGGCTAGCTCTAGAAGACTGGGTTAGATGGGTGGACAGTGAGGTGGATTAGGAATTGGCTAAATGACAGGGCCCGGAGAGTGGTGATCAGTGGTGCCGAGTCCAGCTGGAGGSCTGTGATTAGTGGTGTCCCCCAGGGCTCAGTCCTTGGTCTGGTCCTGTTCAATTTATTCATTAACGACCTAGATGAAGGGATGGAGTGCTCCCTCAGCAAGTTTGCTGATGAGACCAAACTGGGAGGAGTAGCTGATAGCCCTGAGGGCTGTGCTGCCATCCAGAGGGACTTGGACACACTGGACAGCTGGGCGATGAGAAACCTCATGAAGTTCAACAAGGGCAAGTGCAGGTCCTGCACCTGGGGAGGAATAACCCTAGACACCCGTACAGGCTGGGGTCTGACCTCCTGGAGAGCAGCCCTGCAGAGAGGGACCTGGGTGTCATGGTGGACGACAGGCTGACCATGAGGCAGCCGTGTGCCCTCGTGGCCAAGAAGGCCAATGGGATCTTGGGGTGCATTAAGCAGAGCGTTTCCAGCAGGTCGAGGGAGGTGATTCTGCCCCTCTACTCAGCCCCGGTGAGGCCGCACCTCGAGTCCTGTGTGCAGTTTTGGGCTCCTCAGTACAAGAGGGATGTGGAGCTGCTAGAGAGAGTCCAGTGTAGGGCTACGAAGATGATTAAGGGCCTGGAACATCTGCCCTATGWGCAAAGGCTGAGAGAGCTGGGCCTGTTCAGCCTGGAGAAGGGAAGGCTGAGAGGGGACCTGATTAATGTATATAAATACCTCAAGAGAGGGAGTGAGGAGGATGGGACTGGTCTCTTCTCAGTGGTAGCCAGTGATAGGACTGGAGGAAACAGACACAAATTGAAGCTCCAAAAGTTCCACAGGAATTTGAGGAAGAACTTCTTACCAGTGAGGGTGACAGAGCCCTGGAACAGGCTGCCTAGAGAGGTGGTGGAGTCTCCTTCTCTGGAGATCTTCAAAACCTGCTTGGACACCACCCTGTACCACATGCTCTAGGGGACCCTGCGTGTGCAGGGGGGTTGGACTAGATGACCTCTAGAGGTCCCTTCCAACCTTAAGTATTCTATGATTCTATGATTCTATGATTCTATGATTCTATGAGTAGCTGGTTTACTTATTAATAATGAGGCTTAGAGGTTTCTTTTCTTGATTAGCAGCAAAGATGACCCTTTTATTGCCCAGTTCTSTATTGCTGCCAAGTTTCTGCCATGCTCTAGAATGAGAACTGTGATTTCATTCAGAAATGCCAGAAGAAAAAAACTGTTCCTCTTCCATAGTTGTTCAGTAAAAGTGCTATTGTGGTTCTGTAGGCACTATCTGAATARTAACTAGGGCATAGTTCTTAACTTTGATAAGATTTCTGATTTTGATATTTGTTTACTTGAAAATCTTGAGAACATGGCCAAWACTGACATCTCTTGTAGCCCCTGGGAAACCTGCTGCAGTCTGGCTGAGAGAGGGATCTGGTTCCTCTCTCAGACTTAAAACCTCCCTAGGAAAGCCACAGGTCTTGAGAAGAGACAAGTGTGGAGGGAAGGAAGAAGGTTTCACTGTTGCTGTTGTAAATAAATAGGCTCTTGTTACAGGACAAGGGTGAAGTGTTTTTCAGKAAGTTATGTTCCATGACAATTCAGTGCACTATTACCAATATTCTACCACTTAAAAAAACCCCCAAAACTCTTAGGTCCTGGTAGTCTAGTGCAGCTGKGGACTTGATAACCACAGCAGAGAGAGCTCTTACCTTCCAGCTCTGTGCAGTTCTGGTGCAGAAGCTGCATGRACCTGTTATTTACCCTAGTTGTGACTGGAAAAGCATCTCACATAGTGATATTGTTGGAATTATGTTTCCAGMTGCCTGTAGCCTTGATGTAAAGTATAGCCCAGAGTTTGAAATGAGTGAGAATTTTCATTTTGTCATGTTTGGAAAGATGTGACTGGTTGTCTTCAATTTGGAGGACAAACTGGCACATTYTGATCCTACTCCAACTCCTTCCTGTCTGTTTGTAGCAAGACCTCAGGCAAATAAATAAGTTCCAGGAATCCATATTTTACTTTGTCCAAAACAGAGAAAAATTACATTTCCTATGCTTGGGGCTGTTGTGTGTTAGTTGGTCAGTGATTTGAAGATGACGCTTTCACATGTACTGAATTAAAGGTACATAAGGTCTCAGGGAATAATGTCTGGCCTAAGTCTAAAAAAACATAGGTTACTATTTGGAAAAAAAAAGTCTGCAGTATTTTTGATCCTGTGCTGTTACAATTGAAATTACAGAAGCTACTGTTTGGGAAGCCAGTACTGTAAAACATTATTTCCTATGCTAAATTATTTTCATACTTTTTTTTCCATCACTGGAAGTTTTTAAATCTAGCACATGTCTCTGGAAAGGCTTGGTGCCACAGGAAGCAGCACGCTCATGTTCTTGAAACCTCCATTATTATCAGTGTTATCAATCTTCCTTAGGAAGCATAATATAAAAAACTTGATTAACAGAATGGCAGGAAGGAATAACCTCGTATTTTGAGGTTTCAAAAAAACCAAAAAAACCCTCCAAACCCTAGGAATTTTATTTCAGAACTGTGCAAATACCATATGTTGCAGCTTGTCAGATATATTAAGAGGCTTGCACAAGCTAAAAAAAAAAAAAAAAAAAAAAAAAAAAAAAAAAAAAAAAAAAAAATTATTTATTTTTTTTTTTCTGGCACAAAAAAAAAATTTTTTTTTTTTTTTTTTTTAAAGAATCTGTAAGAAAGAAAACATACTGCCCTTCAGGATGGGAATCCATCAACTGAAGCATTTTTTGATGGCCAACTTGATGATATTATGTTTATGTTCGGCTGTGTATCTAGGTTTTAAACTGGAACCTATTATATTGTGATTCAGATTAAACTGTAGGTGTCTAGGATTTTTCAATTAAATGTTGAATGCTCAATTCAAAACTATCTGCAAGAAATAGTTCGCTTTGTTCATCTTTTAAATGAGAAAGAAACTSAAAAATGGATCTAAAAATGGTGTATTTTGATAGTTTAAGAACAACTCTTTATTTCTTCTACCATTACATTCAAATTGGAATCTAAAGCTTAAAATGACACCACTCATCTTTCAGATGATTTTGAATTTATATTTTGATTTAAAATCCTTTTTGKTTTAGTTATTATTAAACTTTCAAAACTCAATTATTGCTTTCTTTAAAAAGTTGCAGTTTTAGTGAGGATTAGAAATATTTTTGTGTTTAAAACGGTGATGGATCTGTTTCTAATCAGATCTAGAATTATCTTTTATTTCCTCCTGATGTAAGAACACAGGCAGTAGTAGTTAATTCTCCGAACTGGGCCTTTTGAATTTTTATATCTCTTCTTACGTRTTTCCTCTTATCATCACAGTAGGAGTGTGGAATGAGAGGCCTGAGATATCCATCATAAAAATTGAGATCTTGAAAATTATGATCAGAGACTATGCACGTGTCTTTCATACTAATATGTCTCTGTCATTTGGGCAGCTATTTTTAAATAATCACAGAGTGAGGATAGAACTKGATATTAGACTGCTATTAGGTAATCTTTTCCTCCACAGATGAACGTGACACTGTTTTGTGGCTTGGGTAGTAACACATCAATATAGTTCTGACAAGGCAGGTGGACAATAGTCTTTGCAGAAGGCCAGGGCCCACCACACACAATATGTTATTAGACTGAAAAGTGTATTGTAATTGTATGTTACAGTATAAAATTGAGCTCAAAGTGCATAGATGGTGTTTCTTCTGTGTCGATCCTCTTGTAACCATGTCATGGCTACGCTGAGAGTGGCTGCTGATTTCCAACATTTTGTAAGTTACTCAAACTGGCACCCAAATTTCTTTGCTTTAATTTGATGCATTCCCTAGATGTCCTCATTTTAGATGTGCTTCAGTAGCTGCTGAATCATTAGCAAAACTCTAATTTGCGAATTTTGGGGGGCAGAGCTGTTGGTATGGATGCAGAGCAGGTGCTGAGTTTACATGGGAATTCACCCAGCTCTGCTCTGCCACACCATCGAGGAGCTCCTCCTGTACGTGTCCCTTCTTGGAAGAGCTGCTGTGCCTCAGCTCTCACAGCACAGTCCTCTTGGTCAAGAGGAGCTTCTGCGGTGCCCAGAGTTTTTGCTGTCCTGACAGACACTTCTTCCCTCGCCAAGTAGAGATGCTTTGTCACTCTAGGGAAAAGTGCTTATGCCACCTGGTAGCTGCACAGTGTGCCATGAGCAGGACGGAGAGAGCTCACTCCTGACACAGGCCAAAGGAGCTCGTTGAGGAGCTTGCAAATGATAATTTCGAGTTTCATATCACTCACTTGAACTATTYTAAATAACTAGAGGACAAATATCTTGCTCTATCTACAATATTCCAGTGAGACGTAAACATTTTGGATCGTGGAGCTTTATGGACTCTCATTTATAGCATACTGTTGTGTCAATCAACCGCTTATTACCCAGTGTATTGTTATATATAGCACGTGGCAGCAAATTAAGGAACGGTTTGTTTTCCATAGTCCATTGTGCGCCTTCAGCGTGGTTATCAGTGAAATGGATATGACGTCTCCTGGGCCCCTCCTACTGCYGGGGCACAACGAGGGCCTGGGCACAAGGGATGATAATGTGGCCAGTAGAGCCAGGCCCATGTGGCTGCCCCCGGGTCATGGCAGCTGGCCTCAACCCCGAGCCCAGGCTGTCAGGCAGGCTGGTGGTGATGGGGCAGGTCCAAGATCAAGCCAGAAAGTCAACCTGAAGGTCAGGGTCAGGCCCAGTGAAGGGAACAGGGCCCAGGCATATGAGGGCCACAGGGACGAGGAGGCTGGGCAGGACCAGTAAGGCCTGTCAGCCCCCCCGAGGGCTGTGAAAAGTGTTTAGGTAGCTACAGACTTTGTGCAGTTGGTGTGTGTGTAGTGATATGGACTACTAAATGGTGTTATATTGCAAGTTTGTCGTTGGGTTTTGTGCCGTTTTTCCCCAAACTGTTTACAGGTTCGTCTCATCTCCAGGCTTGAGATGTTAAGACTTAAAAGCAAGCATTTCTAGTTGTTGAAATATGAGGTTGCTTTCTCAGTAAACGTGTTAGTTTAGTGATGTACTTGGATATTTAATTTCTATGGTCTGTGTGCTGAAACAGCTGCTGTCCTGAAGATTTAAATCCCAGTGAAATGATTACAGTCTTCTTTATAGAAGAAGGACCTTATAGAAAGGACCATTCTTAAAGTATAATAATATATTCATTTTGAAAATTTAATGTACTGTTTTCATAGAAGCTTGAAAAGAACATGCATACTCTTGAAGTAGCTTAAAATTGTTTACTGACTGTGTGTTTCTGTGCTTAGTAAGGTATTTCTGTACAAATTTTAGCTGAAATGTTCCAACATTCAGCCATGACTTCTGAATCAATCTTCTCATATCAGAGCACAGTAGATATACTTTAATTTTTTTGAAGGCAAAATTTACATTTAACACAAAGCAAAAAAGAAAAAAGTTTTTAAAAACTAAGCTGAATGTAGTGTTAAGTTATTCTTGGTTTACTGTTAAGTTGTTCTTGGTTTACAGATGCCACAACTGACTATTTCTGTTTAACAGTTCTTGTAGGAGAGCCACACATTCTGAGATAAGTGAAAAAGAAGCAATTAGATGCTGTGGTACATAGGGAGACATAGCAATAATTATTATCTGTTAGACTTGACTAGTAAAGCTTTGTGATGGTAGAATGTTAGGCGGGGGKGTGTGTGTGTTAGGGGTGTTAGGGATGTTGTATTTTTATTTATTTGTTTTTATAATCTTTCAATGTTGCTTTTTCAATTCCCCATTTCAGGTAAACAGTTGAATTTTAAAATGGAAGTCCTGGAAAAGCCAGTGAGGGTAACAGCTTTGAGAATTAGCAGAGTAGAATTTCAAGCGGATATAGCAGGTCCTTGGCATGATCACTCAGACAGCTGTGCTCTACCTGGGACCTGAACTGGACCTATCATATGTTGCAGTACTGCTCTCCAAACAGGCCAAGGGACAGCTTGAAATGCTACGAATGAAATTATCTTCAAGGCACGAGTAACTGACTAAACTTCTGCAAGAGTTCTCTGTAAGTCATTGAGGTAAGCAAGGACTGCATAAATATTTTTGTTGACTATGTCTTCTTTGCTTCAATCCTATCCRGAATATATCATGTTGTTTTTCCCACACTTTATCATGAATTTTTTTAACAAGAGAGAATGTCATGGGTTTTAGACCAGCTTTTAGATGCTCTGAGCTGTAAAGGATCTGCTTCTGTGGACATGCCTCCACTGGTGCAGCTCTCAGCTGGTACCAGCTCAGTTTTATGCAGATCYAGAAGCACCTCAGCCACGTTAGTTGCTTTCAGCAGAGAAACCGAATTAACTGTGAGCTGCTAAATCAGCCACACTCTTTTCAGGCCTGCATTGTGCCATGTAACYATGTCAAGGGATCAGTTTTGGTGGTGTGTGTGCATAGTGGGTATTTTTGTTTGTTTTTAAAAGTTCTTTTTATGCAAACCTGGGGCATGTGTTTTCTGTACTATCACTACAGTGTCTAAGATTAAAAAAAAAGTTTCATGTATCACATGAATCTTATTKGCCCTCTTGTTGCAACCTGTGGTGTGCAAAACTCATCAGCCTTTCATCTATTATCTTCTCCTGCTTCTGCAGAAATGGCAGCTTGATGCTGTTGCAGCTCTGCCCTATGCTTACTCACCTATCAATTTTCTCAGCGTTTGGAGGGCTAAGTGGGGCTATGAGTGAGGCAGCTTTCCATGTGTGGACTATAAGATGAATTGCTATCCTAATGTTACTCTCTCAGGCATGTTCATAAGAAGGGAAAAACAAAAGATAATCAGGGAGTTATACATTCATTATCAGAAATACAGCAGATAAGCCACAGTACTAAATTACTAGGAATTCTCCTGCTTATTTATTCCTTCTTTTCTAGGTGACTCCTTTATTTCAAAAGCCTCCCTGTAATTCTTCAGTTTAATCCAGACGATGGTTGTCTTCCCCTTGGACATGATCTGTTTGTGGTAAATGCTATCTCAGACAGTTTTTGTGCGTTTGCTCCCCATCTACCATTTATAYTCACACGCATATCTTAAGAACTTCGGTTACCCAGGCCGTTTGCTGGTGGTGGGCTGTGCAACTGCTCTCAAAAAATCAGTTAAGAAGGTGCTCTGTAAACTGGCTCTAAGCAAGGATTTTTGTGGAGCTTAGGTGCAGGCTGGAGCAGCAGCAGGCATTACATTGGGGAAAAAAAAGTTACTAGAGAAGTGTCCATATGTACAAAAATAGGAGCGACAGGAGAATTCAGTTACATGGATCTGTGGAAACGTTGTCAAAGCTACGCATGACCCGTGCATTTTGCGCTGTCACGGAGTTGCAGTTGATGGATGGTTTCACAGGGGTGATGTCTTTGTTAGTTTAGGGCAAGCAGAAGCAGAGTAGAAATGTGGCAGCCACGTCCTCAGCACTTTTGTGCAGTGGTTGCTGCAATTGCTATTTTGCTATGATAGAAGGACTTACCCTGACAATATGAAAGACCACTTTCTTCCTATGGAAAGCATTCTCTTGTCTGATATCCTTTGCTGCTCACTGCCAGCAGCCATCTGCACCTCCTCCTCCTTCTTGGGACTCCGTGGCAGCTGGTTCCAGATGAACTAACACATCAGAAATACTCTCCTTTCCCTTTCTGACATCGTGAGCAGCAATGCCCTTCTCTCTGTAGGCCACCTGTAAGACCTCCCTCCTAATTTTGTAAATTAGACACTTTTCCTGGCAGGTGTTCTGAGGTCTGCAGGCTAAATCGTCTATCTAGGAGATTATTACTGCTGAGGAAGCTGTTATGGTGCCTGTGGCCAGACCCAACATTCAGTTTGACCCTTGTTAAAAGGTGCCACTTTTGGAAAAATGTTTCTGTCCTTATTGAGAATGGAAGATTGCTCCTGCTGTGCCTCCTGAATGGTTGCATTTTTTGAAGGCTGTCCCTGATGCCAAACTACAGCAGAGATGTCTTCTTTCTTAGGGACTGTGTTTCCTTTCTAAAATTGCATATTGAATAATGAGCAAATGCTCATGCCTGCAGCTCTTCTAGGTTTGGAGAAAGGGAGCTGTTTCTAGCTATAGTAAAGTAAGGTGGAAAACCTATATCGTAGACTTGATATTTAAGATTTTAAGCACAGCAAAAACAACATGTACTTGCCATCTTTCCCACTGGAGTCATGTATTTCATGAAAACTATTGGAGAAGTACCAAGAAAGCAGCAAATCAGACCACAGGTTTTTTTTTCTGACAGGATGAGTCTGCAGATGAGCAAAAGGAAGGGATAGGAAAAAGTGGAATGCATCTTCCTTTCACAAAATATGTGATTTCAGCCCACCTGGCGATATGGTAGATGCATTGGTGAAGAATCGCAGCACAACTATTGGATGGCTTAACTTGTCCAAATGATCAGCCAGGTTCAAAACATGAATTTGGTTGTCCTGTAGAACAACCTTTTTTTTTTTTAATTTAGCACCAGAATGCATTTTGCACTCAAATTCTTTGTACAGAAAAATTTATATTTAAACCAGTGGTGCAAAAATTAATTTAGACACATTTGGAACAGTGTTACAGAGAAGTGGAAATTTCATATGTCTGGTAACAAATGTAAAGGAGCATTAAACACAAAGTCTTTCAGCTCTAATGAAGCTAAAAAATATTCTGTGTGAAAAGCTGTCTAAGCAAATGGTGTCTAATGYTTGCATATCCCTGTATGATGAGGTAAGCAGCTAGATGGAAACAGGTTAAAAATGCTGAGACAGAGCTATGCAAAAATRTTATGAACTAAATAATATTTATTTCCTTTTGGGGACCTGCCACCTGTAATTCATTTGAAAGGTGAGTTGGTGACATTGCAGCAAGAGTGGTGAAACACACTGTTCAAGCCTAAAATAATACAGTTTTGCTGGGTATATTTATTTTGTTTGAGGCTTTTTACTCTGAGTATTCTTACCTCTCTAAACTCGGAAGAAAATAAGAGTATGTATCTATACAAACAGAACTGAAGGAGAAGCTTCGCACAAAGCAATTCAAACAGGAAGCAGTCAATTCCCAATGGACAGTTTTGGTATGAAAAAGCTCTGAGGATGCCTTTCATCATTGCTCCCTGGTCTGCTGGGATAAAATAGCTCTTCTGGGTCCTTCACTTCTTTCTCATTAACTGAACCGTAGTAAGAGCATCCACGCAACAATATGTCTGTGCTAGCCGTGCTACCGGTTATGAAAGATGACCTTGGGCTGCCTTCTGGCATAGCTACTCCTCCTGTGTTTGTTGGTTTTATATGAGGCTGATTAATCTTTTTGCATCCTTAAAAGCTCTCCTTTGCCATTGATATCTTAATAAGGAACTTTATAGGAAGCATTTTACAGTCATACTGTATCTGCTTTATGYTTTCAAATTGTCAAAGGTGAAGAAATACTACTGCTTATTTCTTTGTTTCTCTCTATCACAAGGAATGTGTTATTTTGATGGAGTGTGATTCTCCCCACACTCTGTGTGAGGGGAAAAATCAAGAGATCGARAAAGCAAAACAGCAGCTGTTTCTCTTCACATAAAAGTGACAGTGCAAGTAACCAGGAGAATCCTACACTTTTTAAGAAAATTGATAAGTTTTTGAGAAATATATATGAGGTATAATAAGAGAGGAAGCAAAATGGTCACCAGGAGAGAGAGCGACTGAGGTAAATTGCTCTTCTAGGTGACAAGATTACCTCCTTACCAGACCCTCTGGCACATCAATGGTTATCACAACTTTGCATAAGTGTAGAAAGCACTGGATTACAATATTTATCTTTTTATAGCAATTTTTTTTTCCTGCTTATTACTTGTTTTAATATCACAGTTTGTTCTTTAAACAAAAGTACCTATTCATTTTTAAAAACCTTTTTTTTTACTAAATATATGTATCGTTCAATAAAAGCAAACTTTAGAATGTCTTGATCTGCTTGCAAAAAGGGACCTATGTTTGTCAAGATGGCCTTTGAAAAACAACCAATTTCACTTTCTTTTACGTGTTTTCTGTGTAGAAGTATTACAATATGTACAGATATAACAGATGATAATATTTTGTTTCTAGTGGTGACATTTAAAAAAAAAATTAACAAACATGAATTACAACAGTAAATGCTTCAGTTCAGAGTTTCTAGCACCTTTCAGCATAATTTCTTGTTTCAAATTGCTTTGACTTTTGGAAAAGTAACTTCCTTTATGGCAGAGATGCCAATCTGGAATTCCCAGTCTAGAAGAAAATATTTTAAGCTGTTTTGTATTACGAGAGCAGTAAAATTGCCCTTTCCTGTGTTGTCTTCACCTAGGTAATTTTTGCATAACATAATGGAAGAATGAGAAATAGAGAAATGAGCCTCTGAGTTGTATCATTTCAGTAAAAAAGTATTTGGAAATTAACTTAATTTGCTGTTCTTTCTTGAATCCTGTTTCTATCAGACCACATTTTATTTTTGTTTCTTTCATGTTTCTTCTCTGCAATGCATGGGTCCAGGTTCCCAGTAGTCAGGTAAAATGCCTTGCCAGTGCCTGATGCAAGAAATTCTTAGTATTCGTAAAACTGGACAACCAGCAGGATATTGAATAACACTCACAGCAGAACATCCTCAATCATGTCATCATGTGAGAAAGCTTTCATTTGCAATAAACCATTGCTATAATAAAGAAATTAAGTAGCGCTTATCATATATTTCCAGGTGGAAGGGAAGAAATATTTTAATTTATTTTTATAGTAAAGCTAAGCAATAAAGACTTGAGAATGCTAATGTGAGGTCATTTGTTCAACTGGGCTGTGTTCTCAATACATTGCCAATTAACTCCTTTTTAGCTTAAAAATACCAACAAACTTGCAGAGCTACAATTCACATGTCTTGTGAGGGTTAGAATCCCACAGAGTGCATCTAGTTTTAGCTGAATACTTCAGGTGCTCAGTAGAAATTCTGGCTTAGGTGACTGTATTTCTGAAGAGATTTTGGGATATAACCTTAACTGACAGTTCTGGTGGTGGTGCCATTAGAGTTATATAGGAACCTCCCATCTGAGACTGGTTCTCGTGGGGGAATCTCTGCAGTGTATTTTCACGAGTGGTGGATGCACACTGGGACACCAGAGAAATCTTGAGGTGCCTCTTGAGGGCCACGCGTCCTACTTTCCTCTGTACAGACTTCATGGAGTTTAGCTGGTCAGAATGCCTGTCAGCCAGGAGTCAGGGATACTTTTGAGAACCTGCGTATGAGTGCACAGTCCATGGCGGTAGCAGCTCCTTAGGGCCAGGAGAGCCAGGTACATGCTTTGTGCTCAGATTGACATGGGAAGGCATGCAGTCAGGATAGCAACAGTACTAAAGTGAACCTGCAAATCTGGGATTGCCTCTCAGCCTACTTCTCTGTGATATTTACATTTATAATTTGAGTTATTAATTTCACAGAATCACAGAATGGTTGAGGTTGTAAGGGACCTCTACAGATCATCTAGTCCAAACACTCTGCTCCAGCAGGGAACCCTAGAGCATGTGGCACAGGGCACAGGGTGGCATCCAGGCGGGTTTGGAAGATCTCCAGAGGAGACTCCACCACCTCTCTGGGCAGCCTGTGCCAGGGCTCTGTCACCCTCACAGGAAAGAAGTTCCTCCTCACATGGACATGGAACCTCCTATGCCTTAGTTTAAAACCATTGCCCCCATCCTATCAACAGCCACTACAGAAAACAGTTTAGCCCCTTCCTCCCTACAGTCATAACTCAGGAATTTGTACATGTTGATTAGATCCCCTCTCATCCTTCTCTTCTCTAGGCTAAACAGGCCCAGCTCGTTTAACCTCTCCTCATACAGTAGGTGCTCCAGTCCCTTGATCATCTTGGTCGCTTGTTGTTAGACCGTCTCAAGAAGCTCCACGTCCCTCCTGTCCTGGGGAGCCCAGAATTGCACCCAATACTCCAGGTTTGGCCTCACCAATGCTGAGTAGAGGGGCAGGATCCCCTCCCTCGCCCTGCTGGCAACGCTCCTCCTGATGCACGCCAGGATCCCATTGGCCTTCTTGACCATGATTGCACATTGCTGCCTCATGGTCAGCTTGGGAGTTCTGATTAACAAGTCCCTCTCCGTGGCRCTGCTTTCCAGCAGCTTGGCCCCTAATCTGTACTGGTGCCTGAGATTAATTTGGCTCCCAGAGGCCAAATTTCATGTAGTTGGATTTCTGGTCTGTCTTCCGATAGTATTTAGGATAATTTGTGAATTGTTACATAACAGTTGTTGAAAGACACAGCAGTTATACTGAGTGATTCTGCCCTGGCCAAAGGCAGAGTTGCKGTTGAGTAAAAGCTAACTGGTGAAAGACCAATAGTTAATTACTAGAACCAGAATCTCAGTGTTGGAATCAATCATTTTAAAATGAGAATGAGGCACCAAATTCCTGTGTGTATCTATCTCTAATTTATTACTCAAGTGGCTGAAAAGCAGTATAATTTAGATTACTGTATAATATATGACAACTTATTTGCATGAAATGTGGCAAGAACTGCCTTGCAAGAAGCATGCACACACACTCAGCCAGTTTTGTAAGATGTAAGTTCCCAAATACAGTGCAGGGTTTTCCCTGCAAGGGCAATAGGCAACAGGCAGTGCACAGAGGCATCTCTTGTAATTAAATGAATGAGCTCTTTAGAAGTATATGGTTGAATCTGGGGCTGGGTCTTCATTGTATGTAGCTGTTGTCTGTGCTAAAAAAGCAAACAAACAAACAAAAACTCCACCCAAACAGTAAAATTTAGAGAGAAAATTGAATAAAATGGCGCAGCGATCCACTTCAAATTGGTTCAGCTGTGATAGAAATCAAGGAGAAGGCATTCAAAACCCATGGGATTGATGCCTGCATCATTTTTTTCTCTAGAAGTATGAGTCTCCATGCCCCAATAAAACATTAATCTTCACTTTCTTTTTTCAGACTGTATTTTACAATTCTGACTGTTTAGCACACCTCTACTTCCAAACCTYCCCTCCTCCTGTTCTGGCTTGCCAAGCTGGGTGATAAACAAAGAGGGGACCTGGCACAGTCTTCAAAAAGTGCTCTGCAGCCTAGCTGCAGGGAGTGTAAATCAGCTTCCCACCACACGCATTTGTTAACCCTAATCAGATAATATTGAAGCTTAGGTACTTCTGTCGCTGCTGTYAAAGCCCTTTCAGCTAATCAAGATGGAAAAGAGAGAAAGGAGAGCAATATGTTTATATTTAGTGCATTTATATCAGGCACATATGGAAGAGGTAAGAAGGTTTTACTGGCATAGTTTTAAAAAGCTGTATTATGCCCAAGCAGCAAAGACAGGAGTGGGTTCTATTAGTTCTGTATGCTACTCAAATAAAACTGTTCACAAACCATCATATATTAAACTCTTAGCATACAGATCACATATATAGKAAAACCTGCCACTTTTTCTGCTTCCAGAATTGCTCCAGTCTTCTTGTATTTCCTACCACAGACTATGGAATTTGTTCACACGTTGTTGTAAAGTCTAATTATTTTGCTGGAATTATGCTGGAATTGTTCTTTAATTATGCTGGAAACCACAGGTTAGTTTTCAAAAAAGAAAAGTTATGGWTGCAATGCAGGAGGTTGCTCAGGACCATAAATCCAAGTGCTGAAGATATATGAATGCAGTGTTTTCTATTTAGATAGCCAGATTGCTGACCTCCTCCATAATCTGCGGAGTATCTGGAAGAAAGCTAGGAAGCCCCAAGACATGAGTAGGGGAGGATTTATGTAGAGCTTTACTTTGACGGTTGTTAAAGACTGGTAGCCAATAAATAAGGCTCAGAAGAGGGCAGGACATATTTCATGCATACTATTTAAGCAAGCTAGGGCTGGGAAAACAGGTCACTGGTGCTAGGAAACTGTAATTATAGTTAAAAGTTTCCTCATTTGCAATTGCCTAACTGGAACTTGGATGCTCTTATATTGTCACCAGGAATCTCATCCTGTCAAACTGAGTCGTCACAGACTAGATGTTGCTTACAACTAAATTGAAATCTTCAGTGTGCTACAGCAGTGTCCTGTTCTTGGAAGGCTGATGAGATTCAGCCTTGTTCCTGAGGATGTGGTAAGCTGTGTATAGTGCTTAACTGAGCCTTGTTTTAAGGTTTGAATGTACTCAAGTGGTTGGGGAGTCAAAGGTACTTTGGGAAAGGAAGAAGATGTCTTCTGCAGTAGTGCTTAGGAGCACAGTACAGGGACCCAAAGAAATTGATCCCATTATCCCTTTAGTGCTAGTGATTGCTTCTTTTTTTTTTTTTTTTTTTTTTTTTAGCAGAACGTTCTATCCGCTTGTTTTCTTTCTGCTCTTACGTCTCTTCTTCCACACTTGCAGGCTATGGGTCCCTGTCATACCTCTGAAATTCCCAAGTGATGAGAACTACCCTGTGACAGTCGTATGTATCTCTCACTGCTTGAGAGTAGGTTTTCTTTCATCCTACCCTCTTCCAACCTGTTGCCTTACCCTGACTTTGTCTTGTTCCAGAGAAGCATTGAAATTCTGCTATCAAACTGCCTTTTTTCTTTATTTATTTATTATTTTTTGAGAAAGGCAGAAGAAAAACTGGAAGCCTGGGCAGGCAGCCAACCGTCCTTATCCTTGAAGAGAAAAGAGCATCTGGTTCAGGGAAGGGAAAACAAGGGGAAAATCAGTTTGAGAGAAGGGAGAAGGTAGACAAGTAAGTTGCCCTGTGGATGGGCATATTAAGTGCTATTAGATTAAAAAAGAAACAAACTTGAGAATAATTAAATGTTCCCACTTTTAGAGTATGTTAGTGCAGTCTCAGTCACTATACTGAGTGCCTGATGTCATCAGTGTGTTTGCTTGTGTTGCTGTAGTCTACAGAGTACCTTGGAAAGCTGATCTTGCTAGATATGTTCTTAGGATCCCCATACAAAGCAGTACCAGACTCCAAGAGCTGCCAACAAATGCTGCAACAARTTCTACAAACACTTCAGAAAGTTGAAGTGAGCTGAATTGACTCCAAGGCTGGAGCTTAAAAGTCTGTATAGTCTGATTGGCTTCTGTTTGAAGTTGGCTGTGAAAGGATGGTGGGAATAACTAAGAAAGTAGTGCATGGGTGGCAGAGCYCGAAAGAACAAAGTAATGGAACAGCAAAACAGATGTGTTGGCATTGCCTTTTGTGACAGTTTTTGCAGGGCAATTTAAGTGGAAGTAGTAAGAAATGATCAAATCTGTGTAGCAGCCAGCACCTCCTGTGAGAAAGAACATATCTGGTACTCACCTGAGATTTATGATCACCTCTTACGTGTGTTAGCCACAAGTTGCTCTGTGAGAAATCACTGGCTTCAACACTGTGTTTTATGATGAGTGAAGGTCAACAGTGCAGCAATGAAATGAAAAAATTAGTCATCTTGCTACCTCTGTTTGAGCTGAAAGTTTTCTCTTTTGTGAAAGTAAGGAAATATTTCAGTTACAAAATTTGTAATGAGAACTTGTAGGAAAACACCTAGTATACATATACAGGGTGCCAGTTGCAATCTTTGGTCACCRCTGCCAATGGTCACCACTTGCCCTTCCTTTGTCAACCAAAGACCAACTTCAGACATCACCCTTAGCAAAGGTGATTTCACTTCTGTGTAGCAATTATGGCCCCATATTTGACATCTATTTTAGGAGCAGTAAGTAGCAAAAACTGATTGGAYGCAATGATAAAATAGATCTGTTATTGAGAAGCTGATGTACTTGAAATTACATTACCGTAGTGTTTGTGGAAATGGGCTCAGTATGAAAGAGACAGTCATTTGGTTTGCTTCTGTGGTCTCGTAAAGTGACTGAGGATCAAGGCACCTGGACTAGAGGGCGCATGGGCCTCGTAGAGTAAGGCATCTAGGTTCATTTTTGAATAGATGCTGGAGATTTTAGTCAGAATATTGGGTTGGTCTGTTGCTTTATCTTTGAATGCATCACTATCTTTTTTTTGTATGTAACTAATTTCTTAAGAAGTCTGTGTTGTAGCTGGAGGCTGTTTGTCAGGTATAGGAGGAAGTGAGCACTGCTGTGTCTCAGCATCACTTGCAGGATGGCTTTCCTGTCCTTCATTTTTTAGATTTTGCAGTTTGCTCTTCCAGTTTATTCTCTTAGAAATCTACAACTCTGCTCAAACTGATGAAACTGATTGTAAATTGAAATGTTTTATGAAAGATAAATACAATGATTTTGTTCCCTGAAATTTTTTTAAAATATAAATGAATAGATTTTAAAATAATTTTCATTGAAGGAAATTTGGAAAATTCACTGTAATATGAAATATTTTCCAATATGAATTGTCTCAAGTCTTCCTAAAATAGAATTATTTATCCTGAGTACCTTGTTTAGAATTTCAAATAAATTGCTCTAAAGCAAGGCACAGTTTTAATATATCTGAAGTAATAGAGATGTTATTAATTGTGTCTAAAGTCTAACAGAAATGTCACTGCAAATTCACAAATCTGAAATAAGAGGTTAATGAAAGAGAGAGGAGGAGCTTTGGTTTTACTGCAGGATATATATCTCCGACGCTAACGTGCAACAGCTATTTTTTGTTAAAGAAATGTCTAGAAGCTGAAAGGACCACTTTACAAATGATTCCTGTCCTCACAAAGAAAAACATTAACTACTCTGTGTGTTATTGGAAAGGCACTTCAAAATATGTTCATCTAGTTTTTCTGTAAACATTCATCCTTAATGAAATGATCACATTTTGTCCAGGTTGACAAGTTGATAGCAATGCTTGAACAAATTTCCTATGAGACCCCCATAACTCCTTTTAGAGAATGTTTTTCTTTTTATTTTTGACCAGGATTATATCTGTTTAAAATTACCTTTTTTTTTTTCTTCTCTTTCTTGTTGTATAATATTATACATTAGTGGTAATATGGATAGTTACATGTATTTTTGTTTTAATGACAATAATAATAGTCTAGTAAAGAGAAATAGAAGAATTCTTCAGTTACCATGAAAATAAAAGACTTCTACAAATATGATGTTAACACTAATATTGCCGTGTCTCTTTCCTGCTTTTTCACCTCTTTCTTTCTTACAGTCAGTCACTGTAAAGCAGAACAGCTAAAATAATTGTTTGTTTTTTAAAAGATCATCAGTATACAGTTTTCTCCTTTATGGAGGATTTAATGTCAAATTCTAATACCAGAATTTGTGACTATCCTGTAAATATTTTATTAGTTTGTCGATGTCTTTGTGTGAGGTTTTTGTCTTCGAACATTCAAGCCAGAAGAGGGCAATGTTAATCTTATTATAAAAATAAAAGTCAAGTTTTAACTTCAGGTGAATTTTTTTTTTTTTTTGTCTTTTCTCCTTTAATATTAATACATAAATTTTGTACTTCTGGGGCCATGTTTTGCCTATGTGTACGCCCAGGATGAAGCTACTGAAGTCACTGGATTTATTATGAGTTACTTCACTCAGGTAGAGATGGTAGGAACAATTTTAATTGTGGAATGCGTATTTGATCTGTAACCAAATCTTACAACAAGATCAATATTAAAGGCACAATTTTTTAAATTTCAAAAGTTCTTAAGGTTTCAAATCAGAAATGAAACACTTAGTGCTTTGACTCTTGATAACTAATTGGTTCTACATGTGTTTAAAGGAAAAAAAGAACATAAAATTTGTGTACAGCSGCTATGCACACACGGATTTTATACATGCAATTGTAACTATAGCTTTCTGAGTGATTTTTTAAAAAATATGGTCATACATAGCATAAAAATTCCATATTGATGTGTATGATTTCTTTGCTGCCTTATCAGTTAAATAGGTTAATAATGAAAAGCAATCACRCTGAAGATCACCTATGGAAATGATGCACATGTGGTACTCATGAATGATCTTGGAAGCAATGTGAGAGATTAAATCTCTTCCCCACCRGATCACCCTGAAGACTAACCTGTGCCATTTTGCCTCTGCCTCTTTCCTCTTTCTGACACAGATAATTTATGTAGGTTTTTCTCTGAAGAACTGCGAGAGGCCCCCGGTCACACCACCCCTCCAGGCTGCCGGTGTTGGCAGCTGAGAGGCCACATTTGAATGCTCACTGGCCTCCGCGTGCCGGTGCTTTGCAAGGAGTCCCTGCTGCTGACAGGGACCGCGTCAAGAGCTGCAATAGCTGCTTGTGTGTCACGCTTTTGCTTGAGCCTAGCTACAGAGTAAGAGAGGAGCTGTGGCTGGTCTGRGGAGTTTCTGCCTCTGTGCCGTGGCAAGCGCTGTGGGGAATGCTATTGGGGAAGACTGGATGATAAACCCCCTTGCTCATCCCTGGCAGTGCGGAGCTGCAGTATTCAAGCTCACGCTTTGGGACGTAAGAGCTTGACTGCATCCTCAGCGTGTCCTTGCCCTTTGAATAMTTGTGGATTTACCCCTGGTGACGAGCCCTCTGAGGGGCTGCTGCCTCAGAGCCCCGGTCTGCACGTGTGCAGCGGTTACGTGTTTACATGTCCTCCAGAGGCAGTAGTCGGGACCCTAGCCCTTCTTCTCATGAAGAAAAACTGCATGTTGGGGCTGCCTGACTGAGCTGACATGTCTGAGGCTGAATCAAGTAGATTTGTCATTTTTGACACAGTCTAGACTGTGCTGAAAAAAAGGAGTTCTGTTCACCCTTCAGAACTGCAGATGGATTACTGAAGATGCAACTGGTTCAGCGTCTGTTTATAACAGTTGTTTCATCTTGCTTATTTTAATTTTAATCTTCCTTTACTGTAAACACCCTACTTGTGCTAGTATTTTTTTTTTCTCACACAAGCAATGAGTGTATTTTTATCCTGGTGCTTACTTTTAGAATGTCAGACTTCATCCATTTATATAGTATATTCTTTGTTGTTTCAAGGTGATTTCAGATACCAAACACTGCAAGCCTCTCCTAAAATTATAAATAAATCCTTTTCAAAATCAAAAAACAAACATACAAGTCTCTTTCTGTGGCAGAAATARGAGCCTATCTTTCATTGGAGGTAAAAAAAAGAGATTGGAGGTTTAAAAAAAAAAAGAAAAAGAAAGGTTACTCAGTRTAATCAAGAACTCCTCTTGCATCTTGTAATTTGTCTCAGTCTTTTTTTTTCCTATTATATTTAAGCCTACATTAAATTTCAAAACACAAACAAACCAAAAAATACGATGAGAAACCAGCTCAATAGTTAATCTCCTATTTCACACCCTCAAATTTGGTCATTCCTTCCCATGCACCTCCTATTTCATGCTACTTTGCCTCCCACCTTTTACTTCAGCAACTCTGCTGAGGTAAGATTGCCACCAGGAACTTTAGTTCTTTAAGAATATGTGATGTTAGAGACCAAGACCCATCATACAAGAATGTATAATCTATTAAAACCTTGGAATTAAAATTGGGATTCAGCTAAGCAAATGAGGRAAACTAATAGTGTGGGTTAAGCAAGCAGAAGTTATTTCCAAGTGCATACAACAGAGCAGGAACTAACTTTGATAAAGATGTTGAATGCATATATAATTAACTGTTAGTAAAGCAGCTTATTGTGTGTGATTTCTACAAGCCATTTCCTGAAAGACGTGTTTGAATAATTTTATGGGCATGGAAGAAGGTAATGGATAGATATCAAGTCATGCTTTTGCCTTCACAGAGATTGTATGCTACCCGGTGACTTAAAGAACTGGTGGAAGTACATCCCATTTGCTTAGACTGATTTCATCTTTCATTTATTTTCCCTTGATTAATAGTTCCACAATCAACTTGCAATTTGATGGGCATGAAATTGGAAATTGGATAGTTGGATTGTTTGTTTATTTATACCTGTAGGCAGCTAGACAGCTTTAATAAGATATTGGCAGGTTCTTCATCCTTTGCTGAATGTCATGAAATAGGACTTTGAGTCATAGGGAGAATTTCTCCTTGTGTAAAGGAGCTGTTCAAGCTAGTGGAGTAGCTGGTTCCTGCTTGTGCCCATCTGAGGTCCAGTGTAAAAGAAGATTCAAGTCTGTATTGAGAGATGGGATATAGACGGAACATGCAGTCTGCAGAGATCTGGAGTGCAAAACAGGATGCATATTAATTTAACTTCTTTTAATCTCAGGTTACAGAGTCAGTTCTTTATTTTSCTACTTGGATGCAGTGAAGATTAGGGGGTTATATATTTGCCCAATTACACTATTTATTTGTTTCATTTAGTATTCAGATACGTGTCTAACATTTCTTGCCGCTTTAGTCATTTAATATATGAACTGCTTAATGTCATAGCTTAGCCATGTTTATCAATATACTCATGGACATGAGATATGTAAGACTGTTGTGAAGTAATGTGGGAATGAAAGGTGAAGAATGCAATGCTCAGACTCAGATTCCCCTTCCCTGTACTTATTTATCTTGCCTTTCATAAAAGATAAYCTTACTTTTTGTCTAAGTACTTCTGATTCATCAACTAGAACTGCATTTTCTCCTTGGAAATTTTAAAGATGAATACCTCAGTGTTTGTTATAGTTCTCGATATTAGTTTAGAAGAATTTAAAATGATTCAGAGTTTTAGGATCTTGTTTGATCGTTTTTATTGGCTATGCCATACTAGAACCAAATTATTCTCTTGATTTGTTGGCGTTGGGCAATATTTATTTATGTTCCTTGCTAGTGCTTCTCTAAAGTATACTCTAGCTGTATCTTCTATGCTCTTCTAAGCAATGAGACCCTGTGGGTGACCCCAGCTCAACCACAGTACACCTTTTTTCTTTCCCTTCTTTTGTTCCTCTCCTTTATTATGGATTATGGACAATATGAGTAATGCACTATTTCTGTGAAAACTTTTTAAGCATGTGTAGACACACATACTCTTATACCCAGAAGAGGCATGGTATGCATACAGAAATGTCAAGGAAATAAGAGTAAAAACACTTCATTGTGTGTGTCATTGTGAATCTGAGGGACCTGTGATTAGGATTTTATTTATTTATTTTAAGATAGCTGTCATCTTCTGTTGTCTTCTGTTTGCCCTCCTTTTTCATTCTGAGCTGTCTGCCTTTACCATGCRGTTATCTTGTCTTAAAGTTCTCAAGTAATCAAGTGATCTATTTGGCTGCTTTCTTTAATGTACACTTTTTTCCCCCTAATAATAAATTATTTAAATATTGTGAAACTTTTTTTCTTGCTATTAGAGAGGAGCTTCCAGTCCAATGACATCAGTCTTTCCAAATGGTCACCTTCATACAGCACTTTCATATGCAGCTGCACAAAAGTACCAAAACTAGGCTGTCAAATTCTTCACTTGTCACATGATGATGAGTTATTCACACAGATCCCRGAGCATTTTGTTTTAGAGTTTTCACCTGTTTGGGCAATTCTCAGATGAAGTATTTCTAGAGGCAGTAGCTATGACTTTTGAATTATTTTTATTCTCCTTGTGGCACAAGAGTCCAATGAGGTCCAGTGATGCAGCAGACTTTAATACATGCTTGGTCTTAAATCCAATATAAAGGAAAGAAGAACTTTTAATAGCCTTTGCTTACGAGTATCAGGATATCTCATCTAATACCATTAAAGAGTTACTGGACTGTTACCTTCATACTTTACATCTATGCAGAGCTTCTCTACAGAGCTCCCTTCAGCCTGGTGTATTCTTCCTCCTTACCATATTTTTGGTAAGCCACAGACATTTTTAAATACTGCTTTTCTCATTTTCAAGAAGTCCTCTTTTTTTTTTTTTCCCCCTCCTTTTTCTTTTCCTCTGGTGTCTCAAGTGCCTCTCATTATACATAATACTGAATAGCCTGGCACCCTTTCCTTAAAAGGGGAAGGGAGAGGTGAACTCTAAATATAGCAGGAGAGATACATCAACTTAAAATAATAGGAAAATGTGATGATATTGTGATTTTCTAAAATCTTGCAGATGTATGAGCTGTAGGGTTGCATTATCTTAGGAGACCTCATTCCGGCATCAGCAGGTGCACRTTTTGATTTTTCTTCACCAAACAAGTGAAATGTTATGGTCTTTTCTGAAACAGCATGGAGGGGACTGAAAGCTGTGATGTTGCCAGCAGTGATGAGCTGGATTTTGAATGAGGCAGCAGAACCCTTGCTGGTCTGCAAAGACTCCTCCTTGGTTGTAATTCCAAAACAGCCCATATATATATATATATTTTTTTTTTTTAATTCAGTGATCTCTTCCTTTTGACATGAGACATCTTCTTCTGCTAAGATCTACTGACTCCCAGTGGCTTCAGGGAGAAAAAATAGCATAAARGTTGGGTAGGTATAGCCACAGGAGAAAAACAGAGGCAGCAGAAGAGAAAAACAATTACATACTTTAAAAAATATTTGACTAGTTACTGTGATAATTTTAGAAAATATATATAGCTGGCAGTAATTGATTTCTGGATAAATAAATCGATCATATCAAGATTTTCTGTAACAGACAAAGAATGTGTGAAATCCCTAACACTCTTCCATGAAGGATAGGCACATCATGGATTTTATATCTAAATGTATGGAAAAGTATTTTATATAGATAGATACATTTCAGTTTAATACTTTTATCTGTGACTTCATGTTAACATCGGTACCAAAATCTGTGCTTTTCTGCGTTTGCTGCTCTGCTGGAGAGTTGCATGCAGAACTAGTGCTTGTGCTTCTTCATAGCCCCTTCAATAGGACTATGTGCTCTCAGGCAAATGAGGTCTTCATAAAGCTCACATAACTAATATTAGTGTGCAAAGACCATTACAGTGTCTTTTATAGTACTTTGAAAAGTCAAGAAATCCTGCTTCTGCACTGCAATTGAATCATTTGTAGAATCAGATGCTGACTTGTCCTTGTCAGAATGGAAAAAATAATTTGTTGTCCTGTAGAGGGAATGAAATGTTTAAAAAGATGTTTAAAGGAGGCAATTTCAAAAGATTTCTGTAATCCTTTAAGAGAAGAGCACAGACAGTCTAGCCTGAGGATAAGAACTGACTTCTGCAGGCAGTGGCAATGGACTGAGCACACATGGGTGGTTTGCTGATCCAGTCCCTTGCTCTGTAAAACGCTCATCCCTTGGAACATGATCAGAGGCCTAGAATATCTGCCCTATGAGGAAAGATTGAGAGAGCTGGGCCTGTTCAGGCTGAAGAAGAGAAGGCTGAGAGGGGACCTGCTCAGTGTCTGTAAGTACCTCAAGGGAGGGAGTGAGGAGAATGGTGCTGGCATCTTCTCAGTGGTGGCCAGCGATAAGACTAGAGGAAATGGCCACAAACTAAAGCATTAGAAGTTCCACAGGAATTTAAGGAAAAATATCYTTCCTGTGAGGATGATAGACCTGTGGATCTTCAAAACCCGCTTGGACACCACCCTGTGCCCCATGCTGTAGGGGACCCTGCGTGTGCAGGGGGGTTGGACTAGACGACCTCTAGAGGTCCCTTCCAACCTTAAGCATTCTATGATTCTATGAAATCAAGTAGTTGTTCAAAGTGCAGACAGGATTGAGAAGGGCTCTTGCTGTGGCCTTATAAATTAGACTGGAAGACCCCAAAGTACCCCAAGGTGCATACCCATTGGACTGAATTTGGTGTCCTCAGAAAGAGGGATACCCTTGTGTTTTTAACAGTCAGCAATCCTTGATCTGTTAAGAACACAGCTTCCTCTCCAATAAAGTGCAAAAAAGGCAAATCTTTCCTTCTTTCACTAATCTGCTTCTCAAACTCAGCAGTTCAGACTCAGATCAGCATTAAACAATATCCTGCCGTACCTGGCTTTCACCCAGATGAGAACTTCAGAGCAGAGTGAGACCAGCCACCTGATCAAAATGTTTATGATGTGAAATACATTTGTGCTCCTTGCAAGAGCAAAAGGAGTTCCTGCACGAAACTCTGCAAATGCAGAAAGGGAGATTCATCACAGGTGGAGTAACAGACACCACTTGCTGCAACAGTTCTCACTTGAAGTAACAGTACAAGCAGGTTCCAGTCCCTACTCCAAATCAGTCAGAGAAGCATAGAGTCATAGAATCCTTAAGGTTGGAAGGGACCTCTAGAGATCGTCTAGTCCAACCCCCCTGCACACACAGGGTCTCCTAGAGCATGTGGCACAGGGTGGTGTTCAGGCGGATTTGGAAGATCTCCAGAGAAGGAGTCTTCATAACCTCTCTGGGCAGCCTGTTCCAGGGCTCTGTCACCCTCACTGTTAGGAAATTCTTTAGCAGTCTGATTTGCTGTGTTTTGATTCTCCTCTCTTCCTCTCCCTCCTCATTTGGTATGGTTCCTGGTCCCCAAAGCTTATTCTGCATGTCCAGTGATACGTGCATTAAGAGTAACAAGCAGAAGACATTATGCCTGCCACCTGAATGAGGTGTCAGACAAAAAGTATAAGAAAAATGTGATTTATACGTCATAATTAAAATTACATACATTAATTACAATTAACTATATTGTATTATAATTAAATATATATTGATTGCACTTAACTGTAATGTATAATTTATAATTAAATTACATTAATTATAGTCTAAATCACATAATAAAGGGTGTGGTCTGTTGCCTGTACAGCCTACCTTTATGCCCTGGAAATTCCAAGTGTATATACCTATAGTTTAGCTCCTGAAAGACTCAGTCTCTTTCTGCAGAAGCAATGCGTGTATCTTTTCACAAGCACTAAAAMCCACGTTTGGACATAAACTGAAGTTTGGCAAGAGATTTTTCCAGGTGATGACTTAGAAGAACAGTTTGCTCTGGTATTTTCAATGTCCAAGTAAATATGGTAAATATGTACGCTGAATTCAAAAGACAATAAGATGCAACCATATGTCTGAAGAAATATTGTGGTGGTTGTGTAACAGCCAGCACATCTCCATGCCAGCAAGGAGATCTTAATTAGCATCATGGGTATAGTCTTTGCATCAGTGTCAGCTCTTAAATGTTCCCTTTGGTATATTTCAACTAAATAGCTCATACAAAAATACATGCATGGAGTTTTGGGCAGTATGGTGGTAATGTTCAGGGGCTTGGTAGCTAAGACTGCTTAATTCCCTAGTTATTAGACACTTTGTAAGGAATTATCATGGCTTAATCAATATGAAAAAATGCAGCCTGATACCAGGCGTCTAATGCCTGCTGTCTGAAGCCAGATGGCTAGCCCAAAATTGTGCATTTTGTGTTGAGCTGCCTATGGGGATGCTGCAGTATTGAATATGACACTTAAAAATGATGTGACGCCGGAGTCAAAGTGTGTAATCGCTCCCGGATCAGAGTGGGCATGAGGCAGTGAGAAGCAAACCTTACATTAAGTGTATCTGTCTTTCTTAAACAAGGGTCTTTGCTACAGCCTCTACATTTGGCCGTGCCAATCCACACAAAAAAATTCCCATTTGTAAATATGGTGACAATGGGGGCGTAGTGGCATTTTCCTTCCAGAAACTCCTAAGTCCAGTTTTTAACACTCTAAGCTAGTGCCCCAGATATATTTACAATCCTCTTTTCTGGGCTTTTGAATATTAATTGCTGGATACACGCTACCTAACAGACTGAAACCCATATTGCCGCAGGTGCAAATGAGAAGTGAGAAAAATTAGAGTTTGGTCACACCAGAAAATATATTGTTGCTGAGGAAGTCGATAGCTCTGCTTTCCATTTATTTTCATAAAATACCTTGGAAAGACCAGCTAAATGTCTGGGCATGGCACCATACTTTATTCTGGGGAAAGAAGCACATGAATATCTCCATTTTTTTTTTTTTCAGATGAGGAGGAGCAAAGGTGTGTAGGCCAAGTCAAAGCTACAGTGTCCTTGTTCTGTAACCCTACTTTACATTTTAAACCTTAGTGTATCTGCTATACGAGGCCTTGAAATCATTTTAAGAGTTATGCAAATGAGGAAATGACAGATACTCATTGCCATATGGTGCCATTTTTATAATGAAATCAGGAAGTGCTCTCTTTCGTATATATTGTTTGTAAATTCAAGGATAATTCTTGTTTGTGTTTTTCCCCCTCTAGGTTATGCTTTAGCCAAGTWGATAGCAATTGCATGCATTTTCTGCTGTTTCTTCCCTTGTTCCTAAATCAAATACTTTTTGTTTAGATACATTTTAGGTATAGAAGGCTTTTAGTTAAGGTTAATCTCCTGCATGTGTAAGGCTGAAGCAAATGGAAAAAATAATTTGTGATAAATCTCTGTTTCTGCGCTGTTTGCGTAATCTTCCCGCCCGGTCAGGACCTTTCAGGTAATGAGATAGTGAAATGAATAATAATGTTAATAATGGAAGTGCTGTGTAAACAGTGTTCAATCTTGGACTATTTTAGGAATGATGAAACTTGGGGGAAAGGAAGTTCACGTGCATTTAATGAAAAGAATTCATTCCGACACTGATATTTGTGGCCTCCCCAAATCTTATTGCCCACTTTACAACATGTTGGGTTTAAGTACAGTAGGGAATCATAGAATGCTTAGGGTTGGAAGGGACCTGTAGAGGTCATCTAGTCCAACCCTCCTGCACACGCAGGGTCTCCTAGAGCACGTGGCACAGGGTGATGTCCAGGCGGGTTTTGAAGATCTCCAGAGAAAGAAACTCCACCACCTCTCTGGGCAGCCTGTTCCAGGGCTCTGTCACCCTCACTGGTAAGAAATTCTTCCTCAAGTTCCTGTGGAACTTTTGGTGCCTCAATTTGTGGCCGTTTCCTCTAGTTCTATCACTGGCCACCACTGACAAGAGGCCAGCCCCATCCTCCTCACTCCCTCTCTTGAGGTATTTATATACATTAATCAGGTCCTCTCTCAGTCTTCTCTTCTGCAGGCTGAACAGGCCCAGCTCTCTCCACCTTTGCTCATAGGGCAGATGTTCCAGGCCCCTAATCATCTTCATAGCCCTGCGCTGGACTCTCTCAAACAGCTCCACATCCCTCYTGYACTGGGGAGCCCAGAACTGCACACAGGACTCGAGGTGCGGCCTCACCGGGGCTGAGTAGAGGGGCAGAATCACCTCCCTTGATCTGCTGGAGACGCTCTGCTTAATGCTCCCCAAGATCCCATTGGCCTTCYTGGCCACGAGGGCACACTGCTGCCTCATGGTCAGCCTGTCGTCCACCATGACRCCCAGGTCCCTCTCTGCGGGGCTGCTCTCCAGGAGGTCRGTCCCCAGCCTGTAGGCATGTCTAGGGTTATTCCTCCCCAGGTGCAGGACTATACAAAGGGCACTTGCCCTTGTTGAACTTCATGAGGTTTCTCATAGCTCAGTTGTCCAGTGTKTCCAGGTCCCTCTGGATGGCAGCACAGCCCTCAGGGCTATCAGCTACTCCTCCCAGTTTGGTATCATCAGCAAACTTGCTGAGGGAGCACTCCATCCCTTCATCTAGGTCGTTAATGAATAAATTGAACAGGACCAGACCAAGGACTGACCCCTGGGGGATACCACTAAYCACAGGCCTCCAGCTGGACTCGGCACCACTGATCACCACTCTCCGGGCCCTGTCATTCAGCCAGTTCCTAATCCACCTCACTGTCCACCCATCTAACCCAGTCTTCTAGAGCTTGCCCAGGAGGATGCTGTGAGGGACGGTGTCAAAAGCCTTATTGAAGTCCAGATAGATCACATCCACTGCTCTGCCCTCATCTACCCATCTAGTCACCCCATCATAGAAGGCTATCAGGTTAGTCAAGCATGATCTCCCCTTGGTGAACCCATGCTGGCTACTCCTGAGCACCTTCTTCTCCTCCATGTGCCAGGAGACAGCAGTCAGGATGAGCTGCTCCATCACCTTCCCAGGGACAGAGGTCAGGCTCACCGGCCTGTAGTTGCCCGGCTCCTCCTTCTTGCCTTTTTTGAAGACCGGGGTGACATTGGCTTTTCTCCAGTCCTCCGGCACCTCCCCCATTCTCCAGGACCTTTCCAAGATGATGGAGAGCGGCTCGGCTACGACATCCGCCAGCTCACGCAGCACTCTGGGGTGCATCCCATCGGGGCCCATGGATTTGTGGGTGTTGACTTTCCTCAGGTGCTCTCTAACCAAGTCTTCCTCTACTCGGGGCAAGTCTTCCTCTCTCCAGTCCCTTCTCATTTCCCTAGTGTCTGGGACACTAAGGGGCTGCCCTTGAGAGTTGTCTGTAGTAGAGCTCTGTAGTTCCTGGGGACCAGCCCTAGCAGAGAAGACTGAGGCAAAGAAGGCATTTAGTAGCTCTGCCTTCTCCACATCCTCCGTTACCAATGAACCCTCCCCATTCAGCAGCGGACCGACATTATCTCTAGTCTTCCTCTTGCTCCTGATGTATTTGTAGAAGCCCTTCCTCTTATCCTTGACATCCCTCGCTAGTTCTAATTCCAAGAGGGCCTTGGCCTTCCTCGTCGCACTCCTGCATTCCCTGTCAACATTCCTATATTGTTCCCACGTGGCCTGGCCCTTTTTCCACCTAACGTATGTTTTCTTCTTCTCATTAAGTTTCCCTAGCAGGGAATGTGGGATATTTTTCTAAATTTTAGCTGCATATTCTATGTCACTTTTAAAATTAAAGATTGGCACAGAACTGTGCTGTTTTTTAAATGAATTTTTAACTAAAAATGCATTTCTAGAAGGAACTGTGCAATAAGAAGGAAAAGATAAAGTTTGAGTTTAACTGTGTGGGGCAATGTTAGCTTATATTAACTGTTTCCCAGTTCTCATGACAAATAATAATACCTAATATGGGRTGGATGAAAGATTACTTAGAAATCCTGATTTGTTTGCCTGTTGATTGAAAGAAAATTGGCCATAACTACCCAGTTGTCCACTGGATATGTACCTAACAATGTGGAATCTGTAGGCAAAATCATAGGGTAGAGAGAATAATTGTTCTAAATACTCATACCATACAGTCTCTGAGGATATTAGGCCATTTGGGATTGTTAAATCCCATGTGGGCTGGCTGTCCTGCTGTGTATAAGTGCTTATTTTTAAAATGTAGTCACTTGCATGGCACAGCTGGACATGAAGTAGAGAGAGTTCCAGTCCTAAACAACCTAAAATTTCTTCCCTTTTCTGATTTTATGAACATTTATGACAATAACAGGCTTGAATGATGGATTTTGTGTGATTTTTCTTTTTTTTTGATGTAGCTTGAATATGCATCATGAATATGCTTTATGGTAACTCAAGATTATTTTCTCCCATTACAAGGGTTAAAAATATTTTATGAAAGGGAAGCTGTTACAGCTGATTCAGGTGCATTAGGGAACATATGGAGGATATAAAGTATATATTTGCTTTTAATTTCTAGATATTTCCCAGCTTTTATTCTGTGAAGGCTAAATAATGACTAGCTCCTGGATGTTCAACTGACTGCTTTATAGGAATCCTGTCACTATGTCACAGGATTTGATGGGATTTTGACATCTAGATTGTCCTTAGAGACTAATGTAGGCTATTAGCACTTTTTTGTTAACCGTGTAGATTTTCTATTCTGAGAGGGGAACATTGGATTCAGCATTTTCTAGTTTACACTGCGGCTCTTCCATTGCACATTATTTTTATTATTGTGTTTTAGGTGGCAGCCTCACTSTTCGCACTGTACGAATGGACTCCTTCCTAGCCTTAACAGTTTAGTCTTTATGAACCCCTTTGCTTTCTGTCTCTTATGTTACTGCCAAAGGGACGGCAGCTCAGCCAGTCCTGTAAGGACAGAGTGCAATGTAAGCATGGAGACTGCCTTACACAGGAGGACCTTGCCAAAAATATAGAAATCACTCTTAGCTACTCCTGCATAATTCTGCACCTGGGCAGGAATAACCCCAGACACCCATACAGGCTGAGGACCGATCTTCGGGACAGCAGCCCTGCAGAGAGGGACCTGGGCATCATGGGGGACGACAAGTTGGTCCTGTTCAATTTATTCATTAACGACCTAGATGAAGGGATGGAGTGCTCCCTCAGCAAGTTTGCTGATGACACCAAACTGGGAGGAGTAGCTGATAGCCCTGAGGGACCTGGACACACTGGACAACTGGGCTATGAGAAACCTCATGAAGTTCAACAAGGGCAAGTGCAGGGTCCTGCACCTGGGGAGGAATAACCCTAGACATGCCTACAGGCTGGGGTCTGACCTCCTGGAGAGCAGCCCTGCAGAGAGGGACCTGGGCGTCATGGTGGACGACAAGTTGACCATGAGGCAGCAGTGTGCCCTCATGGCCAGGAAGGCCAATGGGGGTGCATTAAGCAGAGCGTCTCCAGCAGGTCGAGGTTGATGATCGTTCCCTCTCTACTCAGCCCTGGTGAGGCTGCACCTCGAGTCCTGTGTGCAGTTCTGGGCTCCGCAGTACAAGAGGGATGTGGAGCTGTTAGAGAGAGTCCAGCGCAGGGCCACAAAGATGATTAGGGGCCTGGAACATCTGCCCTATGAGCAGAGGCTGAGAGAGCTGGGCCTGTTCAGCCTGAAGAAGAGAAGGCTGAAAGGGGAAGGGGACCTGATCAGCTAAGTACCTCAAGGGAGGGAGTGAGGAAGGACTGGCCTCTTCTCAGTGGTGGACAGTGATAGGACTAGAGGAAATGGCCACAAACTGAAGCTCCAAAAGTTGCACAGAAAATTGTGAAAGAATTTCTTACCAGTGCGGGTGACAGAGCCCTGGAACAGGCTGCCCAGAGAGGTGGTGGAGTCTCCTTCTCTGGAGATCTTCAAAACCCGCTTGGACACCACCCTGTGCCACATGCTCTAGGAGACCGTGCGTGTGCAAGGGGTTTGGACTAGATGATATCTAGAGGCCCTTTCCAAGCTGAAGCATGTTATGATTGTCCTTTCTGCAGCAAAAGTACAGAATACTGTGCAGTTTTCACCTACTTGGAATATTTCCGATGACTGAGATGGAGGTGCTTAGAAGAACATTTCAGTGAGTGGAGCAGGCTTGTCATCTAAGTTCTTTTACGGTCCATTTTCATCCATAATGAAGAAATCTAAAATTATTGCATGGTTGCTATAATTTTGCTACAGTTCTGTTTGAGTTTGATTCTTCAGGCCAGTGAAAATTGGTGTCTCATCCAGACCCTCCCTAGTTTTAGGTGTACATCGTGGGATTCTATACCAATTTCTTTCTTGACAAAATCCATTCTGCTCTATGCTGACAGTCTGACTGCTTCTTTTCAGCATACCCACCCTGGAGGATTTAAAACTCAGCAGATGACAATGCAGGCATCTGTTGAGTTTTGTCACATTTCTTGTAGACTGTGATTTTATTCCTTGCTGTTAGGCAGTCTTTTCCTATCCCTGCTCAACAGCCTCTTTCCTCTTGGTCCAAGTGTGTGTGGTCCTCTGTGGCCCATATTTGTGGGTTTGTAGTATTTGCCTTTCATCCTTGCCTTAACGTTGGCTCTTGGCAGCAGGTTTTTGGCACAGTCCAATGCAAAAAGGACCTCTTTGGAGAATTCTTGGTCATGCTGTTGTCTTATCAAATATTGAGAAGGCTTAAGAAGAGGATTACTGACTCCAGCGCTAATAATTAACAAATTAATACAGTCATATAAGCATGACTTTTGGGTCAAGGAACAAGGGATGAGAAATTAGACATAAGCTATTCATCGTGCAGACAGAGGGGAGGTTTTCATAGAATCATAGAATCATAGAATGGCTAGGGTTGGAAGGGACCTGTAGAGGTCATCTAGTCCAACCCCCTGCACACGCAGGGTCCCCTAGATGATGAAGAAGCACAATGACTATTTAGGCTTTCAGAGAAAAATTGGCACCTCTATAAAAGCAGGTGTATGTGTTGGAAATTAATTTAAAGATTCTTGAAATAGTGAAATTTCCTAGAAATGTTGGGAGGAAGTAGCTAGAGAGCAGAGCTAGTTTTAACTGAGGAGTGTAGAGAAAAAGCTAGGAACAAATAATGAGTGCTGGATCAGAAGATACGAAATTATTCCAGTTTAAGCGAGGAATGCTTCAAGTTTCATCAAGCCATAGAAATTAGAAATGAAAAAAGGACACTTAAGTCATCTAGTTTCCTCTTGCCAGTGAGAACTTCTCCCTAATGTATTCCTGATCTTGACTGCTTTCTCACGTCTAATTGGAAAAGATTCAAGTGACAGAAGTCACATTGCTTCCCTGGAGGAGGTGGTTTAATTGATCTCACGGTGAGAAAATTACTTCTCAGGGTGCAGGAAGTGGCTCTTCAGAGTGAGGCCTGCAAGTGGTAGAGATTTGCATAAAACCTCCTGCAGAAGGCCAAGCTGCTTCGTGTGCTTCTTGCCAACTCAACAGCAGTGTTACCTCTTTGCTCCGTACTCAAGCTATTGGCCCTGGCTCTGCTGTCCTGTGGGCTCCCTGACATGTGCCTTCCTCCTCTGCAATCATAGCACCGTCTCTTGCAGCAGGGTCAAGGCTGTGTGTTGTTTCGGTGTCTAGGTATGTATCCTTCAGTCTGGATTCCCTGCAGGGAGTAGGCGGCTGCCTGCTGCTAGATTTGGAGCTTAACTGGAGTCTTACGGAAATAAAAGACTGCATCTCATTGCAAATCAGCTTCACTCCTTTATAGAAGACTTCTGCACGATTTAATGGGTGTGAAGCTGTTGCAGGCAAAACGTTTTCAACCTGAGGAATTTTTACTGAATTTATGCTATCGCTAATTTATGGAAACTAGTTGCTGATTCAGGTATTAAGAAAAAGGAAACAAGAAACTGTTGATCAAACACATGTGCTTTTCTTCTACATTCCCTGGGCTCAGCTTCAATCAGTAGCTCAGCTTCAGTTTAGTCTCCTTCCCGCTTTCTACTCTCAACTTCTCAGTCCTTCACAATGCCTCTGGTGAGGCTCTGGATTATACAGAAGAAGGCTGGGGTTGCTCCTCTAGTGGTCCCTGTATAACTCTCCTTGCTTCTCACTCATTTACCCCTGCTGCAGTCTGGTTTACCTGTGGACTGCAGTCCCTTTCTGTGGGGTCTCTGTACCCTTGAGGGCCTCCACAGGCTTCCCTTCCAATAAAGAGGAAAGTGCCGGGCTTCCCATGGCCATTGCTTCCACCCATTTCCTTTAGAGCAGCGCTGGCTCTAAGGTATTTATTGCTATCAGATGCATGAGGCTGTAGATGTAGAGACGTACCCTCCTTTTTAAAGGATGATGTTCATGACTTTGGTAAGCGTGACTGAAGAAAGTGTTGCAGTGAAAGAACAGTGAATAGGTGAATGAAATCACAGGCATCTTTCTGCACCTTTATCAAGGCTTCTACAAGAACTGAGTGTAAAACTACCAATTCTATTAAAGACATAACRCTACGTTTGGATGTTCTTTTCTTAAGCACCAAGGAACTGCAGTTTATATTTGTAGTCATACTCATCTCAGTAGTCAAAGGCCATTATTTGACACTGACAAGTTCATTTACTCCAGTTAGACCCACACTTCTGTGTCACCTCTGGAACCTGGTCGCTTCCTAGTCTGGAGATATTTACTCCCTCTTCCTCCTCTTTAAACTGATGGGTTCACTAGGTGCTGCAAAATTTATGCCCTTGAAGAGGGATTTATTTTCCCTGTAAACTGGTTCCAAAGGTAATAGAGCTGCTAGGCTTGGTCTTTGCCTTAGTTTCTCAGAGGCCTCAGGACTGCTGGACAGTTAGTGGCACTCTGTCTGTTAGCTTAAGAAGGATCATTATGATTTGATTTCTTTTTAATGACATTAAGAATGCCTTAAAGCAAAAATTAGGTTTTATTTTCTGATAAAACCCTTGTGGCTCTGATTTTACAGTTGAACTGCAAAAAGATTGAATAGCACAGATCTCCAGAGCCTTGCTGATCCTCCTGCTAAGCAGCACATCGGACATCCACAGATGTGTGAAAAGGCTGAGCATGAATTGGTTTATATGCATGTTAGACTTGCTGCTGACACCTACAGCAGTGCAGATACTGTGAATAAATGTGACAGTTCTGATACAGTGATAAGAAAAGCTGTGTTACCCTCTCAGGCAATCGATAACTAGCTAATTTGTATTGTTGTGCTCCTCATATGAATTGATACATACTGTGTAATCTGTTCTCCTTTGGGAAATGTGTTTCATACAGTGTAGTCCCAAATATAAATGAGTGAATGTGTCTGGCCGAAAATAATGCTGAAGACCAACAGTTGTTGCTGCTTCATAGCAGGATAACACGGGAAGCCATTGAATCACTAAGGATTTCAGTAGAGGGTTGGTCATTCTTCTCTGAGATGTTCCAAAGCTGATGAAAGAGAATTACCCTCCTAAATTTTCTGCTATACATGAGTGTGCACTGTGGATATTGCCAAACAAAACATTTATATGCTTCCACAAGAGTGTGCTTAGATTTGACTGTACCTGTGTTCTGGGATGGTATGCACCCATCAAGGGCTTTGCACAGGCTTCTCAGTCATTCTTCATTATGAGAAGGCTCTGTGCAAAAGCAGGATTGCGATCAGTGGGGTGTTGAACTGGTATATCAGATAACACGCTGCTCTTTTACTCATACCTGCTGCAAATACAAGTGGACCTTACTGTGCTTTGTTTGGAGGCACGACTCAGAGCAGTGTTTTTTTTCTTGGGAGGGGGAACACAACCTTCCAGAATACAAACAAGGTTTGATATTTCTTTTCTAAGCCCTGTGTTACTCCTGTTGCTTGTTTCTGTACTGTAACCCTGACAGAAGATGTGATTCAAATTTGGCTAGCCCTTTAAGAAATGTATTCAGAAGATAAGCTAGTCCCTGGATCTCTGTCATGCTGCCAGCTGTTGGGGCTCTACAGCACATCTTGGCGATCAAGTGCCAGGGCAAACGTGAGAGCACATGAGACAGAACGTGAGCCATAGATCTCCCTGAAAACCCCTTTCCAAAGCACAGCTCAGTGGCTAAAATACAATACTATGAATGCATAGGCAGAGATTTTTGCCACTCATCAGGGCATCCTCAGATGTGAAATAAAAGATTTGTTTAGAAAGACAGAGCAGAAGTAGTTGAATGCAGGCCTTTGCCTTGCGGTACTGGATTTCCCTGATATGGTTAAGTTCTTCCTCTTCTGCTGGTCCACTGCCATTCTGACTGCTTTAGTTTCATTCAAGGCTGCTCTTAGCATCGTTCTGATTCATCCRTTCTTTCACCTCTGTAGCTGTTACCACCACTAGTGGCCTCACAGCAAGGACGGCTTTTCCTGGGGAAGGAGTCCTGAGTGAATCATCACTCTGAGTGAGCCCTGAGCTTGTGCTCTGACGGGCACTGGCCACCTGTTTTCATTTCATCATGGCACTGTTATAGCTGTGTAGTCCCATGTTAATTTGGACTTGAGTCTTCTCCAGAATTTCTCTACGCCTCATCCTATTTTTGCTTTTGTAAAATAACCTCCCTAAAATGTAATCAAGTAAAACTTTTTTCCCCTTTGTTCAAATCTCAGGAAAAAAATAAAAAGATTAGAGAAAGATCAGAAATTTCATCATTTTCTGAAATGCCTGTGCTTTGAGACATCACAAGAAGGTGCTGTTCGTTAGTTTTGATCTTTAGTACATCTTATTTTACTCTTCTAGGTTAATGTGAAAACAAGAGCAGTCTTCATCAGTTTTTTGTTTTGCACAGTTCTCCAGCCACTTCTTTCCCTTTACTTTCTAGCTTAGAAGAATGGAATGGGAGAGAAAACCTGGGATGTGAGCGCTTTGAGAAGGAATTGTAGAAATAGATCTTTCCAGAATGGCAAGAAGACAAAAGAGTCAGGTGGAAAAGTGAAGAGCCAAAATTTGGTTAGACAAGCCAAACTGTTTGATTTCATTTCTTTTTGATACATTTAGTCTCAGTAATCATTCAGGAGGCTTGGGATATGTTGGCATCAGGCTGGACCAGACTACAGTCTGTCTGCCAAGACACACAATACCAATAGCATTTATTTACCAGAACAGAGCATGAGGTGCAGACAAAAAAAGACTGCAGTCTCCCAAGGGATTAATTTGTACTTGTCTACCTGCTTGCTATCTCTGGGTAATATGGGGTTAGAAAATTCTTCCTATGGATTCCCTTTCTTGCATTAGGTTAAGTAAAATCCTTAGCTTCTGCTTATTAATTTACAACCCAGATTTGTTAGCTGGACACATGGTTTTATTATTTGTTAAATATATCTTTATCTCTTTTCTTGATGATCTGTTAGACTTTGCAGGCACTTGACATCACTTGAAAGTTTCAACAGCTTAAACAAGTTCAAACTTTGTTTCATTCTCATGATGAAGGATGACAAAACAAAAGCTGTATCATGTCCTAATTACATGTSTATGTGGAGTTTTGCAAGATTTTTTTTTTAAAGCATCAAAATATCCCCTGTGTTTGTGGCAACAACTTAAAACTCATTTACTGAAAAAGAGCAGATCACCATGTTCTCGCTCTTGAGAGCACCACATGCTCTCAATATTTTGTTTTAAAAACCAAGAACAAGAAGTAATTTCCATTCATCTCAACAGAGTGCCCAGGAACTAACTAGAGTCAAATTAGGAGCTGGCTGGCAGGAGGATCCTTCAGTCCTAAGAAGGTGGTGCTCAGCTGGTAGAAGTTAGAGCAACTGTAAAGGGAGTGCTGAGAGAATCCACATTGTACAGGATGAGAGAAGAACGAAAATTTCTTCCCCAGTAGGCTTCCTGTTGGAAATATTCACCAAAACTACTCTTCCTCAAGCTTCTTACTCTTTCTCCTAAAAACAATTTTATAGACTAGAAAAGACATGACCATAAATGCTTAAAAATTCAGAGCTTCAGAAATGATTACTTATGAGCTGCTTGGTCTTTTTGAATGTTACTAATGCATAACACTTTTTCTTCCCTATAAATATTGTAAATGAGAAAAAAAAATCCCAGTAGCAATGCATATCAGTAAGAAGGTGCAGTTGTAGAGGAAGGTCTTTCACTTAGCCTGCAGGAAATAGGGAGTTCCAGCCCTCTGTGATTACCTAAGCAATTGTGCAGATTTGACTGCTTTTGAGGTTTCACTGACATGATTTAGGATAAAAATAATMATTTTGTCTTTGTTTTGTCTTTTCGTCTAGAGTACTTTTTTTTCTAACCTAGATGGTTTCAAAGATGCAGTTTAGAGTACAGTCCCATATGCCATTTCACAGTCCAACTAATGCATACCAATGAACTGCAGCACTGGTGAATGGTGAGAGAACATCATGAACTGGCTTTGCTGTTGAAACATGAAAATATGGTCTTTCGGGCTCTTAATTTGTGCTTTGGATCATCTCTTTGCTGCATATAGAGGAAAGGTTTTTACCTCTCTTTTGAGTAGGATCAACAAGAAAGATAAAGAGTTCATCCCCCTTGTAAAACAGGGTGCATACATTTATATAAAGCAATCTTTGTGGAGGACATGTGCTTAGACTTGGTACATCTTGGTAGTGAATAAGGACAAAGACACAATTCTGAATCCTGATCCTTACAATCATATTTCTTGAACTTGAACTTTTTTTTGTGGCTGAGGATATGTAGAGGGATGGTTTTCATTGCTGGCAGGTCCTGTAATTTCTGTGAGAGAAAGGAACCAAGAGCATCCCCAGACACTGCTTGGACTATATTTGGGTCATCATGGAATTGATCAGATTTTTCTTAAATATATTGTGGCCCAGAGCATCAGCTTTTGAAAAAGTACATGTGTATTTTGCCAAGGCTAGGACGTGTGTGCCATCAGGCTGGATAAATGGGTGTGATCTTTACCTGCAAATTATATGTAGGTACACAAGTACATTCCTCTGCATGTATATTGTGTATRTTGTGGCATTTGAAGGATGGCTGAGCGTCAAGTACAAAATTACCCTGAAGATCCTGTAACTCTTCCCCTCTCTCATCGGCAATTCAAAGAACAACTGTAAGTTCATTTTACATGAAAGCCCTAGATAACTTGATTAAAACAAAGCTAATGAAAACCAAGTGAATCTAAATTGTCATAAATGAATTTTGAAAGGAGGAAAAACTGAAAAAAAATTCAAAGGAACCATTAAAACCATAATTAAATTTGGATTTGGGTTTGGAAAAAGATAACATGACCTGTGACTGTAGTAACACATCTTGTTGGAGTCACAGGAAGTTGTGTCTGGTTGCATTTTCTCACAGTATGTTAGCATTGGTTTCTCCTTCCTTGTGTTTTATCTCATTAGGCTAGATTATATTTAGTCTTCTTTTCCAAAGTGCTCTGAAATAGTTTCTCAGATCTACTGTGAAAGTGAGTATTGTACATTTATGCTTAGTGGTAAAAGTATGTGCCCCTTTTTAAACATTTCACCCTACTTTCAAACATTTAAAGAGAGGTGTTTGCAAATGTTTGCTGCATTGTCTATAAATTTGTGAATCTGGATGAGCTATTCTTGACTATAATGGAGAGAACTTACAGCATGGTCTTTCCTGATCTGTGTTAGCTGTCCTATCCCAACCATGTCTCATATCTACGATAAAAAGAATTTTCTGGATCTCAATGATAAATTCTACATAAACATTCAACAGAAAAAGATCTTAGCGAAATGACTTTATGCAACAAGTAACATCAGGCAACTTTGAAAAGCAGAGCTGTATGGAGCTCTYTTTTTCTATATGATTTTCAGTGGGAAGGGGAATTCTTGCCCTGCTGAACTCATTCTGGATCTGAAATCCACATGTATATTTTCCATCCTTGAAGATTCAAATTATTAAAGAAATATAAGTGAAATGTGCTTTGCCAGTTGGTTACAGATGTGTCCACTCATGCATAATATGAGTATAATTTCTCTATAAACACTCGTGTGAACTGAGTATTCAGCTTTGAGTTTTGCTCCTTATTGAGAAAGCTCATTTGCTTCTTTGAGACCCAGCTCTGCATGTCTTTTCTAGATGTTTGACAGAGCTCTAAACTATCAAAAAGAAAGGAAATAGTAGGGGGTACAGAGTTAAAGAACTCCTTTTTGCCTGCTTCTGGCGTGTCTTAGGCAAGATTCAGAGCTTAAGTGGTAAATATTCTATTGATTTGAGTAAAACTGGGAATGCTGTCTGTGGGCTATAATATTGCAGATGTCATGTGAAATTGTGGAAAGTCAGTGTTGGTCCTTTCACTGAAGACTGTTTCATGGTCCATTAAAAACAAATTGAAACTGCAATGTTAATTCCCCAGGGAGTAGATTAAGCTTTATGTCGTTGTTGGTTATGCTAATGTGCAGGAAGATTGACTAGTTAAGTAAGTTTGTTAATTAGTCTGTAATTAGTAAATTTGTAGAACGGAGATAATGTGCAAAGTAATACAAGAGAAACTTTTCTGCAAATGGCCCTCATGAAGTAGTGAGCTTTAAATAAAACTTTTAAGTGACACTTGATAACATACTAAGGCAAAAGAAAAAGCASTAGTTGGTATTCTAGCAACAATTTTAGGCCTTCAAAAATACAATGAAAATGTTTGCATGCTGTGTGATACAACACAAGAATGACATTTTCGAGTGAAATGACAAAACTGAGCATCAAAATAAATGCTGCAGTGTTCAGCTGTATTGAAATTGAAGTTAATGAGGAGGTATATTTAAAGTCAGTTAAATRTCACCACTGTGCATGGAAATTGGGTGTCAGTTAGTGGACCTGTCCTGATTACTCAGAGAAAAAGGTAGAGGGCAGGAATTATACTTTTTGTTTAGGCTTAGATGATTAGATGCTTAGACAGCTGAGATACTTTTGAGAATAAGAGAGAGAGAATTTTGCTTTAAATGATGATTCCCATCTTCTTAATGCTATGTAGCATCTTTCTGGGTCATGAGGAGTCTCCTTGCTACTCTAATTGTGTAGATGTCTCCTCCACATGGACGTGCTTTCAAAGGTCTAATACATAACTATATTTTATTTTATTTCAGTAATTCTAAGAGTTATGAGGATGCAAGCATCCCCTCTAATGGTTTTTCTCCAGCKCTCTGTTGCAATGTCTGTTCTTCCCACACTCCTTCCTGCTTCTTCCTGTTTATCCTGTCCTCAGGATAAACAAAAAGTCACAGATATTCTGGACAGCTGCTGTGCTTGTATTATGTGGGGTGAACTGTGATTAGTGGYGTCCCCCAGGGCTCAGTCCTCGATCCRGTCCTGTTCAATTTATTCATTAACAACCTGGATGAAGGGATGGAGTGCTCCCTCAGCAAGTTWGCTGATGACACCAAACTGGGAGGAGCAGCTGACAGCCCTGAGGGCTGCRCTGCCATCCAGAGGGACCTGGACACACTGGACAACTGGGCWRTGAGAAACCTCATGAAGTTCAACAAGGGAAAGTGTAGGGTCCTGAACCTGGGGCGGGATAACCCTAGACACCMGTAYMRRCTGGGGACCGACCTTCTCGAGAGCAGCCCYGCAGAGAGGGACCTGGGCGTCATGGTGGAYGRCAAGTTGACCAKGAGGCAGCAGTGTGCCCTCATGGCCAAGAAGGCCAATGGGATCTTGGGGTGCATTAAGCAGAGCGTCTCCAGCAGGTYGAGGGAGGTGATTCTGYCCCTCTACTCAGCCCTGGTGAGGCCGCACCTCGAGTMCTGTGTGCAGTTCTGGGCTCCCCRGTGCAGGAGGGAYGTGGAGCTGCTGGAGARAGTCCAGCGCAGGGCTATGAGCATGGTCAGGGGCCTGGAACATCTGCCCTATRAGCAAAGGCTGAGAGAGCTGGRCCTGTTCAGCCTGRAGAAGAGAAGRCTRAGAGGGGACCTGATCAKTGTGTACAAGTACCTCAAGRGAGGGAGTGAGAAGGATGGGGCTGGCCTCTTCTCAGTGGTAGCCAGTGATAGGACTAGAGGAAACAGCCGCAAATTGAAGCTCCAAAAGTTCYATAGGAACTTGAGGAAGAATTTYTTACCAGTGMGGGTGACAGAGCCCTGGMRCAGGCTGCCCAGAGAGGTGGTGGAGTCTCCTTCTCTGGAGATCTTCMAAACCCGCTTGGACAYCACCCTGTGCCMCATGCTCTAGGGGACCCTGCGTGTGCAGGGGGGTTGGACTAGATGACCTCTGGAGGTCCCTTCCAACCTTAAGCATTCTGTGATTCTATGATTCTAACTTAGTCTGTGATCAGCTAATGGCTGCTGCTACTTAAGTTTGAATGTGACCTTGCTGGAGTAATGACAACAATAAACAGATGTTTTCATGTTCTTTTTTTTCTTCTTTCCCTTTGTTCTTCTCACGTTTTCTTCAGTCTTTAAGAGATTAGTGATATAGGAAAAGCTGATATTTCCATCGTTATCCCGACCTCAGAAGATTCACAAAAAAGCAGGAGCTATTAAGAGAAAATAGCAGTAAATCATTAAATTAGACCTTAAGATAATGTCCAACTTCACTGCAGTGACTTCTGTTTTTGAGATCCCAGGGTTGCATAGCCAATGCTGGAAGCTATCCGCATACAATCAACATTATTCATCTATGGTTAAATATAATATGCTGTACACAGGAATGTGCTTTTCTTTGGCTCCCTGATGGTCTTTTATTTCATAAACCAAATCAAGTTACTGTCGAATGGGGTTTCAGCTTGTTCCAATTGTATTATTTCATTTTAAATGAGAATACTTTGCTGCAAAATAAGTATCTGAAGCTTCTCAGGATAAGTGCTTCTCAGTATGAAGCTACTAAAATATGGAGATTAGGTTGCCATTATCATCTGCATTTCAGTACTCTGTGATGAGGAAGAGGGATCTACTTTTGCTTTTCTCTTTTTTTGAAAGCTGTAATACATGTGCTGAAAAACATTAGGGGTATCCTTTGTGATAAAGGAACCAAAAAGTGGCAATTAAGACAGAGAGGAATCCATTCTTTTTATTATTTTTAAATTTTTTAAAAATTTATTTGTGTTTGCTTGTTGATACAGAAATGTGAAATGCACTGTCCCTGTTATCATCTCCCTGTTTAAGTGAAAGGTCAATTCTTTGCCGTTGCTAGACTTTATATTTACAACATACCTGTTAAACATGTAACACACCCTGAACAAAGGAAAATATRTATCAAACCAGTGGATCCTCTCTTCTCCTAAAACAAAAGTGAAATGCAGGCATTTATGTCCCTGGAAAGCACCTGGGAGAAAAGATGTATTTAGAGAGGGCTTTCAGGAAATGCAATAAAGAATGTTTATTATATATATAAAARATGTATAGAAGAGAGAAGACAGTCTGTCTATCTATTGCATATGTGAAACAGGGCAAGAGACAAAACTYTTTGGTCCAGCTCCCAAAGTACCTGCATGGAGGGCTGTAAGAAAAGGCATTTCTGCTCTGAAGATGTGATTGCAACCAAACTCACAATGGCTGAAGCACTTAGTTTTCTTGATGGTTCTATGCTGAAAGTAAAGAACTCTGAGAAGAGGAGAAATTATTTACTGGAAAAACAGAGTGAAAGAACCAGTCTGCTTGTAATATCTGTTTGGCTTTAGATATTTAATTTGCTTTTAGATGTTTAGTTTTGCCAACCAAATAGAGACTGAGTTCTCTGAGTGCTGTGTCTCTCTCCTACTTGGTTTGCCCCTTGGAGAGGCTGTTCTCTGCAGAGCCAAACTCTCCCAAAAGCGAAGGCCTGGCAAGATATTAGCAAGAAAAAGATTCCAAAATGGCTTTAAAAAAAAAAAAAAAAGAAAAGAAAAGAAATGAGAAAGGTGCTGCAAGTTCAAAAAAGCAACCCGCGGTCAAACCAAAGCTGCAATACTCTCGTCAGAATCCATGATTCTATGGCAGGGAAATTCTGCTCTATTGAATGTCTTCCATGACTGAATATTCTTTGAAGATTTGAATATTCACTGTTCTCACCATGTCTCAGGGCTCCTGCTCCACTTCTAGATGCCTTTAGACATGCCTGTGTTCAGAATTGCCCCGTCCATCAACTCGGTGAGCTTTTACTGAGGGAAGGGGTAGCCTAAATTCAACCAAGTGCTCTGAGTACTCTGTGATTGCTAAGCCTTGAAAAAGCAGGGGTCTGATAGATATCCTAAAATGAAATAAGAAAGGTTTAAGTATTACACTTACAGTTTATGTTACTTTGTACTGATGGCCCATGTATTAGAGACTTAATTATAAAGCTTCAGAATGAGTACAATGTTGTAATTAATGCCCTTGAGCCATAAAGGGGAAAGTAGCTGGTAAGTCTCTCCTTACTTAAGGCTGGGAGAACACTCATGCGTGTTGTTACCTAGCAAATCAGCTTGGCCTGCACATTCAGTGAAACTTGARTGTTTTTTTCTTTGCTGTTTCAACATTTCTTTAGACAATTTTAGCAAGGAATAGCATTCTCTTTGAATAGTTACAATTCTAACAAAAAACTCAAAAAACCTGGCAACATATTTGTACCTAAAACAAAACACAGATATAGACACCTTTGAAAATACAGACAGAAAAAGGTCCAATTTGAGCATATTTTTTTCACTCCACTATGCCTAGCTCTCCCAAGTCTGATTAGCAAGTAAGTAYCTGCATAGTGAAAGTCGAAGTGTAACATTTAATAGAGAGCGGGAAATGCACTGAAGCTTTCATCTTAAGCACTCTCTTTCCCTTACAAAGGGCAGCATCTGGCTGCGTGTGTTCATGTCAGCATTGCAAATTGTACTTCAGGGAGTTCCTTATTGGAATTAATCATTCCAGGCACAGGGGTAAACATCCACACAGAGCTCTGGGAGTTTCATGCTCCAGTCTCATTAACATTAACAACAGTGTCTGAAACTACTCATAGTTCGCCTTGAAAATGCATCTATAATGTCACCTTGTGCCATGGACTTCACATGGTATGACACATCATTTSCTTCAAATGGGAACCATAAATGTAAAGGTAGGAGGAAGCAGTCTTTTGGTGTGGTTGTGATGCCTGCCAAACGCTCAGAATGTTTTCAGGACTTTTGGCTACATTAAACCTAGAGAAAGATAACCTCAGGGAGCACAAAATCACTCTGAATTCTCCAGAGGCCTGACCTATAGCACAAGAGAATGGGTTGCTTGTCCTTGGCAAGCTCCATGGAGAGAAACGTATTCACATGTCTGAGCATTGATGGCAGCCTCCTAAGAGGTTCATTCATGTGGTATTTGCCTTGTCAGATGATGCCTGGGCCTGCAGTCATCAAATCTGCGTGTTTCTAAGGTTAGCAAAAGAAGTGCCTGCTGCTCTGTGCAGTATAAGATGACATTTATATATTTGCTGTTTCTTGGCCTTGATATTTCATGTGTTCCAGAAGAAGACATTTTCCTGAATTAACAGGAAAACTTCTCAACAAAGTGTCCGGAGACTTCAGTGTGTCCTATATGAGAACTGGCTCCCCAGTTACTCCCAGTGGGTTTTMGAAGTGTTATAACTAAATGATATCTTTTAAACTAGAGATATCTTTTAAACTTTAAACATTTTCTTGCAGTTGTGTAGGAACTCATTCTTTCTCAAGCACTCATAGTGCTCTGCTGTGCCCTTGCTCTGATTTGCTCTGGCTTCTCATTCCCTCGTTAGGGGCAGCACGGAGAAGAGCAAGCTGGCTGATTAAGCTGAAGCGAGTGCTTGGTGTTTCCTCGGTGATGCCAGGTGGGTCTAGGGCACTTGCTGCTCCGTAASGACTCAGAGAGAACTCACAGAGACTTGTGAACGTGAGACAGTGTTTTCCTGGTTGTGATGCAGAGAGATAGAGTTGGGACAGGGCAACMCATGTGAGGCATGAACAGGGCGGACATGAAGCAGGCCGGGGATCTCTCAAGGGAACATGTTAATCTGAATCCTGTACTTCTTCATGTTTTAGAGCTAGTGAGAGTTTGTTTTCCATCAGCGTGGAAGTGAGTTACAACTAGAAAATACTGCTTCAAAACACTGTAAAGTACTCCTGCAAGGCTGGTCAGAAGGCAAATGGTTTGATATTCAGCTGTTAGYTGGAACACTGGGAAGTTACAGGGAAGAAAATCCTTTTTTGTAGGTAGAGTTTGGGCTAAAGTTTTGAAATTGGCAATTATTTATTGTTCCGTGTGCACCAATCATGTGCCCAAAGTGGTCAAGAGAACAGAGCTTTCATGCTGGTCTTGGAATACTTTAAATATAAACCCAGATGAATTTTAAGGTTTGTCACATGCAACACTATATTTCCAGTRTATTTAGTAAACAAGGAGATGGTTATTTCAAATTTGGAGTAATACATTTTTAAATGGTACATGTTTGCCAAAACATAGAGAGGAATGTCAATGTAATGAATGTCAATGATAAGTGAGATGTAAAATCTGTTATTGAATGAGCGCTGCAACAGTGTGTTCATTACTAAAAGCAATGACTGACTAATGTGTATACCTCTGATAGTAAGATTCTTGCACAAAATACTCCCAAGGTTTTTTTAAAAAAAGTGTTTACTCTGTAATACGCGCAGCTTCATTATACACCTTCCTAATTAGATGATTAATGAGACTGATTTACTTTCAATTTTAGTGTCCCCGCTGGCTGCACTTACATTAGCTAAAGCATAAGAATATTCCCACCTWCAGGATCATGCAGTTTCCATTTCATGTCTGATGTCTTTCACTCACATTGCTATTCTAAACAAGAGATAAAAGGGTTAATAAACGTCTTTGAAAATCAAGAAAAATAACTGGATGCACTTTGGAAACGTCAGGAAGAGACAGATGGCCRTGTCTCCTTAGGAAGCTAGACTTTCCAAAGACGAGTCTGGGTTTTAGGAGCATTTGTTACTAAAAAGGAATTTTCTCTGCATGGCTCTGGGGCCTGTGGTGCAGAGTCATGTGGGGAGCGAGACCCTGGGCTGCACTTGGGAGAGAAAGATGTCACCTTGAGGGCCAGAGACAGTGTTGTGGATGATCGTTTTAAGACACACTAACTAATACCAGCGGTTAGTACTCCAGCAACAGAAAGCTTTTAGGAACTGAATCCTCTTGAGTTGCTTAAGCCTTGCTGTTTGGACTGAGACTGCTGAAGCAAAACTAGCAAACCAGCCCTATCAGACTAAACGATGGCTTTCTGCCCCACTGAGTGTGTTGATTCCATACAAAGAAAAATAATTGTGTTACCAGCAGCTTAAGGAAAATGGACCTTCATCTAAGGACATGTCTATACAAGCTGATCAATAAGTTCTCGATGTGGCTGGAAAAAAAAAGAACTTTTAAAATCCAAATTTCTTTCAATCTGTGGAATCTGTTGGAAATAGTAACAGAAATATCAATGGAAAGGAAGGGTAGATGGAAAGCCTCTCCACCCCCAAGTCATTTGTACTTAAACATTTACAAACCTTTCCATTAAATCATACAAGGCTAAGCATTTTAGTAGAGTATACCAGRTGACACATGCTGCTTATAAAGGGAATAGTAAAGTGTCTAACATGTATGACACTCTCAGATATTCTCTGCTGCTCTTTGATGCTCCTGGTCCTGCAGAGTCTAACAAATCACAACAATTTCGATCAGGAGCCRTGCAGTTTGAACTGGAGAAGAACTGGCAACCTCATCTTGTTTGACTTTGTCCATGTCCCAAACTATGTGGTTTTGTCAGCAAAGTGAGGGATTTAGAGAGAGCTCTGAACTGTACAGGGATTAACTGCAATTTTAGGGAGTTTTTCCCAGAGTCTTCTTGCACACGGGTAGCTTTGTAGCTCAGCCTGTGTGGCAGCATCTTTGGCTGGGTGCTGTAGCAGTTGACTCTAACCTCTTAGCCCTTGAGCTGGGTTATTTTCATCATGAACAAAGGAGATGATGGTGGGTAATTGCCTAATTACAAACCAAAAGAAAAAGATCTAGGTCTAGGTCGTCTAGGTGGGTACCTGCTGTAATTGGGCCACAGCTGAGAATGTCTGTGCATTGATTTCCTCAAATGCTGCTAAAAGCTAGGGGAAATCAAATCTGCATGTTCTTCCCTGTGTCAGTTGCCTGCACACTTTCTGGAGAAGGAAGGATTCAAGCAGGATTGTCATGGCAGGTGCTTCCCCTGAAGTAAATTTTTCTTGCTTTTGAGGTTAACTGCTAATTATTTTTTGTTATCTCACTTGTGGACTGATGTCAGGTATTCTTTAAAATTGTTTCTTTGTCCAAATGAAGGGCTGCCTCGGGAAAGGTTTACAGCTAGTTTGGTGACACCCCTTCAGGTGTGGTTCTGTGAGTGTTTTATTCCCTCAGGGGACACTGTGAAAACTATGTTTCTTGTAATTTGTTGTGGAGAGTCCTTAAGTATATTTTAAAGTTTCTACTATTTTTGTTTGTTTGTTTTTTCTTCTTTGAGCAGATTCCAGGACTACTGAAGTTTTAGGAGAACATCCATGTGTTTGAGTGGGAAAGATATAAGAGGAGGGCCACTTCGTACGGATAGGAGAAAGAAAAGCACGGAATACTAGCAAAGTTGAGGAGCGCTTATGCTGGAGCTGTGCAAAATGAAGGTAATGAGCAGTGAAAGGTCTCCTTCAGTGGAGGGCATGAGAAAACGCTCCTCATCCTCAAAATGACACATGCTGTGAGACTCTTCACTTGTAAATTTTTCTTGGGCCCGTGTTTTTTTTAACCTCTACATTATGCTTCAGCATCTACAAGCCTCTTTTGAGATACTCCCTTGTTTTAATTGTCAAATAAAACCTTAGAGAATCACATTCATATTGCTCTTAATTTTCTGATATTGCCTGTTTGCGTTCTCTCTGAGCATCCTGATGCCTTCCACTGCTCAGATAGTATATTTTAAAATTAGAATCAGAAAAATCTCTGTGGAAAGATATATATTAATCCATGGAGATACTGTTTGCATCCCATAGGAAAATGGCGAAGGCAAATTCAATTTATAAAGCAGAACGTCYGAGAAGAGAGAAAAATTAAGTCTGAGAAAGTGAGAATACTCTTAATGTTGAAAAAAAAGACTCAAATATATTTAGATACATGTAAAACTATTTTAAGGTATGTTGTTCTAAATATTCTACTCCAACCTTTTTCTTTATCTTAGGAATACATACTTTTATAAGAAATATATGCTGCAGATAGACTTATGCTATGAAGTTAAATCTAGTGGGACTAACTATGTCTTTTTTTACCCCTAGTCTGAGTTCATCTGAATGCAACTGTACTGCTCTGTTGAGAAAGATTGTGGAGATGATAATTAACATTAATCCTAATAGTAAAATTAATTTCCAATGTCTTTAAATTTCTTCACTTTCCCTCCCTTCTTCCTAAGACATAATGCTATCAGCCAGATCTTTTTTTCTCTTCCAAACCGGCTCATCTGTGTATAGACCCATAGAAGCTAGCAAGTGCAGGGCAGAAAAGAAGTCCTTTCACTGTTCCGCCACACAGATCCAGCCACTCTGTAAAATGGTTTAATTACTTATAGTGCTTCCTCTTCCATCCTTTTCTTTCACACTTATTGTAAAGTTAGAGATTTTAATGTAAGATAAGTTGCTTGTTTGTTGAATACAATAGAAAGTCGAGGTCCTAATATAAGAAGAACGGCACATTAAGTGCTCCTGGCACCTCTTATTATGAAAGTCTATTTCATTTTTATTATTAAGCCATGGCTGGATTTAAATGTTTGTTTGGGCTTCCAGGCTGCTTCACACCATCTCTCCATTTTCTTCTCCTGTCTTTGTCCTTCCACTGTCTCTGTGAACACTATTTGCCTTTTCTTGGGGGAGAAAATTTCTGATCATTTTCTTCGGACACATGAAAAGGAATATTCTTCCTCTTACCACTTTCAGAATTGAAAAGGAATTGAAGCGGAGAGATTGAAATCTGCAGGACCTGCTCAATTTGGATATTTTGGTTCTAGGCAGATAGGACCAGGCCGTACTGCCAAGTCCATCTAATGTTGGAATTGCAGGTTCTATTGTCATCTTCATCTCAGCACTTCAGAAAATCAGATTACAGAAACCCAGGTCAGGCCTTCAGAACAGAGTAACCCACAGCTAGTGAAAACCTGAGCAGAGTTTTAGATTTGCTCATACTGACCGTTTTTGTGTGAGAACTTTGGTCTCGTTCACTACATGTCTTCAAATTCTCAAATGAATTAAGTCTCCTTTACTATGCACATTGGATCACTCCCAGAGCCAGGCTCATCTTGTCAACTGATTGAATTCAGATCCTGTTGTTTGATTGCCTTATACATTATGATATAGCCTATAAATAATWTTGGAGTCTGAGCGTACCTCTTGCTCAGGACACGGGGGCATGGCAGGCTAATTGAAAATTTCTTCTTATATGTTTGATGTGGTGACGTCTTTGTGACTCCACTCAAGGCAAATTCTGAATGTGGGTTTGGTATTGTTTTCCTTGAGTTGAAGAAGCAGATGAAGAAGCAGAATCAGGCTGGCTTGAGTATCCTGTAGTCATATTCGGGTCTGCACTGCAGAGGTGATGAAGGAAGATGTTCAATACAAATCCTCCTGCATAGTAGAGGAAGGTTTAACATTATCTCGATTTCCCCTTTAGCAGCAAAACCTACTTTAGCAGGGATAAAGACAAACCTTCTCCTTGCTATGGTAGTTTCTTGCCCCTATGCTGCGGTCTGCTTCCCTGGAAAGGGCCTAGGTCTGGGCCTGACTCAGGTGATGCTTCCAGCTCAGAAAAGTGCATTCGGGGGACAATTACTGTGGTCCAAACTTCTCTGCTTCCTGAGCTGGTTCTTTAAGTTTGTGCGGTGACATCTTTGCCTGCATCCTTTTGTACAGCAAAAGCTATTGGTTGGTATGAACATACAGCAAACATGAGTATTTTTGCATGTGTGCATTACATAGATACATCTAGGTAATTACAGTTAAAGTGCTCAAGTTTTGCTTTGTTTGGGGGCAGTCTTATTAATATATAGCAATTGCATCTTCTGTCCAGTCTGTAAAAACATTACGTTTATCTAAGAACATGAAAAGAACATGTTAATTTACCAAAAAAACCCCCTCAAACTTCCTATGGAGTCCTGGTTTGACTCTCATCACTCTCAGATCAGCAAAGGCTTTTTCTGTAAGAATCCACTTGAAGAACCCACTTGAATAAACAGCTGATGATAATGGCATTGCAAAATCAGGTATGCTTTTTGTAAGGCTCTCTCTGTTACTGCTGATCCATTTATAGCACATGCCACATACTGATTCACTTATGATGAATTGCAAGGGATGCTGCAAGTGTAACCATTAAAGAAAGGAAGACTGCAGCCCTCTAAATTATGCTCTTTTTTCCCCCCTACACATCTCCTAATGCTCCCCACTTTTTTTTGCTTTTTCCTATATCCCTTTCATTCGTAATGTGTACTGGCTTTACTGAATGCTGTTAACTGAATTTATTTCCTAGCTGCAGATGGGATAAAACTACTTGTAAGATGAATATTAATATTAGTTGTTACCTGATGGATCAGATATAAGTGACTCCTCTTTATGTAATTGTTAGTAACTGTAGGGGATCAGAAATGTAGATTCCAGGTCAAATCTAGAAACCCTAGTACTGAATTAAGAGAGAGGGCAGGGGGAGAAGGAGCTCGTATGGAGAAAAAAAAWATCTTTGAAATAGCTGAAACAGATGGCACTTAAAATCTGAAAGGCATATTTCATAAATAGCCAGTTACAAATATTTTGCAATATTATGTATTCTAAAATTACATAATATTACATTGTTATATTACATTGTTATGTAAGGTAATTGAGTGATTCTGTGGTCCCAAAGTATTATATATGTATATATATTTAACAGTGAACATGTTTTACAAGTTTAGATAAACTCTCTACGAATTTGACTTTTATATGTTTTTCTAAGCTTAAGCCTGTTATGTCAGTGCTTATCTTTCTGAAAAGCAAAGACTTAAAAATTGACCTATGTTCAAAGTTTCACATGCCTTTTTACCAATGGAAGCCTGGCTATCTCTTTCTAGTATCCTGGCAAGTGTTACAAGGAACTGTTAGCTGTGCCTTAGCAAGCTAAAGGTCTTCCTAGTGATTTAAGTTGTACATTTGCTGATGCTAAAAGGAAGTTGACATCCCTGAAATTATTAGTAAGATCAGTCTCATATTCTTAATAAAAGGTGAGAGTTGATCATAAAAGATATATCCTTCTCTGAAAGGAAAATCTGAGCTTTCAGAGTTGAACAATGAATGTTCCCGAGAAATAAATAGCCTCTTGCTGTTTAAACATGGAAAAAATATATATATTTTGAAGCTCTTTTTCACTGTCATGCTGAGTTGGCTCACAATGATTCTACTTTCAAAAGCAACACCTGATCACTCAATGTCGGTGACGAATCAATACTTTTGGGTAACAAAAGTCATACTGTTTTTAATATATTTGGGACTACATCCTGACACTGAAGAATTAAAATGCAACAGCATTGATCTGTTAGTTTGTCATTAGCAAAGAACATAGTACTGTCAGGAAGCTTAGGACAGTAGTGACAAAYAGKGCAAGTGTCTCTGAGACTAATTTCTCTTTGAGACTAATTGCCTGTCTTCAGCTGTTGTCCGCCTAACATTTTGCCCAATATTATTCTTTCATAAGAGATTTAACAGAAAATAATTCTGTGACACAGACTCACTATGTTTAAGTGTACCTCTCCACTGCTGACAGGCTCTGTTCATGCCTGGGGATCATCTGAACTTCAGAGGAGCTTTGTATTCAGACACATGCGTTTGATTCATTTACTCTGATTGTCACTGGGGGGATCAATATCCCCAGTGTGCACCATAGTTATTTTCTCTCCACTGGCCAAGTTCAGCTAAAGTGAGYCATTGTGGTGCTTCTTGTTTTGGCCATTCAATAATTTTACTGCTTTATTCTTATAAAATATTATAGGTAAAAGTTATTGTGCAGTGTTAAGTCGAGACTAATGGTCTAGACTTTTAACGTTTTTGATAACAAGATTGATTTTCTTCACTTGCATCAGAAGATGCCTTAATTTATTCTCCCATTTTCCTTCCACCCTGAGAAGCATCCGATGTRCTTACATAAATTCTCAGATGAAGAGCAGAGCCCTGCAGTTCTAGTAATGAAAATTRCCTCTGTGATTTGATTGAAATGCTGGAGAATACTGAAAACTAGGATATTAGTGAGAGGAAAGCATTAGTGATGAAACCATGCAGATTATGGATTACCTGGGTGAGACGATTTGAAAGTAGATCAGGAGAGAGATCAGGAAGGAGACTGGGAAATGGCAGGGGATTAAGCAAGCTCAGGAACAATCAAGAAGGCTCCTGATTCTAGTAACTGTCTTCCACCATGATATCACAGATGTAGACCTTATAGGTTTTTTTATATGAGGATATATATGTTCTCCAACTTGCAGACATATGAGCAGGTGTTTAGATAGCTAACCTCAGTGAKACAGGTTTGATTTTTTGTTGGGACAGATTTCGTCTTATGACCTTCAGGAAGTCATGTGTGGATAGATTCACAATGGGACTTATTCCTGAAATCAGTTTTCTCAAAACTTTGAATCTGTTACTGCTTGTCTATGGAAGGAGTCAAGTTTTATAGATACTTCAGTTTTCACACAAAAAGTCTATGTAGCTTATTTTTTAATAAATACGAACTTAAATATTTTATTTGTTTAGTACTGAGGAGAGAGCTGAGATGATGAGAAGGTCATTTTGTCTACGAAAACACCCCTAACCATTTGACAGCTGCTGTAAAAGTCTCACCTTKCTTTACTGAAAATCTCCTGTTTTGATAATCTCTTTAGATTAGAGAGYTGTATCTGATTTTTCCGTGTTTGAACCTCACAGTACTGTTTATAATATGAAATAATAATATTTATCAAGTAGATAAAAACTGATAATTTCATTATCCTCTGTTAAGAATTTGCATTTCTTAGTTAATACTTAGCTTATTTAGCTTATGAACTTGCTTGCTTTACTCCCTTGAGAATGAAGAAAGTATAAAGTATTGAGAAAATAAAGGCAAAGCAAAGAAAATCACATTATATATTAAAATGGAGGTATATCCTTAAACCTTAGTTTTAGTGCAGAGCATTCTGCATGAAAAGGAGCCATGCTTATGGGGCACATATCCTGCGAATTAACATCAATCTGCACTGTACTGTAGCCTGAAGTCTAGGGATTGATAATGATGGGCTGGGTAAAGAGCAGCATTGCTGGATTCATTGTACCACCACCAGCAGCATTCCCAAGAAAATAAACATCCCCCCGGAAAGCAAACAAGAAACACGGCAAGAAAACAGTTYGGTTGTTACAAAGGATTGTGCGCAATAGTATTTTACCTTGCATGAGGAAGCCATTTTTAACAGCCTCAGGAATGCAGAAATAGGCTTCTAAGAAGTAATGCCAYAAAGATGGAATCTTTAAATTATTAAAATGAGCCATGAGTGTAGCTAAAATGAGCTATCAAGTGGGTTGAAAGAAGCAAGGTAGCTCTTTACTGTTTGGATTATTTTTTCTTTTGGCTTGGCTTTCTTTCTCGCTTTATGAAAATCATATTATTATTGCATCAGCAAAACCCAGAGATATTAATGAAAATAATCCATCAATATAAATGATAAAATCCAGCACATTCTAACATTATCTAACTACTGTGTGGACTTAAYCTTGAGTTGTACTACAGTACTGTATTCTAAGGGCCAAACTGGGAACTMTATACTGAGAGCTCAAATTCTACAAGTTCATATGTAGATATTAATTTCATATAGATGCATTATGGCATGAACACGCAAGTCCTTGATGATCAATTTGTAGAAACTTTATTAATTATCTATTCTGGAGGAAAAATGGAGGTGAAGCASTATTTACTATTTAAATCTTATGCTAACAGCACTTCTGAAGAACTGTCTAAACTAGTCAGATAATTGCCTGTGGTGGATCTCTTAATCTCTAATAAAGTAGGGGATAGTATTTTGTAAAAGTAGGTGAATCAGATGAATGCAAAAAAAAAAAAGAATAAAGAGTTTTAATAATTCTAAATTTCAGTTCTTGCATTACTTTCCCCTTATTTCCCTCAGTTTGGTGCTTTTGGTTGTAGACCTTAGCAATATCTACCACAGTGTGTGAGTATTGGCATTTGGTCTTAGAAAGTGTGATTGATTATTTCCACATTAGAAGAAAGCCTTTATTGGTCATGTACGTCACAGGAATACCAAAAAGTTATATAGAAACCTTAGTAAAAATATGTGAGAACAAAGCATTAACAATGCAAGTTTTCATCTTAAGCAGGCTTGATTCAAAAAGAAAAAAAAMCCTCAAGAACAACAACAGAAAAAAACAAACAAAAAAACCCCAGAAAAACTCAGACAAAAAAGGAAAAGTATATTTTCATGTGTTGGGTGTGATTCTCAGTGGTGTTTTCTGCTGGTTCTGATGGCATGAGCACAAGGTGCAATGTGCTAAGTGCTACAGACTTCACAGAGCTGATCTTCAAATAGTAATTCTGGAACAGGACATTAATATATATTATCAAATGGCTGCCATAGGCATTAACTTTCACCTCACAACATGAAACGAGTAGCTTAAAGGCATTCTGAGATTTGTAAAACAAACAAACAAACAAACAAAAACCCAAAACTTTATTTTGTTTGTAGTCCTTATAGTGCATATAGTGATGCTAAGATATTTAACCATGCAACGAGGGATAGAAGTTTCTACTAATTATATACCAACTTAGATGTAAAAACAAACAAACAAACAAAAAACTCCCAAAACAGTGCTAAACTGTGTTTTCATAGTAGAAAGAGAATAATCAGTGCCTTTGGCTTTATTTTCAAAGTCATGACAAATATAATGCATCTTATTATATTGTATTTCAAATAAAGGGAAAGGTGGATTCAAGCTGCACAGAGCCAAAAAATGCTGAAAAGTTCAGTCCTGGTTGTAAAACAGTTGGACTCTCAAAAGCCAGTGGAATATTTGGTCACACAAGGATTTCAGGGCTGTCCTTACACCATGTGTCAAAGAAGCACTGTAGATTAATGTATAAAGAATGCCAATTATATTAGTGAGTAGATACCCATGGGAATGTTTTCTAAAGTGAATGTTGGCCAGTATGGCATTGGGTCCACCCTTTACCTTTATAAAACATTTGGGATGGTCCCTCTAACCATGTGCAAATCATGGCACAAGATACATATCGCCAAGTATGTGCCTGCTGTGGATGCCACTGGCGCGGATGCAGTCGGAGTCTTTCCAGTTGGACACAAACACGAGTGTATCCTAAAATGCTTTGTGAAACTGGAATAGCTCTCAGGAGCAAGCCCAGTGTACACCAGACAGCCAGTTTGATACACATGCTTGCTGCCTTTCTCCAGAAAATTACGGCATATAGCTTATAACATGAGAAATGGAAGTCAATCTATCAAGAGTGACACAGTAATTACAGCAAATATCTTATTAGGAGGCCTCAATTAATTCCTATCCATAGGGTCCRTTCTTGCCACAGTCTCATTTGTCATGCTGGCAACTGTGAAGTGCCTCCATGGATTTTGGGACTCCGCCTGCGAAATGAAGGGAAGCCTGATGCCGTGCTCGCTGAAAGCAGCGCTGGAGGAGCAGAGCCCGTGAAGTTGAAGCTGCTGGGCACGGAGTTCATGGCTGCTTTGTGGCATTAACTGTGCTTCTATAGAGGGCATAGTCAAGTCCAGCATAGGCGGCTGGCCCATGAAGTGCTTGTCAGYAAGAAAAGCAAGTATTATAGTATCTGCATCAAAGATGATGTACATGATTCCCTTCCCTCAACAATAAATAAATAATACAAGCTCAGAAGAAGACCACATGTGTCAATCCCTTGCTTTTACTATCACCTCMTCTGTGATTGCCCTGGTGCTACTGCACGGATGTTTTTGAAGTGCAGGAATATGTTTGGATACTAGTCATTGTAGGAAAGATTAATGAATGTATTTAGCACACCTGATGCAAACAGCTGACGTATCCAGGTATCTTGACACTAATATAAATGTGACACATTTCAGTCTTTAAATCATGAGAAAGTCCTTGCTCCATGAAGATGATGTAAAATGRGAATAAAAACGTACAATAGGATTTCATGAGACAGCTGTCCATTAATTAAGGTAATTAAGAGAAAACTATCTTTAAGAGATTATAGTGTAATACCTGTGCTGCACATGCTGATGTACTAAAATTGTGCGTGCCACATCACTGCTGCAAGGGCTCSTTTCTGTATTGGTCTGAAGTTTCAAGTAAGTGGCCTCACAGAGGTCTCTTATTTGAGAAACTTCTGCTAAGATCATTAACACAGGCAGAAAAAGTAGTATATTCTACAGGGTTAGAAATCTTGTCTTCTGCATGCCTTCAGGATCAAATAGTCTTTGGTTAGTGAGAGGACAGCAGCAGAAGCTGCCTGTGGCACCTAGGGGCAGGTTCCGGGCAGAGGAAGCCCTGGAAAGCTGGAGCTTGGGCTCCATAGGCAAGGAGATTGGTCCTCCTTGGCCACGCTGTGACCAGAAAGGGCTGATACACATGCAGCTACCTCTGCAGGAATGAGGAGGCTGAGAGCAAGAGTGTGAGCCTGTTTCTACAGCCTAAGTTTTCTTGCAATTCAGGCACAGCTGTTGGTGTGTGGATGAATTCTGGGAGCCCCATGGGGTTAAATTTTATAGTGTGTGCTGCAAAGGTCAGTACTAACAGGATAAATTTTATGTTAAAGTACAATGATGAGCTTGCAACTGAAGCCACTGTCTGTGACCCAAAAGTGCATTTATGGTCAACGGTCCCAAGAGGCTTTGTGCAGGTGTGCTAACCTTGGCTAAACTCAAGTTTGCTACATAATTTTCAGAGTCTTCAATTYTCCCACGTTTAATTGGATATTACATGCTGCTGTGCTGGGGCACAATATCATGGGGAGATCAACTTCTTTAGCACTCCCTGGAGCCAGTGGAAATTAAGGTGGTTACTCCAAATGTTAGACAGAAATTGTCCCATCTAGGCCCTTGCTGTTTGAAATAGTGGAAATAATGCTGCATATTAAAGAGTTGCTTTGCTTCAGTGCAGGGAAGATTGTGTTTTGGTCGTGGATGATCTAGGTTTTCTGTGTATTTTGCTATGAATTTGTAAGTGGAATAGCAACCTTTGAGATTAAAGGGACACTAGGACAAATTATTTAATTAATCTTTGAATTTAAGATGTAGCTACCCTTTGACTTCATTAGTTAACAAATCGTGAATAAATTATTTGGCTTTTTGTACTAAAAAATCCATCACATATCGACTCCTCAGGAATAGCAGTGTGAACCTGACAGGGAATTTGACATTCAGATCTTCCTTTCAAGTGCAAACTTTGCTGATTTGCAAGTGGTTGGGCTGCTGAAATGGAGCTTCAGCCTGTATTCCGCTTTCAGATTACTCAAGACCTAAAAATAGAGAAATTGCTACACCTGAATGAAGAGATTAGGTTTTTGGATCTTTGCCTACATTTTTATGGGTTGATTCTGTAATGGTAGTAGAAATTAAAAAGGTGAAGGCTAGCAGCAGTGTCATCSAATACCTCCTAGGAAATTTCCCCTCAGATCATTGATGTTGGAAACTCTTTTTTTTCCTCCAAAAATATGACATTTCAAGAAAAAAAAAAAGTCTGGTTCTAGTAACTATTGAAATACTTGCCCTAGCTGTGGGCTGTAAGTTACAATCAGTCATGGTTGTGGACTGACTGCCTCTGATTTCATGATACATGTGCTTAATTGGAGCTGAATAACAAGCCTTTTAAATAAATACTTTTATTTCTTCAAATTCCGACAAGATTCCACAGATCCTAAAAATTCAAGCACAGCTACAGCTGTTTGGCCCAGCGAACTGTTCTGTGCTACTAAGTCATCCTATTTTTATTACAAATTTTTTAAAAAAAGATATTTTATCTGCATGTAGCTGAAATGTTTAAGACCTCTCTCAGATTGGGCTCTGAGTGATGCTTCCAGAAATCTCCAGCATTTCTCCCTTGCTGGATTTTCCTCTTTAACTGGAAAAGTGTCTGCTTATCCTCTCTTCCAAAACCTGGAACCCTGTCTTCACGTAGAGTAAGGTACCAAATGCATTTATCCCCTGGAGTCTTCTGGAGTACATCCTGGGACACTGTGTCAACAGTTGATAYTTTTGGCTAACAAACTCATCAGAAGTGACGTTTGGAATTGTGCTTGACTTTGCAGAAATCCTCATTTTGCTTATATCCTACTATACTGTGTTCTTAGAGAGATCTGCAGCATATTTATCATACAGTACCTTTACCCTTGCTGGCTAGAGGGAGGAGGAAGCTGGCAAAAAACGTTTGTAAGGAATACTTTTTCTTATACTCACATTTTGCCTTTTTTTTTTTTTTTTTTCACTTGGCTAGCTAATGTTGGGTGTGGAACATCTAGAATTTTTGCTTTCAGTATTTCATTAATACAGCTTTTATGTAAAAAGAAATATTTATATATGTGTATACACATATTCATATATAATACACACATTATATATGTGTATAAATATAAACGTATATATAAACATAGTAATAACTTTGCTGAACTTAGAGCAATACCTTAGTCACTAATTATCTGCTAGTAAATGTCAGAAAAAGAAAGGTTTTCCTTTTCTGTGTGGCTTGCCTGACTCTTGCTGTTGTTGTTGTTTGATGTTACCTGTGAGTTAACCCTTTGGGTTAGTTCCTCTGGCAGAAAGCAGCAGATTTGCAAAGACAGATTATCAGAGGCCTGGAAAGACATCCATTACCACAAAGTACTTTTTTCCTCTACTAAATTTGTTTAGTGACATGTAAACATTATCCAGCTGTTTTTTTTGTGGGCTGGTGATATTTCTTCCTCCTTCTGCCATTGCAAAAGCCTCAGCTGCTTTGTTGTTGGAGTGGCCTGAGACCACCTASAGGGCCTTTTCTGACTTCTCTATCCAGCGCACCATACCTTAACATCTAAAGTATTTTGCTGTCAGAGGATGGTTTCTCTCTCAGGTAGGCTGCAGCTTTAATTGTCAYGTTACAACCACAGAGCTTTGGATCAGTTTTAAATATCAAAATGCTTGGCTGAATGTTTTTTGTATTAATGCTGAAAACCTCTTTGAAGTTCTCTGAAGAGTCCTGCAAAACTGGATTTTATTTTTGCAGTTGCTTCTGCGTTTAGGGAAGGATTTCCAGTCTCTGTGTTTCTGAAGTATGCTACGAAAAAGCAGACTGAGAAAGAATAATTTCAAAATCTCCCCTAATAACTAAGGTACCCCACAGACTTTCTTTGACTCAGAATCCACTCATTTTAAATGTCTGTTAAGGCAACTGAAGCTTAGCTTCAGGGTAGAGTAACTTCTTTGTGAACAGGCTGAGAAATCCAGAGTTCCCTTTTTCAAATGTTTTCACTGGGTAAAGAGGCTTCCCCAAGCACAGTGYTTCTGTTTCAATGTTTCCTAACTTATGCTAGTAAACTGACCCAATAAAGCTAAAAAGAGATTGCTGTGTTAAAGCTGAACATGCCTTTCCAAGTAGTGAATATTTTGGTAACCTTAGCAATATTATACTTGTGAATTATGTATAGATTTGGGGTTTATTATTATTATTAATATTAATATTATTAGTAGTATTAGTATTATTTAGGTAATAGAACTGTTCTTGCCACAATAAATGAAGGCAATTTTAAAAGTATCCAGACATGAATAGCGCAGTGTATTACATTCAAAAGTGCAATCATTTACATGTTCACATTCTTGCTACATGTTTGATATTTCTACATCCCATATTTCTTTTCTGCAGTTCAGGGGAAAAAAAAAAAAAAAGAATCCGCCGAATGTGATATTTAGCTTTTGCCCCTGTCGACTTGTCATGTCAGCTTTGAACTTTACCTTTAAAGGTTTGTCCTTTACTATCTTCGTGTGAAATTTTGCCTCGAATAAGAGTAGTAAGTGTTTCTGCCTTTCCCTGATTTAAAAACTTTCACTCAGTAGTTCATCRGTTGCAATGTTTGATTGAAAGAAATAAAAAACTGAGCATCATATTATAGAAATAACTTCAATGCTAGCTCAACCAAGGGAAATTTATAACAACTCTGCCAAGAGGTGTTTTATGTAATTTCCAGAATTTTAATCATTGCTGCCACCTAATGAAACCTCTGGCCTCTTCTCAGTGGTGGCCAGTGATAGGACTAGAGGAAACGGCCACAAAYTGAGGCACCAAAAGTTCCACAGGAACTTGAGGAAGAATTTCTTAATGGTGAGGGTGACAGAGCCCTGGAACAGGCTGCCCAGAGAGGTGGTGGAGTCTCCTTCTCTGGAGATCTTCMAAACCCGCTTGGACACCACCCTGTGCCACATGCTCTAGGGGACCCTGCGTGTGCAGGGAGTTGGACTAGATGACCTCTGGAGGTCCCTTCCAACCTTAAGCATTCTGTGATTCTATGATACAACCAGTAAGCAGTGTGGGATGATTGTACTGTTTGTGTGAGCACATATACATAAGCTTAATTTTAAGCATATGCATTGTACTATGTTACCAAGAAATATTTATCTGCTGTATCTGTCTTTGTTTTTCTGTCTTAAATCCTTATGTTAACAGAGAGGCCAGATGCACAGGGCGAAGGCCAAACATGGGAACAAATACGGGCAAAGAGCCTAGCAACAAGCAGCCGTCACGAGGTTTTATGTGACTTATGACTTTCCATTTAGCTGACTTTGAGGAAAAAAACATCTTGAATCACTAGCTGTAGGATAAAATTGCTTTATTATTGTTTTATTTAGTTTTTGGCCAAGATCTGTTGGTGCTCAGGATTTGTTAAACAGATATGTTAGCCCTGAATGGTTTATAGAACTTCAGAAAGGGCTGTCACGGCTTTGACGGTCTCCTTGGGCATGTGTTTGACAGGCWGAAGAAACCAGCAGCCACTGCCCATTCCCTTCACTCGACATCCCCTGTCGAAGGCAACCCGCCGAAGCCTGGCCGCTGAAATGCCAGCGCGGCAGGAGACGTGAAACGCAGGAGTTCCTGACAGAATCTTAAATGGAGCTTTTAATAATGAGGCTCGACTTAGTTCAGTTACCAGTGAATATTGCTGTGATAAAATCTCATTTTCTCATTTAGTCTGAAAACTGTGGGCAGTGGGTTTCCAAAGCGGGATTTAGTGCTTATGAAGGATTCTGCCCGGACAGCTTGGAGTCCAAATTCTCCCTGTTATACTGATGTGTGTCTAGYATAACTCCACTGGCACTGCCGTTGCTGAACTGCTCCTAGCCATTRCGTTTGTCATTCCCCCGCATGCCCCATGCTGTGTGGCTGGTATTTAAATACTTGAAAAAGTTATTAACTGTTTATAAATGTGCTGTTACAAAGTTCTTCACGTAGTTCTTCCTCTTCACATTTCCAGCACTAACAATTTGACAGCAGCGTTACTGTAAATACTACACKATGTATTAGCCTGACTCGGGGAAGCCGTGAGGAGGGATGAGGTTACAACTCTCCTGAGAAACAGGAGAAAAGCCAACATGGACAAGAATCAAGTTAAGTAGCAACCTACAGGTCTTCTGCGCATGAAGCCTGGTCCCTTCGAGGTAATGGCAAGTGCAAGGTGGCACTTGGCTTTTTGGGGACACGATTGCAATTTTAGAATAAGGCTGAAGAATAAGTCACAGGAGAGAGGAATTTTCAGCTGGGCTTACACTTATTCGTATAGAACGATGAGTTTTTTTATATTTAAGTTATACTTGTAGGATCGTTTGGAGGGAAGGGGTGTGGGAAGTACCACAATTTGATGGGAACCTATGTGACCTGTATTATAACAGAGGCAACAACAAAAGCTGCTGCTGAACAGCTTTACCAGGTGCCAGGCTTGAAGAACTCTTCACATCTGAACCCTTGGATCGGGGTTCCTGTGTACTTCCCCAGAGCAGAATTTCTGTTTATCACAGAGTTTATCTTTTGTTTGTTTGTTTGTTTGTTTTGTGGTTTTGTTTTGTTTTTGTTTTTGTTTTTGTTTTTGTTTTTTTTTTTTCCTTTAGAGGGAGAGAAACCTGCCATTGCAAAAATCCGCAAAGCTAGATATACTTCATGCTTTTTTATCACTAGATGGATGTCTGGTGATGTCTCCAAATGATTTGTTCACCTAGAATGAAAAATATCACAGTTTCACATTTTAGCTAGGATGCACTCAATACTCTATTCTTTTTTTGGGGGGGAGGTGCGGCTAGTGGGCACATAAGTTCTGAGGTTGACTCTATGAAAGTATTTAGTGGCAAGTGATTATTTAGTGATTTTTTTTTTTTTTTTTAGCCTAGGTCACCTGGGAATGCTCGGTCCCCTTAACCTATGTTCCTAAATGTGCTGTTCTCCCAGATCAGTCCAGTTACTAGGTGCTCTCCTGGTTGGAAAAGACCCCCTTTATATTGGTCTGATCCTTCTGATCATTATAGGCAGCTTTTTTCTTGTTTATAAGCAAGGCTTCATGTTTTTTCTCTCACAGTTTACTCTTGGCTAGCACCTGGTTCTTGAGCATGGCATTAGTCATCCATCACTCTGCCAACTGTCTCAAGCATGTTAAAAAGATTTTATAGTGTTTTCATTTATGTGTTAGCAGATAGATGAAAATTAGCAGTAAATGTGTGTGCTCATAACTGTGTGAAAAAAAACAAAAGCAATCAAATAATGTTCTACTAGTAAGCAGGGATGGCTGAAGAGTTTTGCCAGCTGCCTTTTTCCCTCATTACCAGGAAACTCCCACCCACTCTTTTAATTAACTGTTCGCTCGCACAAATTAGCTGCAGAACAACAAATAATGAAAATCAGTTTCTTTGTAACCGTGCCCTAATGKTTTTTCAGAGGTAATTGCAAATGCTTGGCAATACTGCAATAATTCATTATGTGTTCACCATTTCTCCGTCTCAGTGTAGACACCTGAGAGACTAATGCAGATCTAAATGCCACTACCTCCACTTAATTTTGTGCCCAAGTTCATGGTTCAGACTCTGCAGATGGAAGTTAACTTGAGTCACCCATCAGGACTTCTCTTTTTGCTTATTTCTGGCTGGAATTTCTGGCTGTGGTAGTTACTAGGGAAAAAAAAAGAAAAAAGTTCATATTTGAAGTGCTTTGCAAATTACGGCTACTTCAGGACTATTGCAAAGGTGAAAGAGCCAAACTCTTCTTGATCATGGCAAGCACTGTGTGAGAGAAAACCACCCAGTGGTGTGGGAAGTTCAAGTTGGAGCCTTTATTTTTTGGAGTTGGATCTGATTTTTTTATTATTATTTTCGAAGAGGAAAGTACAGCACTGKCTGGAACAGATTGCCAGTATCAGATGAATCAGACTGTGCTTGTAATTCAAAATTCACACACCTTTTGCTTGATCTCTGTTACGTTTGGAGTACTGTGTGCTGTGTGCAGTTCTGGGCTCCCCAGTACGAGAGGATTCAGAGACGAGCRACCAAGATGTTCAAGGAACTGKAGCACCTACCTACCATATGAGAAGTTAAATGAGCTGAGCCTGTTTAGCCTAGAGAAGAGATGGCGGAGAGGGCATCTAATCAGTATGTAATAATTCCTGAAGTATGATTGTAGGKAGGGGAGTGCTARACTGTTTTTCATAGTGGTCAGTGACATGACAAGGGTCAATGGTTTAAAACTAAGACACAGGCAGTTCCATGTCCATGTGAGGAAGAACTTCCTTCCTGTGAGGGTGACAGAGCCCTGGMACAGGCTGCCCAGAGAGGCTGTGGAGTCTCCTTCTCTGGAGATCTTCCAAACCCGCCTGGATGCCACCCTGTGCCMCATGCTCTGGGTGTCCCTGCTGGATCAGGGGGTTGGACTAGATGATCTCTAGAGGTTAAGGTTACAGCCTTAACTGTTCTGTGATTCTGTGATTTGAATGCTTACTGCTTTTTTAAAAATTATTTTTAAACCTAAATATCTGAAAATTAATACTTCTAATGTGCCCACCTGAGATTCCTTGGCTGAAAAGTGTGGTTAAAATATTTAAATTAGCCATATTATATGAGGTGGGTATTTTTCAAGGTGTAAAGTGAATTCACTAATTAATGTGTTCTTGAATTACCCTCTCCACCATCCCTTCCTCCCATCTTCCCATACTTCTTTTTTTGCATTCCAATAGGAAACAGTAGTGATCAGTACCGACATCCTGTATAAAAGATAAATGGATCTAGGTGCTTTGACTTCATCCCAATTTATATGTGCTTGTTTCTAGTTYACTTGTGTTGTTTGGATCTAACACCAGTAGTCCATGCTAGCATTAAAGACATATCTCTTTTCTAATAATAAGCGATACCATCAATATGTCTGTATACCTAAGTCTGATGAGATGGATTTTGGTAGCTACTTTGTCATAACAGTCAAAAATCCTGCTAAGGGGAAATTTTCCACTTGATAGTCCTGTTATAATTAGATTTTTTTGACATACTTCTGTGTCAATGGAGGATTTTGTCAATATAATGAAATTACAGATGTGGAATGCATTGCTCAAATTTAGTTAAAATTTTAATTTCATTGACTGCATTCAAGAGAGGCAGCAGAGGAACAAAATATKTCAATCCCCAAACAAAAATCTGTAACCACAGAATAATACAAAACAAGCAAATATTTCATTTCTAATAGTCACAGTGCAACAGAGGAGTTAGATGCCTGGTTTATTTTGGGTGCAGTTGCTGAGAAATAATATGTCTCAGGTTTGTGAGCAGCTCTAAGCTTGAATTGCCCTTAAACATATTGCACAAGTAGTTTCTTTCAAAAGATACCCATATTGATGGCTTAGCTTTGAAGGGACAGAGCATAATTTTCCTTGGCAGATGGATCTGAGTCAGTTCTGTGCTTGCACTGCACTGCATCTTGTCTGCAAGATATGGTATCAAAAACAACTTCCACCAATTTTATGCACTGCCTTCATTTCAACAGCTCTTGTATCAGAGCTGAGTAAACTTCATTGACATAAGAAATAGTCAAGCAAGCACTAAAAACTTTGTGCTCATTTGTCCAAAGTTTTCTTGTATACTCTGATGGTATTTCAGAAGAAATAGTTGTTGACAATGTATTTTTTACTGTTTGGTGTTTTTCTATGTCACAAAATGCCAATGTTAAACAAAATATGTCATTCAGTATACTGAATCCCAGAGAATCTTATATTTTTTTAACAGTAATATCAGTACCATCTGTTTCTTTTTCCATCCTGTGCTTAAAAGAAAATTGARTTTGTGTAAAGGAAATACGAGCAGTAGTTTGTTGAAGGAATAAGCAACTTGACTTAGCATCCTATTTAAGAGGCAGGGCAAATGGTCCTTACAGAGGGTAGGCAGGTTCAGAACCCCTAGGCAGGCTTACAGAAACTCAGTTGGTGGCTTTGGGATATGAGGTTGGAAGATGGGCTTCACTGCGTAGCTTCATGGTCTGGTTGGAGGTTTGGCCACTTGCTTCATGACTGCATTMGATTCCCTGTGTTAGTATATGTGCTATCACCAATTTATTGTATAGCTTGTGAATATTTTTTAACAAAGTCTTCAATTTTAGARGGAACGGTATTGAGAGCTTAAAAAACAAGAGGCAAGTGCACGGTCAGCTTACCTGCAGCAAGGATTCGGTGATTCTAGTCAAAGAGTCGGAAGTGGTGTGTAGGAGAGCAATTGGAAGTACCTCCTTTYTTCATGTAGCATTAGCAGGGCTGTGTAACTGCACACCAGGAGAGATTCTGCATTTAAATGTTCAAGAAAAATTGGCACCTGAAAATGTGCAAAGGATTTACCAGACTACCAGTCTTGCACGCTCACCACATACACGTGAACACATCCTGCTGGTGGTGTATGTGACCAACCTCGTGCGTGCCTGCGGTGGACGCGGGAGCACGTGGGTGCTGTTAATAGCAGGTGCTTCTGACACCCTGCCCAGTTTCACGGGATATTATGTGCGACAGCATACACTAATGTAGCTATTACTTAGCTGCTTGTCGGACTAATTGGAAAAACATTTTTAAGAAGGAATGCTTATCTTGGTGGGCTTAAAAAACATAATCTATGGAGAATAAATCTTCAGTGTGCTTCTTGAACTACTGTTTCYTGATTTATAAGAAAAAGGATATTCTGCATGAAAAATAAAAACAGATTTTAATTTTATAAGATTTTTTGAGGAGAATATTTGCTGTAGTGTTACCTTCTTTTTGGCGACTTTTCTGTAATTTCCAAAAACTAATCATTTCGTTTCAGGCTGTAATTCTTGATGATTTATGATCTCAGGTGATAGCTGTTGCTTAAAATATTGAAGGAAAGAAGAACTTCGATATATTTGTGTGCAGCATCATCATACTAGTTTTTCAATTTTCACATTAAGTCTTGTAATAGTTCCTTAACAGAAACACCATATGGCTGTCAAAGTACCTCTGAAGGAGTAATAAATCATTAGGTAAGAAAGAACTTSAACATTTTTAATCTTGATGGATCATACATCTTGTAGTATTTTTAACTACAAACGCCATTAACATTGCAGACCACCAATATAAGGCTAACTGCAAAAGARCACTGTAAAATTCACATCCATTTAATAACAATTTATAAACATCTGTCACTTGATATTTAGTAAACCAGGCATATTTATGTGTGGCATTAAATAGCTTTGGTGTTTTGTTGACTTGGAGCAGGAGAGGAGAAAACCTCTTAGAAAAGAAAAAACTATTTAAATACTTATGACCGATATTTTGTTCAGTGACTTCTTCAGCACAAAAGGTTCCCCAAGGTCTCTCTTTGAAAGCTTCTGAGCTGAAGAAAAACAAAATGCAAGCAGCCAGTTTTTGCTCCTAGCAATATAGGGATAAGTAACAATAGCAGTCAGATTCCTTCAGAAAACTCTAAGCTGAAATCAGCATCCAAACTATGTTTGTTTAAAGGAAAAAGCTCTAGTTGAAGACAGGAGAGAATTTCCCACTTTGTTTAGATGCTTATGGGAAGATRCTCATACAAACTGATCTTTGGAGAAATACCTGAGTGTTTACTTGCATGCAGCTGACAGGAATTGTAATTATACAGCACTGGTGTTGATGATTTTCTCTGTTGAACAGAGCTTGCATATTTGAGTCTGTTTTAACCTCTCTTCCAAAGCTTTGTCTGTTTGGGTCTCAGAGCAGCCCAGCCTAGAAAAAGTGGCCAAGACAAATCCATGGAGGAAGARCTGCACCAAGAAACGCCTTTTTTGATGAAACGGAAGCACGCTGTTGATATGAAAATTTATACTGAAGGGAGAGAAATGCATTAAGAGGAGCAGACAGCAAATAGGAATGGAAATACTGAGTAAGGCAGATGGCAGACAGTAGTGGGACTTGGGTGTCCATTYCTGGAATCTGGAATGAATATTATTTTTACCTTTACTGTATAGCTCKTTAAGGGTTTTGGAAGTCCCAAAAGGTTCATGTTGGAGCAGTTCTTGTGAATGGTGTGCTGACAGTCATTCGGAGGTCCATGCCTTGGGGCTCTGTGGGAAGTTAATTAATGTTGACTAGGTCTGGCTCTGATTATCAAAATATTACTGGTTGAAAAATTCAGAAGCTTTGTCATTGCAAGGTGATCTCTAAGAAAAGAAAATCTTTGGGTTTTTATTTCAATAAATTTACTTTCATTACCACCAGAGAAACCATCACTGAACTTTTACAGATCAAGAGCAGAGGAAAAGACTAGAGGTTTCTGGTAACGTTGTGTGCTATTCACAAGGCAGCTAGCCCCTGTTTTTTSAGATTATGTGGTATTGCTTTTGCACAGTACATCACATGTTCAGAGCACAAGGAGTTCTTAGTGAATCRTTGTATATGGAAAACTTAAGCATGGTATTTTTAATTGAAAATGAGTTCTTCATTGAAAATCAGGCTTTAAAATGCCTGTAATTTTCTTTCAGGCTGAAAATACAGCAACTAATCTAAAAGTGGAGACTACTAAATTAGCTTTGTTGGTGAGGCAATGGTGTAAGACTTATAAATTGGTGTTAGTTTGATGGATGAATGATGAGTGTTGCTATGTRTCTTTCCATTCAGTTGTTTTATATGAATTTTGTCTGAACTTTCAGTAAGCAGGTGATATATTGTCACCTCCTGCCTTGCAGCCTGCCTGCATTTTGTGCTAGCTGTAGATATATTGCCCTTATGGTATGCAAGAAAGGGAATAGTTTTAAAAAAATTGCTGAAAAGTTTTTTCTTTAAAAACGTGGGGTGGAGATAGTAGGGGTAGAGGAGGGATACGCTCCTTGTTATGTCAGGGTAAGGGTATATCTCTAGGCTGTGATTTTTGAAGAAGATTACAAGTCCTAGCTTCAAAATCTATTTTATGTTTCTGTGTAGATGTTTTTGTCCTTGAAAACTATGAATATTCCACCTTCCATAGCGTTTTTAGATTGTTGCTTCAGTAGCTTTCCTTGGCAGGAAAGATCTAATAGWGTTATACCTATCTAGTTCTGATGCCAGTTGAGCACAATGGTTCACTTGAATCTTACACTGACAGCTAGGTGAAGCAAAGCAGATAATCGGTATTTAAAAATTGATTTTATTTTGGTTCTGTAAAACATCTGTAAAACAATCTGTAAAACATTTCAAACAAAAACAAAATTTTAACAGGAAGTTTTAAGCTCTCAAAAGTAAAAGGATTCAGAAAGGTCATGTCAAAGTAYAGTTTCAGATGCAGAAACTTTAAATGCGGTTTTATTCAGACTTCTCACAGAAAGGTGACGGAAGTTTTTAATTTGGCAGAACAGTGTCCTTCTTTTTATTTTTTTTGATATTTGAAGTTTTGAAAACATCAAAAAATTTTAATGAATCAGATGTTCTAATGATTTAAAGGAGTAAGGGCAAGAAGACACACACACACACACACAAAACACCAGTCTAATAATTGGAAGATATTGCAGGGTGCACTCTGCATTTCTTATTGTTCTTATTATCAGTGATATTTCAGCAACATTAGCTTTATGTGTGTGTAGGTTACTATTTCTTCTTTGAATTTCTCTTCTTTGAATTTCTCCTCTTTTTTAAGRTCAGTCTGCTTTTGATTTTGATTTAGCCTGAATTAGTGAAACATAACCACTGCACTGGTGTTGATGGATAGTCGAGAATAACACTTTTGACCTCTTAATTTAGGAGGAGGACAGGAAAGAAAGAGGAGTTACTGCCTAGTCAAATGACATTCCCTACTTCTCCAAGCATAAGGAACTGTCTGTGTTCAGGCACTTCTGCCTCTYTAGGGATTCCCTGTCTCATGAATCCTGGCCAACAGGGCTATTCAGCTGAGGCGTAGAGATGAAACTTTTCTGAAGAGAAAAATATGGATCACATTTCCCTTTAGACAATGCKGACAGGGACTCAGCTCTCAGTTATGTCAGGTAAAGTTAGTTAAAAAAGCATTGCTTGCTATTCTAATCAGAAAAATAACGATTAGTGGGCATGCGTTCTTGCTTATCTTGCAGAACTCGCCTGCTCATATTTTCCTATCAACCTCCTACATGGCCTTACTAGAACAGCACCAGCTGCTTCCTTTTTGTTCTCTTTTTCTTTCAGTGAGATTTCTGTTCCTTTCTTTCTTTCTTTCTTTCTTTCTTTCTTTCTTTCTTTCTTTCTTTCTTTCTTTCTTTCTTTCTTTCTTTCTTTCTTTCTTTCTTTCTTTCTT
>PTEX01000066.1:2461142-2597124 GCA_003342815.1 Eudromia elegans
TTTCTTTCTTTCTTTCTTTCTTTCTTTCTTTCTTTCTTTCTTTCTTTCCTTCTCTCTTTCTCTCTTTCTTTCTTTCTTTCTTTCCTTCTCTCTTTCTCTCTTTCTTTCTCTCTTTCTTTTTCTCTTTCTTTTTCTCTTTCTTTTTCTCTTTCTTTTTCTCTTTCTTTTTCTCTTTCTTTTTCTCTTTCTTTCCCTCTTTCTTTCCCTCTTTCTTTCCCTCTTTCTTTCCCTCTTTCTTTCTTTCTCTTAAAATTGTGTCGAGCAAGTAACAGCTCTAAAATTAGGATGAAGGCTGGAAAGTATAGTAAAAAACAAGCATGTGCTCTGCAACCTTGTGAAAAGGTAGGAATATGATTTGTAGGGAAGAGCAGTAGGAGCAACTAGGTGACTTACTGCTTGGCTGCCCACCCCTGCTCCAAGGTTTCCACAGATATGGAAGAAGTCTGGCTTTCACTGAATGATGGGATATATAGATTCCTTCTTTTCAAAATGAGCTTAATGGAGAGGGAAACTTGTTGCAACTATTGATTAAGACAAGGCATGCAAGTCTGAGCAGAARAAATTTGGCTCACCTGTCTATGGAATATTTGTATTTAATAGAAAGGGTATAAGCCATAGGTCTTTTTGCAATTTCAGTGCACGTTTATGTTCTCCTTTATTTTACATCCTCCTATTCCTTGCAAAAATGTTGCTAAGTCAAACTGAATAAATTGCCTTTTAAGAGTTGTTTAAGAGATGCCAGATATTTTCCAGAAATCAAAATAGGCTCTACTCYCTCATCTTCTAATTCTCTATCTGCATCAAATAAAGCACTGACATCTGGCAAGGTAGATATTTTTCAACATGAGTTCCATCTGCAGTATGTAGTCTTTTTGCCCTCTTTTGTCCCGGTCAGATTTGGGTGAYAGTGTGACGGTCTCTTCTTGATCTGTGTCCCTGAAAGACAGGCAGGCAGCTTGATTGCTTGGTTTTGACCAAACAGGCTGGCACAGAAAGTCAACACGCAACAATGCTGGCATTTGCTCAATTCTCATTTATGCTCACTTCTAATAGGTTAGAATAGCTGGAGCCGCTATGTTGGGCCRTGATGTCAAGGTGCAGCTGTAATTGCATGTTCAGTTGGGACTCTGAAACAAAAGGACGGTTAGACTCAGACTTGAAATAATGAGGGATCTTAATACTGAAGCATTAATTATAGCACAGAAGAAAAGATGCCAAAAATCACTGGTGGTCTTCAAAGATAAAAACAAGGACAAAAGTAAAGATACCAATGATAATGGAAAATTGGTCCTTCTCATGGAAGGGAGAAGCTCCCTGGAAAACAAGTACAAATGGTAGTCTGAATTTCAGCTTTGACTCAAGCAGACCTCTTAATAGAAAAGACACTGAAATTCTGGTGTYTAAGGACTTGAGTTTTAGTACAAACATAGATTAACAATCAGAAATAGGGAACATAGACACACAGTACAGTTTTACAGTTTTTCTACTACACACAGTAGTTTTCTTCAGTGCACCTGAGTTTCTCATGTGAACGGCTGTACAAATCCATATGTTTAACCTATGTACTTTCCTACTTTCTTACGCTCTGTGAAATTCCTCTACTGTTCTCACCAGCGAATATATCAGATATCTACTTCCTAATATTAGACTACAAGTGCAAGTTGTAGCATAAATCAATTCTAGCCACGGGCTCAAATGGCTCTGTTGGAGAGCACAGGGGATGCAGTCTCCTATTGTCTGTAGGCAGGTTGTATTTATGGGAGCAAAACGCTTTGGTTGTGAAAGGGCAGGCATAAATGATGAGTCAGTTGTGTTTTATAACAGACATGCCTCAGGTTGGCTGCCCCGCTCTGACACTGCGCTGGCTGGAGGGGGTAATGTGGCCAAACCAGAGCACTCTGTCACGGCTCCGCGGGGGTCCTGCTTGTCTCACACACAGCGGAACATCAAGCCCAAAGGGAATGTTAGCCCAAACCTCTTTTTTTTTTCTTTTTTTTTAAAATTTCTTTTTACTGAAGGTATTTGCTGTGATCTGGCTTTCAGAGAAATAAGCTGGTGGAATTTGAGCAAGCTGAATTTTCTTGGCAATCTTTTTGCAGAGATGGAAACAGGCAGGTAGAGCAGGAGGGTTTGAAGGTGCAGTTTCATCTTTAATTTGCGTTTCTTTATGGACGCCTTTTTCAGTTGCGGGCTTGCTTTACGCTCAGAGTCACATGATGGGCTATAAAATGTCTGCACAGATTCACTGGTTACTCTTATTTTTCCTGAAGTAACTGACTTGTCTGAGTGGGTAAGGTGCCCATACATGACATGATAATGGGAAYGTCTGGCTTGCAGTATCTACTCCAGAAAAAAAAGGCTAAAATGTCCTTCCAGGGTCATCATGAGTTTAAACTAGGAAACATATCCAAGATTAAACTGCTTAAACATATTACTTAAACTTATTGGATTGAGTCCTTTTTTTTGGCTTCAGTGAAAATAAACAAGAAATTACTTTGCAATTTCTTCTCATGTTTTCTGAGCTCTTGAGGTATATATATATGTATATGTATATGCATATATATCTGAATTAGGAACTGAGTTACCTAGAATTAAGCTGGAAAGAAAAAAAGGTTATAGCAGTTCAGAAAATAGAAAGATTGTACCAGCTAATCTCAAACAGATCAACATAGACTGTAAAAAAAAAAAAAAAAAAAGAAAGAAAACAAGCTCAACAAAAACATCGCCCAAAAATCCTTGTTGTTTTTGCTGSAATTTCTGCACAAATAGCTTCAGCGATGATTCAGAAAAGTATTCAAATATGACCTTGATATTTCTTTCCTGTGAAATAAAAAAAATAAAAAGAAATCTTTGCAGTCACTCTGCTCAAAGCTGGAAATAGAACATTTTTTCTCCTTCTTTTCATGTCTTTCAAAAATTTACCCTTAAGTATAAAGCAGTTTTGGCAATCCTCACAGTCCAAATGATATATTCAATATTCAATAATTCATTAGCAATGTCAGGTAAGCAAAATCCATGATAAATTTTTCAAACTGACAGCTCTTTGTATATGGAATACAGGGGAGATAGGGAGCTCTACGTGTGGAATACAAAACGATTTAATGCCTTTTTGTTGCTAAAATGGAGTGAAATATCCCCTTTAYAGTCTGATATTTCTCTGCTTCAATGTTTGAGCTACGAGCAACCGGATTTGTTACTGTCACTTTCCTGGGTGCTGAGGATGGGGCAGCGCTGTAGCTGAGGGCAGTTTTGGGTAGGCACCCAACTATGTATATGGAACAACCAGTTCACTCCTCGCACTGAATGGTTCCCCCGCTTTCGTGCTGGCCCCGTGGAAGACTGAGGTGCTYGGCGATACGAGCCGAGCAGCTCTTGGAGGCGACCGGCTCCTCGCACGGTTGAACACAAAACGGCCCCGGCCCCGCCAAGCGCTCGGCAGGATGAATGCCCTTCCTGCGAGCAGTCTCCCTTGCTCCAGTGACTCCTGACTCCTGCCAGCGTCACCAGAAAAAAAAAAAAAAAAARKTTTTTTTTTTCCCCTATAGAAACTTTTTAACTAAAACTTTGCTAGACACCTTGCTTRGGGACATGTGCAAAAATTCTTAATGAGATTTTACAGTATGCAAGTAGGAGCTGGGGGCTGAGCATCAGAGCATATTTAAATTGAGAAAAACACACTACCGACTTCGGTAGGTTGAGCATTTTAGGTTTTATATAGTGACTATCCTGCTCCACTGTGATCTTTTCTCCCTCTTACTGCAATCTGAAGTGATTGGGATTGGGTTTGTTTTCTGAAAGTCCTTAGTACAAATAAGAATTAATGCAGAGTGGTGATAGAGTCCGTGAAACAAAGGACAGGCTGGAAGATCACCATGATGCCCTTTATTTGTTATCCCTTCTTAGTTTTGTCTCTGTCTTGCTGTGTGATCTGGGACAAAAATAGCTTTCCCTCCAAGTGCCTTGGCTTTTCCATCCTTAACATGGGATTAATAGGTTAATCACTGGCCAACCACTGGGCCGTCAATGACTGTTTGTTTCTCTCTACTTGAGAACATGGCTGAAGAATCAGCAAGTGGATGACTCTGAGCATCGCACTGTGAGGCTGTGCGTTCTTAGGATGCATTAAAACCCAGTCAGATACAGGCAAATGTTCTGCTCCATAAAGGTGAATCTCTTTAACCCTTTGTTAAGRGCATTGCTTGGGTCAAATCACTCAGTAGCAGGAGTTGAAAATAACACTGACTATATTTGAATTTTTGTCTGCTTACCTGARGCTTACCTGAAGTGATATGACGACTGGAATAATTATAATTTTACAGACAGTGTATAATTTGGGAGACTTAGAAATATATAATTATAAGCAAATTACTTGGATTACCTGAGGATTTAGAATACTTATGGAAACAACTTGATCTTGTAGCTGGTTAAGATAAATATCTTTCTCTGTAGGCTTTCCATTATTTAAAGTTTTAGCAATACCCCAGCAATTTCTATTGTAAAACTCTACTTTAGTCATTTTAGACATTTAAAGAAGTCATTCACCAAATACAGTTCTTTATATGTGTGTCCTTTTTACTTTTAAAAAAGACTTTTTTCTTTTTTTTTTTTTACTTTGGTTGAACTTTTTGACATTTCATTTTAAAATAAGAGATTTTTTAGAGCATTTCTGCACTCTCATAATTTAAAAAGAAAGTTCTCTTTTTTGAAGTTGAAATAGATTTTCCACGGAAGTGATTGATGAGGGTAATAATACTCTTCATGATTCTTTAGTCTTCTGTTTCTCCCTCATTGTAATAATTTTATTTTAATMATTTCCAATTCAATATCTTAGAATATCTTTTAGAACATTACGTGATTTTTCAAATTTTGATTTGTGACTACAGATCTCACTTTCATGAGGTGAGATTTTGGGAGGGTTATTTTTTACCATAGTGGAATTCTTTACTAGTTTGTGTGTTTCTGAATTACTGATAATTTGTAAATTTATATGTATCATAGGATTAGCTTACCTTCAACTGGCATTCCCCTTTCTTATGCCTTTCATGATGTTGCTTAACCTAGTGATAAGCTTTCATGCTCAGAGTGCAATATGTTTCGCTTTATAAATATTTTTAACAGTCCTTTGAATCTGGAGTGAATATTATCTTGGAACCAACTTGAAGCAGCTGGAAAGTAGAAATATAGGTAGTATTTCTCATCATGATCAAAGGAAAGTGCTAAAACYCTTCTGACCTTATTTGAATGCATAGAATGTTCTATATAAATACACATTTTTTCTTAAGTGACATGCAATTCCTGTACTCTATAAATCTGATCCATGCACTTTGGGGAAAGGCACTGAGAGGGAAACAACATTCTGACAGTAAGGTATGAGCAATCTCCMTGGCTGAGGTTCCCTTCAAGCATGACTACTCTCCCCTTTGTTAGCATGGGATTTTTTGGGTTTACTGCAAGCATAAGTGGTAGGACATCTTATGCCACTTATGATGCTGCTATTCAAAATAAAATATGACTGAAGTGAATCTTTTTTTGTTGCACTAATTCCCCAGGCAGGTTTTAAGCAATTTTCTTTCATCTAAATTTTAATTAATGTATTCTTAAGTTATTGTGGACAGCAAATTTCTCTTTTAAGAAGATACCAAGCCCAATGTTATTAAAAAGAAGTGGATGAAAATATATGATACAGTGTACCAAATAGGAACAAATAGTTTAATAGGAACTCTCATAAATGAGAACAATTCAAATCAATTTAGTGGCATTAAACGAAGGTGATTCCAACCCTGATTCTATCAGAAATCAGGCTTCCCAATTCTATCAGTAATGACTGATGACTTAGTCTTGTTAGGGCCAGATTGTGTTTATCCTGTGTGCCTTCTGTGAGATACCAGGGTATATATACACACTGCCAGCCATGCAGTGGATTTAGCCACTTCTGTGGGCTGCTGCATACGTAACAAAATAGAAGTAGCTGTAGTGGGTGAGATGAAAGATCCAGGTATTCAAGTGTCCACTGTAGACTGGAATTGGTGCCTCAGGAAGAGCACAAGCACAGGATAAGTATTTATGATAAAGGTCACAACCCTGTTTTTCTCCTAGCCTGCTATTACACTTCACAACTCAGACAGCTTCTCAGACAGAAGATATTGTATAGGTGGATTTTTAAAATGGTTTTAATGCAGTTGCAATATATATATCCCCATCTGGTATCTGTATATCCCCATGGATCTAGTCAGCTTCCCTTAAAACAAAACATATTTTTAGTATGCATTGTTAACACATGGCAAAGTGTTAAGTATGCATTGAATAAAAGGATAATTTCTTGATTACTTTTCAACCTGCAATCTTTATTTTCTGCCTCTGAATTGTTGTGGTGGGAAAGACAGTGAATTTATGTCCCTCCTCTTCATGACACTCATTATTTGATAGACCTGTGTCCCATCCCTTCTCAGCCATCTTAATTCTAAGCTGAGGAGTCTGACTCTGCCTGGTTGTTCCAGGCATGTGAACCTCCCTAATACCTCTCTGTGAACGGTCTTCTAAATTCTGGACCTTTGTGGCCAGACTCAGCACGTGAGGAAAGAAACGTAGAATGAAGGTATAGGTTTTTTCCAGGACACATGTGCCAAATTAGCTAAATTCAAAAGGAGGCATTGTAGCATTTATTTTTAATGCTTTAATTAGCTTTGTAATACAATGTCTTGGTTTACAGCTCGTATGAAGATGAGCATAGTTAGGATGTAGGAAATTTATGGTACTGTTGCAGAAATAAGGCCTGCTCAGATGAGAACTTTTTGCAAGATTAGATCTTTAGCAAGCAAATCATCTTCACTGTCAACTTCATCCCGTTCTGGTTTTCAGTCATTAGCAACACTGTGTAGTGATCTGTACATGTCCTTTAAACACCAGCCTACCAAAAACTATTTTTAACTCCTGTGCTCTAAGGTTGGTGAGGTGAAGCTGGCTTGAAATATCAAGCTAGGATGTGAAGAGTGGATATGGTCAAGAAAGAGCATGGTCACCACTCCTTCTCAGTAACTTGTTTCTGTGCCCTATTCCTAAATTGAGCCTAATTACCAAAACTGTACTATCCCATAATATTCAAACTACTAAGCTCATTTTGAAAGACGCCATTCAAGAAATTGGATTTCTGAAGGATGGCCTCTTTTGATGGGTGTTCATGGTGTGCTGTCAGAGATGGACTCGTGGCAGAAAGTACAGCAAGGGTAAGAAAGATGGTCTCCTTCGCTATACCAGTCTCTAACAGGAGAACACCACAGAAAGGCAATTCAAGAGATCATAGATGCATTAGGCCAGGTTGTCTCAAAACCAGATTTCTTTCTCAGATTCCCTTTTGGAAGCAGAGCTGCCTACCACAGGCCTTTAGGTGGCTGAAAGGGCCCTCGAAGCACTAGATTGTGCTGATGCTCTGACCAATGCAGTTCTGTGGTATTYGAAGCACTCAAGACAGCAGAATCAAAATAAAAATGCCTAAATCCAAAAAATGCAGGCTACAATACATACATATGTAATATATTTATTTATATTTTATTTAAACTTGTTCTTGTTTTGTGGTTGATGTTGGCAACTTTAAAAAGGATGAGTTTTCACCTCAGCTGAAGCTGGAGAACTGCAGAGTCAGTGTCTATGGAGCTGCGTGCTGAGCATATGTAATTTGGTCTTGTGTCCCTGAGAGTAAACTGGGTGGATTTTTTTTCCCTTGGGAAAGGTGAAGATTGCAGCTCATTTTGAGTTAGCTTGTTCAGCAGCTAAACAACAGTAAAGTTTTCATTAAAGGCTACAAACTGTCCCATTTTCCTTTCTTTGTTTGTTTGTTTTTTAATGAACCAAGAACCGCTACTTTTAAAGGAGCACATAATTGATAACTTGACTACTCAAGAGATGGCTGAAGTGTATTTCTGCCTGCTTATTCTATGGGCGATAAATAAAGACATGAAAGAACCCAATTTGTTGATATTAAACCCATTTCTCTCCTTTGGTGTAAGAAAATGAAAAATAACAGTCAATAATTTTTTTTTATCCTGAACAAATTGATGTGTAAGAACTTACAGCGTTTAAGTTCTTGCAGACAAGAACCCGCAGGCTTTCCTAGAAAACCCCAGTGGTGTAAAACAATAAGAAAACAGACAAATAGAGAAAACATTTCATTAGCGTGATTGTCACAAAATTGTGAGGGGAACACCAGATAATTAAAAAGCTCTTTTGCATTCAACAATTTCATGATGCTAAAAAGTACCAAGGGTCACCATATGGAATAAAAATCTGTTCTGTGATTTTCAGTTTCACTTCTTCAACTGTACCTGGATTGTTGTCTTTATTTTACCTATTGTTTAGTTTTAGTTGTCTGCTTCCTCCAACTCCTCCAATGGATAGATAATTAAAATAAGCAGAACTAGCCCTCTTGTGTATTAAGTTATGCCGAAATATTAACAAAAAAATTCAATACCTTTGCAAAGTGTTTAGAAGTAGCGGCTTCTGTGAGAGCTGGAATAATTAAAATGTCCGTTCTTTATGGCAGTATGGCAGAGATGGATACCACCTTAGCCTGGAATATTCATTCTTTTGCTCAAATGCTCTCTTATGGCTGTGAATTAGTTAAGTATGAAGGCATATGTGTAACTCCAAATGAGTAAGTTAAAATCTTTTGGCTTCATTTGTTCGTGAATCACGAATGAGGTTAAGATATWTTTCCAAGATAATTTTCTAGAGGCTAATAGGAGCCAGGGAGAATCATGTTTTTCACTGCTTGGTAGTGAGTAAACATGAAATCCTACTTTCTTGTTGCATATCTTATGTTGGAGAACATAAGTACCTACTGCTGAAAATCTGAGTAAAATGAAGGTATTACAATCTTGGCAGGTACGTAGACTTTCCTTTTGAATCATTTTAAGGAGCTCCAGATAGTGATATCAGATCTTGCAGAATAACCCGAGATAATGTGGAGTGAGAAACTGACATTCATGTTTGGTGCAGTCTTGTTGTGGAAGGCTTGCTGCTCTGAAATGTATGTGTTTGCCTGAGCCTCTTCTAGAAAGGATGATGCACAAACGTAAGTCCCCTGGAAACAGAAAGATCCCAACTCTACTGTGTTTAGCAGAAGACTTTTAATAAGGAGCTCCAGTGAATACTCCCACCGCACTTTTACAGAGGCTGCAAGGTGAAAGAGCCAACGGCATAAATCTATTTAGCAACTCCTGGCCTATTCAGGATTTCAGTGCAGAGCAATCTGTGCAAATTCCAGTGGCAAATGCAGGTGGCTTACAACTAGAAGAATATGATTATAACTGCTGTAAAAAGTCTTTTTTTTTCTGGTAAAAGCATCTATATCAGGTACTGTGCAAGATGAAAAAACCTCTAATGCAGTCCTGGGTTTCATTTGCTCACGTGCCTATATTAAATATGAATTCACTATAAAATGTCAGGGATGCCAACCTTGTCTTATGGGGATCTAGGTTTTTTTTCCTCTCATAGACTAAACCTATTACTGATCATGTTAAGCATGAAAGTGAAGTATTAATAGAAATTCCGAGATTTTAAAAACCCCAATAAATTCTAAGTAAGGGGATGCATCCTGGGATGGATTGTTTCTGCATGTGTGGCTGCCGATGTCATTTGCAGTAAATTTCCACCACATTTTCGTATTTAGTTGAGTCAAGGGGAAAATGATCATTTCCACACTGACAGAGTTAGGTCGCTCTGAAAGGGTAGCCATACATTACAACTGGGAATAGAGCAAAGAACAACAGTGATATCCAACAGGAATAATTCTAAGAAAGAGGAAGAATGATGCCACAGAGCAATCAGGCAGTTAAAAGCATAAGGCCAGCTTGCCAATGTAGAATATTGCTTGGAATCTCAATTTTGGCTTGAAATAACAACAGGAGAAAAAAGGTCTGGTAAACCCAGAGATGCCCTAAATGTAAGCATCTAATTGAAAGGACGTTTTTCACTCTTAAGGCTCTTTTTTACTGTTAGTCAAAGTAAGCATCCTTTGGTAGAAGTATCTGTGAACAGCAGCTAGAAGACATCTACTCAATTGTCTTAAGAAGTGAGGTGGACCCAGCCACAGAAAGCCACCTCCATCAATGCAGCTGTGCCTGGATAGTCTAACTGGAAAAGAAGATTCTCATCTGTGGTCTGTAAGGCTGAACGTTTACGGTACCTCTGTGAGGAGACATAATTTCCTTTTTTACCTTGGGAGTGAAATATCATGTCCTCTTGGCATATTCTCTGCCACATCAGTGCAGGCATTCAGTGACATTGTAAAGCCTTTGGGAAAAAAATAATAAGGCTGCTATATTATGTATGCCACTCTGTTTTCTGCTTTAAGCCTCTTGCATCTGGGAGGTAAAGCAAGGCTTTGGATTAAACTACCAACATTCCTAAAGGTCTGAAAACTGGAAGGCTATTATGCAAATTATGTTTACTTCTGTATTTCTACATCTCTATAGATATTTCTGGGCTCTGGCCATGGGAATGTTTTATATTTTCTGACAATTCACTGAAAATGCTTCATCATGGAAAATACTTCAAGAAATCATACAGAAATCTTTATTTTGTATGAGTCTTCTCTGGAGTATTATCTTTTCTCTCCTATACATGCCGCAAATGATCATCTTATTCTGCATATTTACTCTGCAGGAAAATGGCRCCCAAGTATTTTGTTGAAGGATTTTGAATAAAGAGTGTACTTTTGTCAGAATGAAAGCCAGATGTGTAGCAGAATACTAAAACTTGTTAATAAACTCCTAATGTTCAAACACTACATTTGGTGACTTATGAAAAACAACAGTAATTTTTTTCTCACAATTACCATGGAGTGTTAAAAAAGACTTTTTTTTTAAGTAAAAGTAATATATAAAATCTTTTTATATAGGGTAGGTGCACATAAGGAAGGTGCTTGTCGTTATGTTTTAAATTAGAGAGTTAATCATGACTCAGATAAATACAATTGACTGGGAGCCAGGAAGACTTCTGTGGTTATCCTTGTTCTGCATTAAAATTTGATAGTGTCCTCAGTGTTGGAGGAGTCAATACCAATGCACTTCCCTTGGAGTAGTTACACTATAAGGTTAGTAGTAAACTACCTTACAATCAGGCTTTAATGGCAGTCACTCAAATTCTGTTGTGTGTTATCTCTACGTGAAGGCTGACTTTTTCCTGGCTGCAGTTGTAATCTCCATTCTTGTCTTGATGTGCTTATGAAGATTTTTATTGACTTTCTAAGAGTTTATGTGAGTAGACTCCGGATGGATATATCTATTTTTGCAGCATTCTAGCAGCAAATTTTTAAAAGAAAGAAAAGCACTGGCCATACAAATAGCATGACAGAASCTCTTTTCCTGCGCTATAACACCTGATCTGACATTTCTGTGCAGTAGGAACAGTCTGGCGAAACTGCTGAATTCCCCACCATAACTTCATGGTGTCTCATCACAGATTTAGGAAGTCATTGGACTCARTATTGCTCTGAATGACTGTCATCTTTTGTCCCTGAGACTGCACTGACAGGAATAATGATGCACAATAAGTGARGGATTCTTTAATGAAATATTTTTTTGGTTGAGGGTTATAGCTAGAAAAGTCTGCTTCAATGAAGCAATCGTATCTGTCCTTGGATGTCCTCAACATACAGTACATAGTCTCAGTAGAGAGAACAGAATTGCATTTAGAAAATTTCCATTTTTATCTCCTCCCTGGTAGGCAATGAACTGAAATACAATTAACCCTTTCATTGCTTTGGCTTTGAAAAACATAAGTGGGAAGGGTAGTAGTTTGAGCCCTCTGGCATATTAGGCAGAATTTACAGAAGGAGAAAATGTACTCTCAGAAACTCTTAAAATGATTTGTATTACTATATTCCTTCATCCTCTGTAATTTGGAAGTTGAAAAGCCATTAAAATTCTAAAATTTATGCTTAATTTTCTATATAGTTTCATATTTCTTCCTTAGAATATTGTTTCATATTTCTTTCTTAATACAGCCAGCTGCAAAAAATAATTTGTGGATATAATGACAACAGAAGGATCTCTTTTTCCTCTGTTAAATGGAGTTTTGGTTTGGCTTACCAATAACAGCCCTCCCTTTGGGCAATGTTTTGTCCTATGTTTTACTCACTCTGAGAAGTTATTTGTCTCYTGATCTGGAGCTCTGCAAGACAAACCATCCATGCACTTTATTTATTGATCTACTGAACGCACTAGTGCTGTAGTGGATACAATCTGTAAACCACGCTTAGGAATGGCACAAGTATCTGAATATAGGGTGGTGATTTCAGTAATCAATGTTTCTGAACATTTTTACATTTACATTAATTTCCTCTTAAAACAATTGTGTTATTATTTGCTCTCCTCTAATCAATACTGCTCTTAATCCTTAGAAATTGTACCCCTCTTTCTAATCTTATTTTCGCATCACTGCAGTCTAAAATCTGCATACTTTTGAATGTTGCCTCTATAAGAATTAGTTGTTCTGATTCTGAAGGCAATTTAAATTTTAATATTAAGGAAGAAAAGATACTTTACTATGTGCATGGTAAATTACAGGCTTTCAGCACAGCTAAATGATATTCTGTGTGAGCTACTTAGTGTTTGGCTCCTAAGTGATAAACAGTATTTTTAGATGGCAATTCCTAAACAATATCTGTGATAATTCAACAAACCTGTGTTCTCTCAGTAGTATTCCAAGCAATAATTGTAATGAAATGAAAAAGTGATATAGAGAGTTTTCCCCATATAAATAAAGACTTGGTATCTTGTTTGTATTTTGGAATGATGGAAAAATATTCATAGCATTCTTTAAAATGTATTCTGACAAAGTCTGGCTTCTTTTTGCCTTTAATGACTATATTACAGTTTGTTCTTTTTTTCAATCAGGTATTTAGGGCCGCAAGTTGTATCTTTTAAATGTTGAGTTCAGAAATCAAARTGTAATTTCTGAGTCAACCATAGTGTTACAGTGAAGTGAAAGGAAATGGCTCTACAAGTGAGTACCCATTTCGTTGTGAGCCATTGTCTCAACCTGACAAAGCACTGTAAACAGATACAGATTAAAAATATTTGCCATGTCTTTTTAAGTAAGGGGTGGAGAAGGCTTTTGCTTTATTTTATTATGTTTCATTTTTATAGAGTGCTTTTCTGAGTGTTGGTTTTTGACTCAGTGCTCTGTCTTTGTGGCTCTGAAGAGGAACAATCCTCTAATACTGCAGATCAACACCTTCAAATTTGTATTAAACTGTAGTTTAAATTTAATTTTTACTTATGTTAAAAACACTCAGATTCTTCAGGCTTTTTCTTAATTTCCAGATTGAGTGATATCATGAACAATTTGTCTGGTAGCACTGCAAAAAAAATGTCTTTTGCCTTACATTCTTATTAGTGAATAATTCATTTGCAAGTGCTTGATCGTGGGAGGGATAAATCTGTGGGATTTGGATGTTTTTGTGTTTGGTTTTGTTTTTTTTGCCCTCTTTTTCTAGGATATTGAGGCTTTATTGCTCACTTGCATCACCTGCACAAATATGCATAGAAACAGTTGAACAAGAATAATGGGAAGTGTGGCTGTATAAAATCTCAAAAAATGACACTAGGATGAGATGGTTCCTTATTAAAATTGAAGTAATGCTAGAGAAAATTGTATTTCCTTCTTCCTTCAAATACTAAGAAAATATTTCTTCTGCCTTTCCTTTTTGTATTTTAATAACACAGTATAAATTAATTGAGGTGTGCCTATTTTTAGAACAGAATTTAAAATCTGGTTCCTCAAATACGCAAGACTTGAAAAAATCATCTGGTCTTCACTTCTTCATGGTGTATCCAACCTAGGAATTGCCGAAAGTGTGTGTCTTGCTTTATTGTATTATTTTTTAATCTTGCTTTTCTGTCCTGTTTGAAAACTTACAGTTGAAACAGGCTTCTGCCTTACAGAAGTGTGGGAAGGTTTTGATGTCAGTGTCTAAGGAAAGGAACGGTTTGGAAAAAAACATCTAATCTAAAGCCTATTTCCTATGCCATATTGAATGCAGTACTTTAATCTTTGTATTGATAAATAAGCTAGTCTAATCATTGCTCATATAAACTAATATATTTCCTGTGTGCAAAGCTTGGAAATTGGAGATGAATGAATAGAAACAGTGAAAATAAGAAAAAAAAGTCAGAAATCTGGCTTCCTCTCCCATGAATGCAGGTTTTCAAAGTCTATGCTCTTATGTGTGACATTTCTTTCCTGTTTCCCTGTAATGGAGTGCATTTTCAATTAAACGCTTGCATCATCTGTTTATTCTTCTTACCAAGCAGATGCAGCACCAGGCTGCTTTCTCTAATACTGTTCAGCTGGAGTGAACCAGATGACGTTTCCTATAGCAAAGGAAATAGCATAGAGAGGAGTGGGAATTGGTTAATTTTGGAGAGCAAATTATGCTCACTGGGCACAGTTGTGTGGTATGAAGGGGAACAAAAAGAAATGAAGAACATGCTGCTTCTGAAGGAAAAAAAACCAGCAAGGTTGTGCTTTCGTCTGTTCCATACTTTCTTTTTCGGTAAATGGAATCTTCATGTGGCTCAGGAGCTGGACGTATAACTTAGGAGAAGAAGCCTAAATCACACAGAAAAGAATAAATGTCCAAAATACAAACAGAGCTATGTACTTCCCTGAGTAATGTAGGGTATCACCGTGCCCGGGAACAAGTGCCCGTCATGGACTGAGAGCTTTGCTGTGTATCTGCCTCACAACCTTCTTGAGTCCAGTGCCTAACTTGTACCTTTTGGGCAAAGTTGATGGTACAAACAGGGAATGCTTCTTTATATCGCTTTTCATAGAGTGAATAATTACATCGGGGGCAAGCCAGCATGCGCTCCTCTAGTGTGCTTTACATAAAATGCCAGATGCTAAAGCATCTAGGAGGTAGAAGCGCCTATGGATGAGAGCTTTGGCCTAGGTGGCAAGGCCTACGGTTTTGGCCTTGTCTGTGCTCACTTGAGAAAGTCAAGGAGGTTGTGTGGGGTACAGATCTGTGATTCAAATTTGTGCTGCTGCGTGACTCCGTGAGAAAGCTACTGAAACAGAAAGTCCTTACCAGGAGGGCATAGTAGTTGATGTTTTCTACTATCTATTGGCTGCAGCCAAAGCAAGTGCAAAGCTCTGAGCATAGAGGGAAGGAGGAAGTGAATGAATGAATGAATTTGCTCTCTCCTAATTAAGAATACTAACCCTCCCCACTTAGAAAAGAGAAACGCTTCCTTTTTCTTTTTTTTTTTGATAGTTTTTTTTTCCTCTTCCTTTTTCTCCTTCCCTCTCAGTGGCCAGCATTTCTCCTCAGGTGCCAGCTACAGCAAGAGAGAGGGAGGTATGGAAACTATGCTGTGCATAAAAGAAATCTGACAATATGTCATGCTCATGCGATAATGTTTATATAAGAAATGCATTTCTGTGTTGCAAGCTGATATGAGATGGTTTTGTGAAGGGGTTTAGCCATGGTGCGTGCACACAGAATGGCTATTTCCAAGTCAAATTGTATTTTTGCTTCTAGTGTAAGTGTAATATTTGTCAGCCTATATAYGACCCACAGAAACAAATGTTATCATGATGTTGGGACAGGTGAAGTTACCTGTTCCTGCAGTGAGCTCTTTGGGTGCTGTGTGTGTTGCTGCAGAAGGCCTTCATGGCACCACGAGCCTGCTCGCCACCTGAGCTAGCTCTTGTTAGCCTTGGAGACAATAAARCAGGTTTATACTCTGGTCACAACTCTTCCAGATAGTCAGGGTTTAGTGACTCCATAGGCACCTTACCCAGAAGCAGTAGAAATATCCCATTTTTCTAACTGTCCTTCCTTGGGCTCACTGTGAAGGAATTTGGGAGGCTCCAGGGAAGAATTCCAACTTTTCAATCCTCTTTGGAGTCGGAACAGGAGGTGGCCCATGCYCTGCCTTTAATTGCCATGTAACCATGACCTTGAGAGGCTAGCTCCTCTTTGCAGACTTTACCTCAAGAGGGCTGTAATCTCAGAGAGCTCTGTAGATATTTGTCTATATATGTGACTTGTCCTAACTGCACCACTTCCGAAGACCTGGAGATGAAACAACAGGTAACTCTAGGCTCTTACATGGAAAACCTCTGTAAATCTACAAAGAGCTAAGACAGTTTGCACCATTTTTCTATGTGTAATTGAATTCTCCTCTATGATTTTAGGCAGTGTAGAATAAGCACCACATGCACTAGCAGGAAATCATGTAATGTCTTGATGGCAGCGATGCAAGATGCATTGCCTCAGGCGTTTGGRAGGTTGAATTAATTGGCTGTCATTTGAGGAATGGCTTTATTAGAATGAAAAAACAACCGTAAGTGGTGTATAAAGGAGTCTTCTAAAATCAGGATATTTACCACCAGTTATTTCTACCTGAATTCCAAAGGGAACATTTATAGTTGCTGCTATTATGTTATAGTTTTAGTAAGAGTAATATGTACCCATCTCGCATTCATTTATTTTATGACAGTGGCAAGGAGGGGGAAAGGGAAATTAAGATTACTTAGTAAACCCTGGAGAAAGATGGCAGAAATTTTGTCCTTTGTAGCTGCATATTCCCAATGTATTTATTAACGTGAAAATTCAATGTTATTTATCTTCATTCTACAAAATTCTTTTATAAAATTTATTTTGCATATACTGGTAAGCATTAGCTAGACAGAAAATTAGCTAGACTCAAAATTAATAAGACAGATCTTTACCTGTTGAGTTTGTTAGACTGATCCGTTAAAATTAAAGTGGAAGTCGCAACAGTAGGGGTTGGTCTGACTGTATTTTAATTCTTTTCAATCAAATAATATGGTATGCAGTAGCTAATATTGCACTCCTAAAACAAATATAATTCAGTTGGTGAGTAGTGAAGTGAGTTGATGGTATTGGTTCATGCCTAATACCCTCCTAAAACCCACTTTCCACAAAAATTACACATTCACTTTTTGCTGTTTATCGTCTCTCCCGGTTACAGAATAGAGTTTAGTAAGAACGCTGAAACTGAATCAATATGAAAGTTGCAATGATTACTTTGGGGTTTAGAAATGGCCAGGCTTATGCTTATCGCTGCCTGGTCCTATAAATAAATTAGGAGTTGTGGAATCTACAATCCTTGGTCTGACCTTTGCTTATTGAACCTCCGTAGTAAATAAATACTGGATAGAAGATTGAGAGTTCTTCAGAGCAGTTTGTATTCCTTGCACTCTCTCATCCCCCACTTCCGTCATTTTATCATCCATTATTACAGCCTGGGTCATCTTTTCCCAGGTGCCTGTATAGACACAGCTGATAAATGGATTCTTTTGATTTGATTTACCTGTTTATTGTAATTGCTGTTTGCTCCGAGCAAAAAAAAGCAAAAAGCACTTCCCTGATAAAGCTATTTGCACTGAGTGTTGGGCTAATCCTGATTGATTAGTTTTGTGGCACTAAAGAACATGTTCCTACTTTTTCACTAAGGAAATTTCAGTTCTAAGACTGATACGTTATATGTAGTCCTGCTTGCAGAAAGCTTGGTCAGTCCCTGCCTCTGTAGTGCTGGGAAGGTGCCGTTGCTCTGCTCTCGTCAGCTAGCTCATATAAAACGTGCGAGCACAGCAACAAGGACTCAGGAGTATAAATGTAAAACTTGTGATTCTTCATGAATTTGTCAAAATACATTTTGAAACTGTCCAGGGAAAGCAGGTATAAATGTTTCAGAAAACTCGAGGGTGAATAGCTTTGGGGCAGGGGGCAGGGAAAAGTTGGTTTTCTTAACTGAGCTATAACTGCTTTCAGGCAAAGACACGGGCATTAACACACCAAAACAGTAGTTAGAGAGTGACACTGTGAAGATGGGACTATAGCTTGTCTGAGAGAAGAAGAGGTGTTGCTGATATTTTATCTTATCAGGGACTTGGATTTAAAATGAGGGGAATTGAAGTCTCTGTTTCTTGCTTGTAAGTTGTCATCTCTTTCTTTCTATCTTGCCAAATATGCTTTGAACTTAATGCTTACTCAGTGAGTCTGTAGAGTTCCTGTTTCATTTCCCCAGCAAATCCAGATGGCTAGCCGTATCTGTCAGCTGCTTCCATTGCACTTAGCCTTTCCTCGCTGATAAGAAGGCTAATGAGCTAGCACATGCCTCAGAGCTCTTGTATGTCTCAAGCAGCTTCCTATTCTCTGTTTTGGGTCCTTCTGCTTTATTATCCTTTCAGATCCACTCTGTATCTGCAGTTATTCAAGTAATCAAGTAGTCTTTTTGGTGAATTATTCCAGCCCCCCTCTAATTTGTTTTTGACTCTTCTCTTTCCTAAGTAATTACATCTCCTACGTCCTGTCCATATTAGCAGTAATTAGCATTTTATTTATGAATTATTTGTACCTATAAATTATTTTAATAGTTTATTATTGTTATTGCAAGATTAGAACAGTGTCTGATCCCAGGTTTGGATAGATGTGGACCCAGGTGATGTGTATAAATCATAGTCTCAAATTCAATGTTTTGTTTGAATCAAGCCTGAAATTTTGGTTAGATCAGAAGGGTCTTGTGAGCAGCCAGCTTTCAAACCGATGCTGATTCCTTTGCTGCTAAAAAGTGTCACTGGTTGATGGCTTCACTTCTTCCCTTGTGAATCTCTGCTTGTCTTCCTCTGCTCCTGCCATACAGAAAGATGTGTTTTGGAGTCAATTGAACTTGAGCAGTGAGTTATCATACAGATGGATGATTTATAAGCATTGATAAGAAAGCATTGGGTGCTCAAAGAAGTATGCAAGCATATATAATACCTTCAGAAAGCAATAAATGATGTGGATTAACACTATGATACTTCACACAGAAGTGGCTATAAGATTGCCAAGGCTAGGCTTAGCCTACATGGCCTTTATCAGCTAAATGCTAGAAACAATTCAGTTGCAAATAATTTTGTTGGATATCATAAACCCCAAACAACTGACCCTTTGAGGGGTCAGAGAAATGACCAGAGCAAAGCATAAATGCAGTAATCTCTATTTGCAGTCAAGAGCCTCAAAACTCTGCATCTTCCACAGAGAAAAAAATATAGTCTCCAGTTCTGCTAAATTTTCTTCTGAAGACACTGCAGCTCTTCTTTGTCGTGGCTGCTGAAATTTAAGCTCAGTGACTGTCTCTCTGAACATGTGTGAGGGCTGTGACTGAGAGATACTAAAAATATGAAGAGATAGCTGTGAGTATAACATGGGGCAGAGGAAGAAATGGTAATAGTACTTAACGGCAAACTGAAAGGCATGTCCTGTGAAGACTACTTTTGTATGTGGAAGACCATATGAAATGCAGTATTCAGTGCCAGAAGGTCTGAGTTCATACTTTCTTTTTGACCTTCAAATAATAAATAGAGGAATAGGAGTTTGAGGGGCTTACAGATGGCCCTAGTGTTCTCTAACATTTACTTAATATAGACTTAAATGATACAATTGAAAGAATAAGCTTAGGTTTATGGACAAGCATTTGTTCACTAGCAGCATTTATAGCTTACCTTGCACTCTGCAGTTAACATGGTTGCCGTTCTTCTGGCTGTGCAAATTGTTCAGGAGGCTAAATAAAATTTAATCCTAAATCTACAGAAAAATTGTAAAAGMTCAGAAGAAATATAGGCATAGAGAGCAGCAAATTCGTAGTTTTAGGTGCATAATATATGTAGTTTATCTCTATCTCATTTAAGTGTCACTTAGATTAAGAACTGAATTGTTTCCACCATTTCTATTTTAGGTAAATTATGGGAAATAAGAAGGGGGAATAAGAAAGACCTAGGGAATAAAATACATAGTGCATGAATAAATGTATTAAGCATCAAAAATAGTCTGTGTATTAGAAAATTTTCACTAGATGAAAGATACTTTTATCTTTCATTCAGATGAGGACTTAGGAAAGTAAAATAAAGTTGTGATTAAATTATTCCCCATGCATTTTCTTAAGCACAGTTCTGACTTTAAAATATTCTGATGCCTCCTGATGAATGCTCAGGTCTACAAAACTGAACAAACTGTTCTGGAAAAAAATGATTTTAAAACTTGTGACCTTATTCTTTGAACAGTTGTGTAAGTAAATATACTCACAAGAGGAATCATGTTGGAAGATTGTGGTATCTGGCCAAATTGCCTAACAGATTTATAGATTTAGATGATAACATTGCTCCTTTTTTCTTGTCTTTCTTTCTTCTCTGAATTGGCCATCTGCACCTTTTAAAGGTACAGGAGATCTTATGTGATGTTCCCAGATGGCCCTTACCTGATGTTTTGATTGAATTTTCTTTTGACTCAGTAGGAATTTTAGATGGTGGGCTAACTAGAAAAACAAAAACCAAAACAAGAACATGATGTGCTTGGCAAAATCAAAATTTTTTAATTCTGGAGATAGAAAGGGATATATTTAATCAGCTTTGGATTTTAGCAAGAAGAATAAGACTTGTGCATCTTTTACTACACTTGTGCACACTTCTAGTAGAAGTGACGACGTTTTTAGTTATTTTACTTGAAAGCAATGAATTTCAGTTCATGCACTCAATACTGTGGTTGATTGCGTGAAGCAATAAAAATGTTGTCAGGGATTGCAGCCTCCTTTGTGGAGATGGGAGAGTTGCTGGGAAGTGTGGTTTTGCAGAATGACAGGAATGGCAATACTTTCTACTGTCACCTGCACTGCCCATGTGAAGATTTGCCCTGAGCCTTGGCCTGTGCTTCCTCCAAACTTTTCCCCATTACAGCTCCAGTTTGCTCTTTGTGCAATGAAAAAGAAGAATTTACCCCTTAACCTTCAGCTTCAGTGTGACAATCCATTTTCCCTCATGACTAATAGGATGAAAATTGCACTAATAAACAGAGAACTTGACCTTTCAAAAGGTGCTGCTCGGTTTTACTCTGAATAAAAGTAAATTTTCATAAATCTACCTCTACAGTATGAAATTTCAGTCCAGTGCAAATTTGAATTGTGGAGCTATAAAATAAGGCTTTTATATTCTCTTTTCTTATATTTTATTCAGAAAGGGGCAAGATTTCTATCTGGTTGTCTGCAGGGGATTAGGGACTGGAGGGGGAAAGAGCTTTATGCCTCAATGTTTCTGTCCACTTTATTAGATTATAATTGATTTCCATACCTTTCTTTTTTTGACATTTACAATCAGAATTGTGCCTTTTAATAGCGGTAGAATGTCCAGCTGCCCTACTGAGGTATTAAAAATAGCAGTTATGAACAAAGGACATAGAATACTAAAAAGATACTTTGAACCTGCCTAGGCCATTACTAGTTTTACTGAAATGGAAATGAAAGGAAGAACACAAAAATCAAAACCAATGCATTTTTGAAGTGCAAATGAAGAAATATATACCAGGAGAATCTTGAAGAGGCAACAAGTGCCTGCTGGGAAAGGGAGAGTCATCTCCCAGAGTCTACAAAGCTGCAGTGGAATTGCCTTCACAGCGTGCCCCTGCCCAACTAAAGCTGCTTTATCTGTGTTCGTGGCAGTGAACCTGAGTTTTTTTCTGAATTTGTGCTTTTCTCTCTAAGGCTGTGAGGTCAGTACTTTGGAAGACTCCTCCCTGGCATGGAATGAGTACTGACCTTCACCTGGTCTCCCAGGCAGCTTCTATGCCATCCATGTGATTCCTCAGCTATTTGGCTGAGGAAAAGGAGTAGGATTTGCCTTAGAGAGAGCTTGCATTTTTTTAACAGAGAAAGAAAATTTAAAAAAGAAAAAAAGAATGGAGAGAGAGAGAAAGAGAAAAATCTCTGATATTTGAAACACTAAGCCTGAAGAAGATTAACACAGCGGCAATGGAAAATGTATTCAAGATGAAAGGAGACCAATAACACAGTGGCTGCTTGGGAAAAGAAGAATCATGAAATGTAATAAACATCAGTGTAAGAGGGCAAGATGAAACTGCACAATTTCCTCACTGCTGCAAAGAATCCAAGCAAGAAAGTTGTTAATCAGAACCAGGCACCATACCCTTCTTCTAAATACCTTGTGGTTCAAATGAAATTATATCCAAAAATTTATATAAACTGCCAACCAGAGCTTGCAGCTCAAATGTTCTTTGGAGCATCTAACCTTGCAGGTCTTACTCAGCCAAAAACACAACCCCATCTCAAAGTATATGAATTCTGACCACAAAATGTTCTAGTGTAGCTTTGGCTAATAACTTGTTTTAAGAGAGAATAATATGTTAATTTGAGGAGGGCTTTGGTGAGGAATATATTAGATAGCAGTAATTAATTGAAGAGTTGTTTTGCAGAAATAGAGAAATCTCATTCAAGATAAGATGACTTCAAGGTTACGATTAAAAATGTCAGGAATCCTGATTCTGAAGCTTTTTTTTCAAAGGACTAATAGGATATGGTGGCTGTTTAAAATCTCTCTTCTGTATTTATTTTGTAACCGAGTCATTGACCTCTTATAGTGTATGCTTTTGAATATATTATATTCTATGTCACAATTCACTCATTCAAGACTAAAGATTTTTTTTAAATGTCTTTTAAAAGTGCTACGGTTAGCAGTGTGCTGAATATAAAACTGTGCACCATATTTCTTTTACCTCCGCCCTCTTGGAGCTCTTTCATTTTCTTAAAAGATGGAAATAAAAGTGCAAAGATGTTAGACTCTTTCTGGAACTTTTAGGTCCCTATATAGATTTAACTATGAGTTTCCCTCCACTGAAATGTGTTCTCAGCTTGAGAACAATCTCAAAATGACATGGTGCGGTACCAGTACCTCTAAATTGTTCCAATTTCTTCATGTTACTTGTTTTCACTTAGTCTATAATAAAATGTTTCAGAATCAGACTCTTAGACTCTCTAACTACTAGTTCAGTAATGTTAATGGTAATTATGTGGAGCTAGAATCAAGGTCCTACACTCTTTCTCACTCTCTCATTCGCTCTTTCTCTGTTTATTTATTTATTTTTTTTTTTAAATGAGCTTTCTGTGACAGGCTGTAAGACTTTGAAAGTGAGTCTGGAACATTTCAAGAGGATTGACAACTGCAAATCCACAGCCTTAATTCTGTGAGTGCAAGAATCTTGCTCATTATTATGCTCAACATTAAAGTAGCTTCAAGGTTTTGCCTTGATTTGTAAAAGTCTCTGTCCTTCCCTAAAAAGAAGGTCTTAGTGAGCTTTCATTCAAAGTTGGTTTAATTCAACTTTGCAGAAGGAGTGGATGAATAACACTTGCCAGGTGAGTTGGAATGAAAATCTATCTTACCGGTGAATGTTTTCAATGGACCAATTCAGATTTTATTATGGTAACATTTTAAATGTGTGATCCACCAGATTAATATCGTAAGTTTGATCATCTCTAAGTGAGGAAAAAGCATCCTGCCTGAAATTTGTTACTTTGTTAAAAGTTGACGTAAAATCCTTCCTAGTGTAATGTCAATTTAAATTTAATGTCCTTTACTTGCAAAACCAATGTCATTGCTCACACCTAATAAAGACTGTGTTTAAATATTAAACAGAATTTTAAAACAAACTCCAATTTTATAATGGAAAATGTTGATGGAATGTGAATATATATATTTAAAGGCATTAAAATGACTCAATTTTCAGCTCAGGTGAGTCAAACTGCAAGTCCTATTTAATGAAAAAAAAAGGGAACACTTCTGTTGGCAATTAGAGAAGTCAACTTCAATTATTGTTAATAATAAGTAATAATCTCTCTTCCAAGCAAGACTTGCATAGAAATCAAAGCCTGCTATCTGCCATTAGTACAGATTCCTAAGAGCTGAAACATGAAAGACTAATGCAATCCATCTCATACTAATGAGGAGAGATACCTCTCTATAGAGTATCTGACTGATCTACTGTAAGCTAACCTAAGTATAATCCTGAACAAAAATAATCAGTGTTCCGATTAATTGGGGAGTTCCTGTGCTGTGCAGTGGGGAAGGGGTTTGTGTCTCTTTAATTTCTTTTTGGACATTTCCATCTTGTTTTGCAGTAGTGGCCTTCTGAATTTATGTGAGGAGTTTATAAGATTAATCTGTGTCTTGCTCCCTTTATACGATATAACGCAAACAAGAAGTCTGTGGGAAAACAAGTTTTCTAGCTTCTTTTCAGAAGAAACACTTCTGAAGCTGCCAGCCAGCTAAGAAGCAACATGATGCTATTGTTGATTTTGGTTGGGTGAGACCTATTTTGTACTGACATACGGAAACCAAAATGAGAACAACATCACAACAGGGTTTACTTGTGATTAATACAAGGGTTCTTGGAGGTCCAGGTGGGCTGCATGCAAGGCTCATCCGAGGCTGAGATTGCTGGCTGATGTCCTAGTGAGGCCACTTCTTACTTAACATCTTTCACAGGGTGTGGAGATCAAGGAATGTCCTCAAAAGTCAAAATTCGACACTGAACAAATCATGCTGAGACCGGCTGTTGCCTTCTCTGAAAACATGACAGGTTTCCTGGATAGGAGGAAGGCAGTGGATGTCCTTTACCTCAACTAGAGTAAAGCTTTTTATGCTTTCTCCCACCATATCCTTGGCGATTGTCGTTGTGGTCTGGATGGGCGTTTCCTGATGACTGTTTCCATAGTGAGCCTTTGAGGTGGTCAGCCTTTGACCAGAGTAGTTAATGGGTTGTACTCCAACCAGAGACCGGAAACAACTGGAGCACAACAGGGTCTATTCTCTGACTTGTGCTGGTTTAATTCTTCATCGGTGACTTCGAGGAGGTGACAGAGGGTAGTCTCATCCGTCTGCAGGTATAGCTTTAAAATACTTCTCTTTCAGTATAGTTCTGATACAATGAATGTGCTTTCACTGTTCCATTTTGATTTCACGTGTAGTTTTCAGAAATCTGCCAGGCTTGACCAACAGTGTGAGGAAAAACAACCCCTTCGACTATACAAAAAACTTATCCACACTATTCCTGAAAATGCTGTTTGGTATTCTTCAAATACAAAGAGAAAGGGCCAGAACCCATAGAAAATGACTGTGAGTGTTGAGCACACTGCTATGTCAAGGATGTCCTATAGCAGGGAAGAATTAAGTATGGATACGGCAAACTCTTTCCCTTTCCTACTCAGACCTCTGTGGAGCTCTGCTGCAATATCATCCCCTTGAATGATTGAAAATGTTTATCCTGAGTGCTTGGGGGAGTCTCAAATATTGAGAAAGTCTGTTCTGTCTAGATGTAGGGTATAAGAATCAGTATATTCCTAGCAGTTATTGCACAGTTTTATTAGAACAACGCATTGTAGTATCATAACACACAGTAAATGATGGAATGTGTGTGTGATCTTACATGCCTGTGTGGGTGTATTCTGTTAGGAGATGAAATTTGGCTAGGAACTCCCACTACTAACAATATGCGATAGGTTCTATAAAGCAGCTGCTCTTAACAAACATTTAGGTGAAAAAAAAGATATTTCAGAGCATTTTTAGTGCCAACTGTTGACTTCAAATATATCACATTTATTTTAAAGGATTTTTTTGCTTATTTACTATTAAACATTGACCTAAACACACATTGACTGAGGGGACTATCTTTGGATTCCCAAGAGGGAATCCAACTGGATCCAACTTTTTTTTTTTTTTTTTTTTTTTTTTTTTTTTTTTTTTTTTTTTTTTTTTTTTNGTAATGTAGTGATATATGAAATCAGCACCTTCTGATGCAATAGGAAAGGCTGCAAGTAAGCTCTTGTTTTTGAGAAGTTTCCATGCAAATCCAAATAACTGCTCTTCTCTGGAGTGGTGTTACTGAACATTCGGCAATGCTGCTGCTATATTCTAGTGGTATCTTCTGAAGCTCAGACTTCAAGTGTGCCCTTTGACAACTGTGGGTTATGTCTTCATTGGGAGGGAGGTGCTTCTGGCCAGGTGCTCTAACTGAAACAAATTCTCATTTGCACCTCTTTTCAGTGAGTGAATGCATGATTTTCTTAGCGTAGTACAGCTAGCTGGAGTAAAGCACCATGAGGGAAATGGGCTGCTTTGGGAAAAGTTAGATGCTTGCTTTCACTTTGATTCTCCTTTTCTCATCCCCTTTGTTTTGGCAATGGTAACTTTAGAGTTCCTAGCGTGACATGTTGCATGATGGAGATTCCTGGATCCTTGTACACGGAATCAGAAAGAAAAAGTGATGCTTGTGCAGCTATGGCATCTCTCCCCAGAGGGGACTCAAACTTCAGGGCATGCTATCGGTGCCATAAAGCAGTTACTTGGGTCTTCATCCTCCTTCCTCTGTGTTTTGCACTTGTGTATGGAAACTGTACTCTGGGGTTTTATTAGAGTAGCTGGATGTGGGCTGCCAGTCCCAACCTGAATATGGGATTAGATGCTTATACATGCTAATAAATAAATGGAACATCTCAGCAGTGGTTTAATCACCTGATCTCTTTTCTAATTCCCCCCACCCCCAGTATTTCTGGGCTGTTTCTGTAGTGCTGTGTGCCCAGTGTGTCATTCTCTGTGTCCTGCACATCCGACAAGGTGATGTTCTCCCTCTTCACCCCGAGCCCTGACATGTCCATGCATGCTCACTTTCATTTGCTGGCTAACTGCCCACTGACTCTCAACCATCACTTTGCAATACCTGCACAAAGCATTGCAGTGGAGTACTTTTAGCAATTTTCAATAGTGATAATTTACAGAAAATATGGTTTCTCAATACCTGACCTACCATCTGTCACAGGCATCTGTGCTTTGTACTTAATGGCTGCTTGGATGAATATGAATATCAAAATATGGAGCTGTTTATGGAGTGGGGGTGCAGCAAGGATGTGGCAGCTCTTCCACAAGGGGAGAGACAGGCAAACAAAAAAGTAAGGAATACACTAGCCTGGGAGGAAAACCTAATGCTGGCCTTTGAGTGAATAGGAGGACTCATTAAAACCACGGCTCTTCCTTTATTTGACATTCTGATTACTTGAAGAAAGCCGTTTGCCTAATTAATGCTGATGAACTTTTCAATAGGTCTGTGAAAATGGCACGTTTGCATGTGGAACATGTGTAATTGCATGGGAGAAACAGGCTGTTAAATGTGCAATTGCCTGTTTTATGCATGTAAATGTGCCATTGAGGCCAAATGAAATTTAACTCTATTGATGAAGTGAGCAGCTGTATTTCTAATAATCATGCCATTTGAAAGAGGTGTACAGTTGAGTGAGACTGCTTTTATGCATCTACTTTTAACCGTATCCTACCTTTCTTTATTGTATTATCTTGGTCCCCTAAGATGGTGTTACAAAAGTTGTGGTTTCTCCACTACACTGAACTGCATATTCAGCTGTGGTCTAGAACTGTGTGTTTGTGAGGGGGTGCATTTTAGTTCTAAATTGGTACATATTTTCCATGCGCTACGTGTGTATGGTGCAATTAGTGCTGATGGGTATGGGGGATTGTTTCTGTTTTTAACCAATGCAGTGCATTTTCTTCTTTCTGTTTGTGTGGCTACATAATTTTAGCCTTAAAAGCACTGATAGCTTCTTGGATGTATTGCCCTCATCAATCAAAGCATTACACAATTATTTACTGGGCTGTGGAGAGGATCAGATAAAATGAAGTTACAGGAAAGCAAATAAAATATGTTTTCCAACTGCTGATTCACTTGTGCTAGGAGTTTGGGAATATCCTATTCCATTACTTTCTTTGCCATGTTGCTCCCAGTGCTTCTGATTTCACATCTGGGAATGGCCAAATGGCTCAGACACCTGCTCTAGGTATAGAAGTAATAAAATGAAACAGAGGAAAATTCTGCATTTTATACTGTATCCCTAGACTGCAAGCTAGGTAAAATAAGTAGATGATTGTTGTGTACTGAAAATGCAATTTATGAGCAGGATAATTAGTAACAAAAAAGCAAATTGTTCTATGGTGTGTAAGCGGTGGCTACAGCTAATTAGCTGCAACTACACTGCCTTTTTAACCTTTAAAAAGACATCTTCAAAAAGTGACTTTTGGCAATTATGCTATTCATAATATCTGTACTGACTCAGTGGTAGCATAAAAATTGTGTTAAACCTGGCACAAATGTGCCATTATCATCCTGTCCTAATTGCAGGAATGATTCTGTTAACTTTTTCAATATTATTGATATGGTTAGCAGGAAAGACAGCCACTGTCCCTTCTAGGAGGTGCCTAAACAGAGCATAAACCAAGCACATTCATTATCTTTGGTGCATCCTGTTAGCATCCATTCAGCCTCCCCACTTCAGTAGCGCATTTCTAGCAAGTCTTTTCATTTTAAAAGCAGACTGCCGAGGACGTGTACCTTAACAGACCTCATACTCTGTCAGTTGTTGTTTTCTTTGTTGTCTGGCAGTGTGTCCAGAAGCACAACTACTACTTATGTCTCCAGTTCCTTCTTAATTTATTCTTTGTTTGCTTATTGGTGTCAGGCCTTTTTTAACCAAGAAAGGAAATGCCAATGCCAACATTTTTTTTTAAGTGATTGAGAGAGTGATTCTCTTTCTCAGCTGATTATCTGATACATTTTTTTTCTTTTTCTTACATCTGGCATGTTCATTAATCCTACAAATCCACTTCATAAAGCAACTGTCAAATGTGTCAACGAATGTGAAGTCCCATATGAATGAATGAATTCATTATTTTTAGCCAATTCATTGCAAAAATGGGACTGGATTCAAAATCATTCCAGGTGAACCATGACAGTAGTTAAATGATTCCAAATTCACATTCCAGCTTTGTGAATTTGGGATGGAGCATGGAAGGTTCAATCTCTTTTGTGGAGAGATATGACAGGCCAATGATGTACTGATGGCATTTAATGTATGTGCTACATGGCTACCTTTGGCTAACTGCATAGCTAACCTGCTGTTTTGCCTTTAATCTGTGGGGTGTGTGAAATTACAGGTTAAAAAAAATGTGCATAGGAACACCCCCCAGAAGTGTCCTGGCTTTGTGAGGAAAAGGTAAGAAATGTGGCTTTTAGTGAGAAAATGAACGTTTGTCAAAACAGGTGCACTCGGCTGGCCTGAGTTTGATATATCACAGCAAGGTGAAAGAGCCTATACTGTATTCAGGTGACAAATTTCCTGCATAGCCGGCCTACACTGAAGCAGTATTGAAGCAATGTGATCTCTCCCACCTCCATACAATGTGACTGACTGTGCTTAATAAACTTGTCTAATTTCTCATCGCTGCTTGAAACAAAACACAAACTGTTCCGGATCTGGTAATCTTTCTTATGTGTCTTCTGTGTGTATTGTGGGCAGTGTTTCCTTGCTGAGTTGTAGAATTCAGCTACCAAGGATGTCTGATGACTTTAGGATTATCAGTGAGTCAGAGGCCTTAAATTAGTTATTTGTCAGGATGCTGGTAGAGGTGAAAAAATCTGTTCTCTTATTTGTTTATAATGATGTAATTGCCACTGCTCTGCTGGGGTAAACAAATGCAATGTTTTCCAGGTGTTACGTGGCTGTGCTGTTGAAAAGAATAACTGAACAAAATGAGCTACATTATGGCAGCATTCAATGTGAAAATTGAATAATAATCTACTATTAGTTTGTGCTCATTTTACAATTAAGTAATGTTTCTGAAATTCTTATAACTATGGAGGAGAAGAAGGTGCTCAGGAGTAGCCAGCATAGGTTCACCAAGGGGAGATCATGCTTGACTAACCTGATAGCCTTCTACGATGGGGTGACTAGATGGATAGATGAGGGCAGAGCGGTGGATGTGATCTATCTGGACTTCAGTAAGGCTTTTGACAGCGTCCCTCACAGCATCCTCCTGGGCAAGCTCCAGAAGAGGGGGTTAGATGAGTGGACAGTGAGGTGGATTAGGAATTGGCCCTAATGACAGGGTTCAGAGGATGGTGATCAGTGGTGCCGAGTCCAGCTGGAGGCCTGTGGTTAGTGGTGTCCCCCAGGGGTCAGTCCTCGGTCCGGTCCTGTTCAATTTATTCATTAACGACCTAGATGAAGGGATGGAGTGCTCCCTCAGCAAGTTTGCTGATGACACCAAACTGGGAGGAATAGCTGACAGCCCTGAGGGCTGCGCTGCCATCCAGAGGGACCTGGACACACTGGACAACTGGGCGKCGAGTAACCTCATGAAGTTCAACAAGGGCAAGTGTAGGGTCCTGCACCTGGGGAGGAATAACCCTAGACACCCGTACAGGCTGGGGTCTGACCTCCTGGAGAGCAGCCCTGCAGAGAGGGACCTGGGCGTCATGGTGGATGACAAGTTGACCATGAGGCAGCAGTGTGCCCTCGTGGCCAAGAAGGCCAATGGGATCCTGGGGTGCATTAAGCAGAGCGTCTCCAGCAGGTCTGGAGGGAGGTGATTGTGCCCCTCTACTCAGCCCTGGTGAGGCCGCACCTCGAGTACTGTGTGCAGTTCTGGGCTCCCCAGTACAAGAGGGATGTGGAGCTGCTGGAGAGAGTCCAGCGCAGGGCTACGAAGATGATTAGGGGTCTGGAACATCTGCCCTATGAGGAAAGGCTGAGAGAGCTGGGCCTGTTCAGCCTGGAGAAGGGAAGAGTGAGAGGGGACCTGATTAATGTATATAAATATCTCAAGAAAGGGAGTGAGGAGGAGGGGGCTGGCCTCTTCTCAGTGGTGGCCAGTGATAGAACTAGAGGAAACGGCCACAAATTGAGGCACCAAAAGTTCCACAGGAACTTGAGGAATTTCTTACCAGTGAGGGTGACAGAGCCCTGGAACAGGCTGCCCAGAGAGGTGGTGGAGTCTCCTTCTCTGGAGATCTTCCAATCCCGCCTGGACACCACCCTGTGCCACATGCTCTAGGGGACCCTGCGTGTGCAGGGGGGTTGGACTAGATGACCTGTGGAGGTCCCTTCCAACCCTAGCCATTCTATGATTCTATGTTTCTATGATTCACAAGCTTACCTCACTTCTGTCCTTCTAAACTGTTGCCTGCCCACCCTGGCCTGCTGGCCATTTGTAAAGACATTTGTAAAAAACTACATCTACTGAGATTTGCAGCTGATTTCTCTGTACTTAACAGAAGTCCTGTGTCAAGACCACCACATAAAGCATCACATTCGAGAATGGCGGTAATGAAATAAAAGTGATGTAGATCCTGATGCCTCTCCTTGATTCTGCCTGGCACTTGGTTTTATAATAATCTTCCTTCTTCTGTTTTCTGGGTGAAATTGTTCCATCCTGTGGAACTATCTCTAAGGTGATGATAAATCTTAAATAATTTTCAGTTATTTTTCCTCTCTTGGTCTTAGTTTTGAAGTTTTTTTTTTTCTGTCCTCATCAGCAGGAAGAAATGAATGAGATGCTGAGTGAGGGAAACCTGTAGGGGATAATCCTAATAAGAGTCAGAGTTATTTTCATTAGATAAATCAGAACCAAAAGAGAAAATATTTAAAATCCATTAATGCTTTATTCTTACCTCATGGAAAGTCTTGTCTCCTATGTGATGAATAGTTAGTTTTCTTTGTTCTTTCACTTTTGGATTTGTATAAAATTCTTGGCTGAGAACATGGCATTTAGGATTTTTCATTTTGCTGGAAGTGCTGTATAACATGTAGCTAAAAATGGTCAAGAGCATTTTTGTCCTGTGTTGAGGTTTGTAAATTTGCACTGAAATTCAGAGCAAAAAAAAAAGTCAAGAGAAAGGAAAGGAGATCTCTGTGTCGGAGTCAGGCTTGTCCTTTGTTGGATTTCTATTCAATTTGCAAATGCAAATTCAGAGCAACTCCAAGGTCTGTGGTACTGCCTATGTATAAAACTATTATGAGGTAGAAAGTGAATCCTGGATGTATTTTTTAAATTATCATTAAAATCTGAAGGCTACTTTGATGGTTAAATTATTCACTTCTCTAGAAGGAGAAGCGTGTTGATTTTCAATTTTGAAGAATTGCAGGAATAGTTTTCAAGGTTTATACAACCTGTAATCTGTCTGAAATAATGTTAATGCATAGATGATATCCACTGCTCAGGGGAATCGCCCAAGATATGCTTTGAAGTAACTGGTGAATGGAGTAAAATGTAGAAACAGTCCAGGATGTGTTTGATGAGGCTGAGGCCCAAGTCTGCTGCTGCGTGAAAGGGGTCCAAGGCAATAATCTGAGTGGTAAAACTCTTCTGGGTAATCCACAGTCAGCAAAAAGTTATTGTAATTAGAGTTATTCACCTTGCATCTGAAACTTCTCGTAAGTCTCGATAATGGTGAGCATGAGGGCAGTCTTCAGCTTTATGTATTAAGTTAGAACTATAGAAATACTAGCTAGTCATTATGATATTAATGAAATTCCATGAGAGAGTGGCTGAGTTTAAGCTATGGACAATAGCAGTAGAAAAATGTGAAAGAGATTATCTTCTTATCTGTCTTATGCATACATCCATTGTATTCATTATCTTCCCCATGTTTGAAGACATGCCTATCTCTGGTTGTGGAAAAAATGTTTTGTTGGATTTGTAATATTACTGAAGATACTTCCACAGTGAATGCTTACTTGCTTTTCAGTAAACATTGACTTGAACAAAGCAAAGCTATGAATTAATTCTGTTGCAAATGAGAATTGATACTTTTGCAACTCATCCTCATGCATTTGTGAAAATGCCTTGTTTTTTGCTTCTGTTCCCTAATAGTGCACACCTCTTGATGAAGTAGAATCTTTATGGGATTGAAAATCAGCAACTCCACTTGAAGAATTAAAATGTTTCTTGTAGATTCATACCACTCTATATGAGTCTAATTTTCTTCACTGATGTAGTATAACAATAGGATCATTTTCATGACAGAGTATTATTCAGCAGGAATAAGGATGAAAGAATTAGATCCTAAATTAATGCAGTGTGGACAGAATCCAAGAGACAAGAATGCTTACAAAGTAAATGAAATCCCTGTTTTTCACAAAGATCAGCAAGGTAGGGTTTGATGGGATGTGGAGCTGCTAGAGAGAGTCCAGCGCAGGGCCACAAAGATGATTAGGGGCCTGGAACATCTGCCCTATGAGGAAAGGCTGAGAGAGCTGGGCCTCTTCAGCCTGGAGAAGAGAAGGCTGAGAGGGGATCTGATCAATGTCTATAAATATCTCAAGACAGGGAGTGAGGAGGAGGGGGCTGGCCTCTTCTCAGTGGTGGCTAGTGATAGAACTAGAGGAAACGGCCAAAAATTGAGGCACCAAAAGTTCCACAGGAACTTGAGGAAGAATTTCTTAACGGTGAGGGTGACAGAGCMCTGGAACAGGCTGCCCAGAGAGGTGGTGGAGTCTCCTTCTCTGGAGATCTTCAAAACCCGCCTGGACATCACCCTGTGCCACATGCTCTAGGGGACCCTGCGTGTGCAGGGGGGTTGGACTAGATGACCTGTGGAGGTCCCTTCCAACCCTAGCCATTCTATGATTCTATGATTCATGGATTTGTTGCAGGGTCCATAATCATTATTTTCAATTTTGATTTAACTCGACCCTTAGATAACATGAGTGTATGACTCTGTGATGTGAGAAATCACATGAGCTGCTGCAGTGGGTCCATATTTATGCTTAGATTGTGTAAACTATGTGCAAAGGCTTTAATGGGTTGAAAATATGTTGCTTCAAATGGGCAAGCCACTTTGGCCTGCCTACGTAAGTAGTCATCAGTAGTCATTTGACAGAAGATCAGCCCTAAGCGTATTCCATTTTAGTGACTTCAAGTACTCCTGCCACACTAATTGCTGTGAGTATTTTGCAAGAAAATAGCCATGCACATCATTATCAGAAAAGATCTGCAGACTGAGAAAGAGATGAGGAAATACTGTGTTGCATATGAACAAAATATAGATTTGCCTGACTACCCAGCAGAGATGGAAAGGAAGCCCTTTAAAGGTGTCTGGATAAGGAGAAAGTGACAGGAGCATAGAGAGGAAATTACAGTGACTCTTTATTAAAGAGCGTCTATGTAGGAAGAGACGGGAACTTGGTTTTTGTTTTCTTTTTCTGAAAAAATAGCAAAACCACATGACCTGATCATGTGGAAATTAAAGTAAATGTTTATTTTGGAAAGGGGTAAGAGAGAATTTTCTGGAGTATATTAGGAACAGACTTGTTTCAGAGCATGAGGGAAGTCAGTAGAGAAAAATACCTTTCATAGGCTTAACGCCGGCTTTTGGGGGGAATCATGTGGGCAGAAGAAGATGGAGATATTGTAGGTGTGTGTTCATAAACTGGAGATGTTGAAAGATGCAAAACTTCCAAACTAGAGGTCAACTTCAGTAACCACAGAGATAATGGGGAGGAATTCAAACTGATTTTGATGCACTGGAGAACTTTACTGGAATCAATGCAAACAAACTCAATAAAGGCAAGTACAAAATCTTGGCTTTAGCAGGAAAAGCTCAAATGAAATAAGCTAAGATGTTACAGGTTTATTTAAATCAAAATAAGGCTATTGAAAAAGCTTCCATTTTTATAAATTGTCTGTGTCATGATTAACATGGGAGTCATAAGTTGTGAGTTTGAATACACAGGTTATTTTTGAATGCTGGCTTGTGTGAGCTTTCTGTTACCTAGACTGACATGTTCACCACTGAATCTTCCTGCCTCTGCATTAATTTAGTTAACCTTGTGTACTGTGCTCAAGAACAAGTGGCAAGAAAAATATATTTTTTTTTTCTTTTCTCTCTTTTTTTTTGGGGGGGGTTACTAATAAGTAAAAAGACAGAATATTAGGAAACAGCAGCAAAATAAAAGCATTCTTAACATTCAGTCATATTCACAAGGAGTTTTGATCTTAAATTCAAGAGGAAAGTTATTGTGAAGAATTTTACAGTGAGGAAATATAAAAGGACTGTAGTAGATTTTCTTTTGAGGTATGCTTTACATTTCTGAAAAGCTGCTATTCTTCCATCTGCTATTATCTCCACTTTTTGTTGGTGATGTTTTTGATGACACTTTCACTGATTTTTCTTGTTTGCAACAGAGAAACATTTAAAAGTCACTATAAAAATGCATGAACACAGGAAGTCAAACGTTAGCAGAGATAACTAATCTGGCTGATTTGTTTCTTTTCAGTAGAGAGAGATTTATGCTGTGCTTTTTTTTGCCTTTTTTTTTTTTTTTTTTTTTTTTGTAGAGAAAAGTTTTTTGTTTTCTATGTTGGGTGAGATGAAAATGATGATAACTAACAGGTTTTCATCTTACCATATCTGAGCTATCTCAGATGCAAGGGATACAAGCTCTTACATTTGTCTTTTCTGTTATACTGAAACAAAAACTCAAATCTCTGGACATAGACGGTTGCTTTCTCAATGTTTCTGAAGGGCATTCTCTCTTTTAAAGACTACAGGTATTTATGAAAAGAGACCAACTTCTGTTGTGGTTTCTTTGATTTCCTCTAATTTTGGGGATGCAAGCAACTTTGTCTGTGGCTCTGTTTGCTTAGGAAAGGCCATATTATTGCTTTTGAAGTTCTGGAAACAGCAATTGTTATTTTTTACCTCTATTTCTTTGATAAGGCTCCCAGAAGTTGCATCCTAGGGACATCCAGCTGGTGATTCATTGGGTCTGGATGTTGGGGATGACCCAAGTTTCTTGAGGAATTTGAAGCAGTTTATCTTAACAAGAATAATCTCATTCCTTAGTAAATATAGGGAGGGACTCTAAAACGTGATTTTATGGCAGATTTTCTTTTAGATAAAGGCAGTCTTCAAGGGATTGGAGGATTTATGCTATGGTTGGGATAAGATTATATATGAAAACCTTCTCCATTCTAAATTTGAATTTGCTGGAGATGGCATGAAATTGGAGCCAGATTTCATAAAAGATAGATAAATGTCTATTTACCTCGGTAAGCTTTAGTTTTTGTAGAGGTTGTTTTTCAGATTAAATTCAATTTGCAGAAGTAGCTAAGATTTTATATTCCTTTCTGATTCATTTACACAACAAACAAACAAACTGAAATCCCCCATGAGACTGCTTTTAAATATGAACTAATGAGAACTAATGTCATTTAGTAATGTTATTTAGTTCAGTTTCAAATTCTCATGCTTAATTCTGGCTTTGGTTTACCAGTTGATGTCGTCTTATGGATGATAATACATGATATGATTAAAAACAGGTATAGACTGTGAAACTGGGGGTAAGATGCTACATATCTTTTTCATTTCCATGTAATGTGTGTAAGTGCAGTTCTCAGAAGGGAAGATGATGCTACTTTAGTAGACACTAATGGTCCATTAGCTGTCTTTGAGGCTGTGCATATTTCCTCACAATCACATACAAACAGCAGGGAAATACAAAAGTGTCTCCTACTTTTATGGCATTTTACTCCTACTAGTATGGCATTACTCGAGGAAAGATTTTAAGGAAAATTTTGTCATTGATGGACTTTGTTCACATCTGTATGGCCTATGCGCAAGAATTCCAATCTAACAGACCAGAAAATTTTCATTGTAAGAAAAAAAAAATCCTACAGGTTATCTGTTATTTTCACAACACTTTTACAGAATCACAGAATGGTTAAGGCTGGAAGGGACCTCTAGAGCTCATCTAGTCCAACCCCCCTGCGCCAGCAGGGACAGCGAGAGCACATGACACAGGGTGGCATCCAGGCGGGTTTGGAAGGTGACACCTTCACTTATTTCCCATACCTAAAAATAGTTAGCCACATAACTAAGATAATAAATATCTTAATTCTGAAAGTAGAAATACTATTCTCATGCATTACTGTGGACAACTTCCACCACAGTTATTCAGTGCTTTCAGACATATGATATTAAAAGAAGACAAAAGGAGCATTCACACTGAATGAGCACCTCAAATTGTTGGAATTATTCTTAATCTCTAGTATCCAATCTGTAGCTAGGTTATTCAGTCCATTAAATTATTATTGAAGCTAAATCAGCAATATAAGCATAAGGTACATAAAATTGCAGTCTTAGCAGGCTAATTACCTGGATGGAATCGGGTCATAACTTTTAATATGGCATTTGGAACCGTAGCTTTCCCATTATGTGATTTTTTTAAGCTGTTTTTTGCAGAATATGTCTTTTCCATTTTGAAGTAGCATTTCCATTCTGTATGGCAAAAGTACTGAAAGCAATGACCTTATATTTAGAATGTTGTATTTTCTGTAGTGCAAAAGACTATCATAGACTATCTCCAGCAAAAAATGCAACCAGGGATTAACATGAATGCAGGAAAACAAGCAGCATTACTTCTACTCAGTATGTAACTTCTCAGGAGCATCTTTTTTGCAGGGGCTTGAGTAAATGAAGCCTGATTCAGATCCATGATGGGCTGTGGAAAGGCTCTCTTTCGTCAGTGCTGATGGGCCCAGATAAGATTCACGTTGCAATGGTACGGCACTTGGGTTGAAAACTCTTTTGCTAAGTTACCTCCTGGTGCTGGCAAAGCCTATTGGGAGGTACGGTGTGCAATAAAATTTTGTTTTGTTATTTTCTTCATTCCATATATATATATACATATATATGTAACTTTCATATAATGTACAGAGGGTTACTGATACAGCTGACATGACAGCTAGTGTGTTAAAGAATTGCCTCTTGGTAGGGCAGGCCATTACACTTACGTAGAGAATTATTGACTTTATATGAACTCTGCAGAGACATGGAGTGAGTTGTCTGAGCAACTCTTTGGTTTCTGATTTCAGAAGAGAAAATGTCTCTCTGCTGAGGATATAGTAAAAGGCAGAGCGCTTCTCCTGGAAAACTCCAAAACTGGTAAGAAGAAATGCAGTTAAATCATATATACTAGGTCAGATTTATTATCCATAACATTTATTTTTATATGTTGTATCCAAATTATACATGTGGCCAGAGATATTTCTATTGACTGGTGACATTGGGTTATACTGGATAATAAAGTTTCATTCTTTATGGTGAATTATTCTTCCATTTCAAAGAGGAACCTTTCGTCCTTGGAATCATTCCCTACTTGGGGACATCCAGACATTTGGAATAAATTGGAGGAAAACTCTATCACATTTTCTAAGAAAGGGATAAGAGTTGATGTGTGAATTATAAATAGAGTTGGTTGAGAACAGTGCTTGCATTTCTTGACAGTTCCCAAGCCGTTGACAGGTATTTTTTTTCTCTCTACTCAAACTGTAGAGGTGATTTTCACATATTTTTAGGAAGTAGGATTTTATCAAAACATATTTTTTCCTCACATTCAATATGCAGAAGTTAGCAACGATTTTGGTGTCACTTGGATCATATTTCTTGTGGAAAAAATACAAGAGTCTCCATGTCAACACAAAATTGAAATAGATATTTTTATAAAATAGCATATATGAAAAGAAGCAGCTATAGTTAGGTCTGAAACCTAGCCGTGATGCTTTCTAATGCTCAGACAACCAAGCTAATCAGTTCCCAGTCGGTTTAGCACTCCGATTCAGGTCCAGGAAAGATGGGAAGATACTTGATATTAATGACTTGCATGTAAGACATAAATATTCATTTGATCGTTCGGTTCTGGGTGGTGACTTGCTGTGGAACTGGAAGRTGTGAAGCTGAAGGCATGTATTTACATTGTGCATTGCAGCATGGAATTACACTAGGAAGTGGCAGCCGTAACAGCACAAGTAAATAATAGCACTCCAGGGAGCAACAGATTTGGAGTAAAAATTCACTGCAACCAGAATGTGTGCATTGCCTTCTTAGTTTTTTTGGTTATAACTCAAAGTGACTTAATAATTCAGAACAGAGTGAAGGATCTTCTTGCTAGGCTGAAGGGAAATCAGCTATTCAGAAAAGAAAGAGGAAAACAAATCAAACCTTAAGTAAAAACAAACAAAACAGACAGATTCAGTGTGTACATGCTGGACTAAATTGACCTGGGTATTGAATGATGCTGCACTCCTTAATGTAAAGGATGGCAGGGCGTGAATCCCTACGGAGAAGAGGCAGGAAGGACTCTCTCTAATATCACTGAGATGTTTTAGAGCATAGAAGTGGCATAAATGCGTCAAGGAGCAGGGAGCTTGTGCTGCTCTGTGGGCTGGGGCGGAGGGCCGAGGGCAGGAGCAGAGCAGCAGGGCTTGTCCTGGCAAGGAGGGCGCCCAGCAGCCACCGCCACCCGGGACGGCTGCCAGACCCAGCACCTCCAGGCAGGGCTGCAGGGAACTCTCTGTTCCTTGTGACATTTTAAGTTGGTTGACTTTAATATTTCATGAGCCAATAAAAAAGTGAGAAAGGAAATTCTGAATACAATTTCAGAGAAAGCTAGGAAGGTAAGAGCTGGCCCAGGCATCAGAGGATTTCAGCAGGTAGTCCAAGAAAGTTGCTTCTGATAACTTTTAATAGACATTTAATACTTGACTTATAGGATTTGTACTTCTTGGAGTGTATTAGGGAAAGAAGGGTACCTCTGCAGCACAGATTCAGACATCTGCACAGGTTTCCATCATCTTGGAAGGAGATGTATTGAGGGTTCAGAGTGCAGCAGCATTCAGACTGCTTTTGGAATAGTATATAACCAAGGTAATTTGGTTTTGTGTCCATTATATTCGGCCTAGCAGCTTATGCCTCAGGAAAAGCCATCCAGCTGTCAAGTCGTAGGTGAAATATTTCTGTGGGCTGGAGGCCATGGATATACTGGCTTGGGCTTACACTGTGGGTACCTGTGTCACACTCCAAAAAGGAGTCACTCTAGGTGACCCTGCTGGTGCAGGGGGCGGTTTGGACTAGATGATCTTCAAAGCTCCTTTCCAACCTTATTCATTCTGTGATTCAACCCTCATTCATCAGCTACAGTATTYGGGTTTGAATAAGGGCACGTTTTAGTCTATAGGAGGAAAGAGGTTACCAAACCTTTATTGAGCCACTTGCACAGTCAGGGTGCAATTTATAAYGTGAGCTATCAATTTTGAAAGAATTAAAGTACTGTGAAAGTTTGAGTGTTGCAATGACAATACACAAAGTAAAACTGTCACACATTTTGCGTATGTTTGCACATTGTAACCACTCAGGGAGCCTGTTCAGAAATAACAAGCAATTAATCAACTTGTGCTATTATTTACCAAGCTGGAAACCGTGAAGCAAGAGAAGAAGGCACTAAGCAAATTGCAAACTTTTTTTTTAATATGTGTATATACACAAAAATATTGACAAGGTATTTCTGCTTATGTGCATATTTTGCATAGAAAATAGTATGTGTTGAATAACTATTGCCCCCAGCAATCTTACCCTGGCATCATGGAAGATAATGATGTCTGAGAAACTTAGATCCATGAACCCAAAAGCTATTTATTGTAGCATATGAAAATTATGATMTAAGTGATTCAGAGTAGGCCAGCCAAGGTTTTACTTCTGCTATCATTTTGTAGTAGGTCAAGCCCTATACTGTCCCTGTTCTGCTCTGTTGTGAATTAAGGTCATTCAGCTCAAATTCAGCTTTTTTCTTTTCTTTTTTTTTTTTTTTTTTTTCTTATCATAAAGAAATAGCATGTTAGAGGTGATGTCCACCAAAGCCTGTGTAAAAGGCAGAACCTAGTTCTGGGTCACGAACAGGAAACACTAACTGTTAATTGCAGCATTCCAAGTCGCCAGCAGCTACAAGTCTTCCTTTGTACTGGATATCCAGAGTTTGAAAGTGCCTGAAATGGTGCCTGCAAATGCCACCATTTCCAAACCAATGCCGGATATCCCAACCTGCGAGTTTAACAGAAACTATGTGTCCAGGTCCTGAGAAATCCCCCTCCTGGTGGTTTGGCTGCCKGGGCTGAGGACACCAAGGGCTGGTGCAGCTGGCACCTGCCTGCTGGTGACCACTGTTGCTGTTGCTGTTTGACCAATTGCCTTTAATAACTGCTCTTGTTGCAGCAAATAACCTTGCTGCARCCCATTTTTTTTTCATCTTCTGCARGCTCTTTGTATTTTGYGCATCTACACACAGTGCTTGACGCTTCTATAATCCAAGGATATCCTCAGGTTTTTTAGGGCAGTTAAGAATAATCCTTTTGGATATCCAGGTGGAGGGGTAGACTGTGAGCAAATACRGTAAGATGTGACAAAGTTTAACTTAGTTTGATGGGGCTTCTTACAGATTCTTCCCATCCTCAATAAAGTAGCCAGCAAGCAGCAAACGGATGCTTCCAAAGGTAGGCAATGAAGGAAAGTCTAGGATGGAGTTTCCTGGAGAATGTATGCTGCCCTTAATACAGTATGTAGTGATGAATGTGCTTAGTGTGTTAGTACAAGATTTGCTTGTTTGGAAGAGATGTGCTCTGTTTTTCTTCATATTGTCACTTRTAGACAGGAAGGTGAATTGAAGTGCTTAAATAAAGTCTTCTTGTTTAAAATAAATGCAGATTTAGATTGCTTACAGAAGCATTGTTTCTGTAAAGCTTGTCCTGCTCAGCTAGTGAGTGAGGAAGTTAAGAACTGAGGAGGGCATGGCAGTTCTCTACAGTATCAAATGAGAAAATCACCTAATACTCTACACTAGCAGAGTCTCACCTTGCTGCCCTCTGAGGCAAGAATCCTCTGTTGACCAAGGCAATGATTTCATTAGCTGAAGGTTTCTGACATCCTTAATATAGGATGTGTGTAGTCATTATCAACTTACTGCATGGTTAAAGTAATTATACTTTTTACTTATGGCAGACAAAGGATATCCCAGTAGGGCTATATTAATGACAATGTTAAATCAATATGTTGGCTCTTTTTTCCTGAGAAATCTTTGCAAAAAGCTACATAACTATACCAGTGAGCAATGTTATATTAAATGTAAGGCAATGTATTTGTTCCAGTGCAATRCTGGTTCAGTGATTACTGATATTAAATAAGAAAAAAAGGATTCAGGCTCCTAATACAATATCTTCCTCAGTTATCAAGTACTAATTTCACATTGATTGCCTTTTTTATAATTGTATTATTTATTACTATTGTATGAGGTCTAATAGTAATAACGAGGAYACCTGTTTGCCCTATTTTAAAGCTGTGTTTCCCCTCTTGAAAGAACTGTTCAGATACTCAGAAAAGGTTTTTACAAATTATGTTTGCCTCTCTTTCTGAGTAGGAATCCACATGTTTTCCATGAACTCTAACAAAAACTATCACTTGGACTGAATGGCAAGGTATTGGTTGTCTCTTTAAAAAAGTAACGTGCAAATCGCCATGCTCTATAGCATCAGCAAAGCAATTAATAATCCTAAATGTAATGGGCTGTCTGGTTATAGTGAGCAAAACCAKCGGTAATTTTTCTACGCAAGTATAGACTGTCTGTTCAATCTGTGTGTTCAATCCTTGCCCTAAATGCAGGGGGACTTACTACAGTAAATTTGTTCAGTGGAAAAGAAAATATATGTAGTTATAATCAAAAGARCATCGTTTTTAATACAACTTGCTAAACAGAAATTAAATATTTAAGAAAGACTCTGACCTAAGAAATACTTTAAGGTTAACATATGAATCTGGTGTGTGACTACAGAGTCACCGGACTRTGACTGGAAGCACAGCTTGTCCTACTGAATATAGTATTTTCTGTTGACATAACTATTATTTATTCTGCTGAAATTCACAGCAGTCTGCAGTCATCAAAAGCATCTGCACTTGGTGATTAGAACCACTTTGTGTCAGGGATAAATGGGGGAGATGAATTTTTAAGAAAGAAATCCTTAATAGTTCTACAGAATAAAATTTATGTTCAATTTTTAATTAGTTTTAACTAGCTCAGGGACAGGATTAAAGGTTTTAAGTAAATGTGTTTACTTTATCCTATTAAAGAACGAATGAAACAGCTTAAATATAGAAAACTTGAGTGACCAAACCTAATTGTTTAGTTTAATGCCATGTAAAGTACATGTGGTGCTTAGCAGATAACATTTTCTCCTTCTAAGTGTCCTGAAATTTGAGGGAAAGTTTCAATATTTTTATTTTTTTTATTGCTTTGGGCTGGTTGGATGAATTTATCTCTAACACAAAAGTCAATGTTATTTTGATAAGTAGCTGTTGCAGTGATTATCCTGAGTATCAGTGTATTAAGAATTTAGAAACAGCTGTATAAAAAATAAAGGCTTTTTTTTTGTTTTTTAATTGATCAGATTCCATCATTGATAATCTGTGGAACTGGATGGATACTGAGTCTGGCAATTGTGTACAAGTCCCCCATGTAGAGCTTAAAAATAAATATACATAAAAATGTGCTTAGGTGAATTTATTGTATCTTCTGAAAGTTCAGCAGTTATATTGAGCAGATGAACTATGTTGTCAGCAAAAGGCATTTAATTTATATAATGTGAAGGAAAAGCAACTTACATTTTACTTTTACCTCAAGGTTATCTATTCAAGCTAAGAACCTCTCTCAATGTTTAAAATATAGGAAATAAAGGAATTATTATGCAATTATTTAGATCTAATGCTTATGCTCTCTCTCATTTTTAYCTGGTATTTTTAATGTTACTAGGTATTTTACAGGAGCAAACGTTCATGTGATTTGAAAAAATACAAATTTCCAAATGTGCTAAACACCTTTACCTGGGAAGCCTACTCATCTCTGCTGCATTTATAGGTGTATATTCATGGCATGGTGGAGAAATTTGACAAATGCTTTTCATTTTTTAGAAAATAAATGAAATCACATGAAATCACATATGAGAAATAGGCAGTAATAATACCATTAGTGTTCATATTTATTTATTCTCCTATTATTTTATCTGCTTGGAATACTCATGGAATTGCTTAGACCTGGCTAGCTGTTCCTTGTGATTTTTATTTATTTCGTTACCCACTCATCTGCTTTCACATGCACTCATCTCTCATCAGTCTAATGCACTTTGCTGCTTACTCTGTAGCAGTCTCATCCCTGCAGTTTGGATGGAGGAAAGTCTGCCTGAGCCTTGCAAGGAGGGGGCTTAGTGTGGGGCAGCTCGAGGAGTTCAGTCAGGTCCCTTTCCTCTATAATCATGAACGTTGCATAAACAGTTCATCATGGCAGGGCTTGTCAGAGAGCTCGACACACTTTACTCATCGCTGTCGAGCCTCCCGTACCCAATTTGTTTTCAACGAGCTCAGGGACCCCTTAGAGCTCTGCGGTGCAGCAGTGCAGAAGCATCTGCTTTTGTTTCGCAGGACCAGGTTCTCTGCTGGGACCCGGCTTCGCAATTTCTTTAGTGTTCCTCCACTGAAGCGTCCTGACATTCAGAAAAGCCAATGTTCTGTCGGCTTGTGTCCTCAAGGCTTGTTGTGCTTCAGTGAATGTCAGAGACCTCATCAATAGTGCTGAACCGGCCTGCGATTATCATTCTTTTCCACAGACAGAGCCATCTGTTTCTTCACTTGGTAGAGCTTTCTTTGGGAAAATTTTGGCCTTCTGTGGTGAAATAAGGCCCAGTGATACAGCCTTGTTGCTTTGGGGGAATATTGAAATACTGGGAATGAAAGACTAGCCCCATAAAAGCCCATAAAAATTCACCAAACTACTTTTAAGGCCCTCCGAGGACCCCAGACTCTGTGTTCCAAGACAGACTATTAAAAAGTGCTTTCAGGCCCATATTTAACAGAGAGCAATCAAATGCAAGATGCATATAATTTSGTATTAAAATGCACTGCCTTTCATATTTGCTGCTCCTCGGGAAAGCGCGTGGACTAAGCACAGCTAATACCGTGACAATTCCAGAAGCATACCTRGATGCTGCAGACTTCGAGGTTAGAAAGGAAAAAAAGACAGAGATTTAGAAAGCATTGAATGATTCTGTTCAGCATTGATATAAGCCATAAGTTTTACAACTAGGTGAGGGAAGGTTATAACTTTGTGAAAACCCACAGCAAGCATTCTACGCTGCTGCCTTGTTTCCCTTCCCTGTCTCTCCCTCCATTTGTATCATTATTTTATTTTTAAATAATTTAAATATAAAAATAAGAATAATTACTACTTTTTTCCTTCCCTTCCCCACTTCTTTTTTTCCCTGTGCTGTTGCTGTACTTACATTTTGCTATTTGCAGGACAGATTCTTTCTTGTATAGGCTCCAAGACAAAAGTTAGTGCTACTGAAAGCACTGCTATCATGTCAGGCTTTTGTTAGGCTTTTACCTTGAATTTTATGTTCTTCTTTGATAATTACTGCAAATATTCTTTTTTTTTTTTTTTTTTTTTTTAAGGAGTGAATATGTTCAATGTGTGACTTCAGTTTAATTTCCTTAAAATATTTTAAAAATTATAATGTGGAAATAGGTCCTCTGAGTAAACTACAGAACAAATAATTTCAGCAGGAACTGCACCAGCTAGAACAATGTCAGCGCAAACTCACCCTTATTACAAATGTAACCCTGGAAACCAGGCAGATGGTTTGGTGTAGGGACATATTGTAGGTAATAAGTGTTTGCTTATGGAAGATGACCAATGAAGCAGGGCTAAATAGAGCGATCTCTTAATGAAGGGCCTTTAATTAGATGTGATTAGGTCAACTTTCTTAGCTCCAGAAGAATGAGCTAAGATTGGGTCAAATGAACCATTTCAAATCATTCTTAGCTATACTCAGAGGTAGCCACTTCTGTTTGTTTTACTTAATTTTCTTTACTAGTGAAGGCATGTGAAATATGTGCATGTGCTTCTTAGGTTGTGAGGTCAAAAGTGGTTTTTATGACTGCCAGATTATTGGCTCTGAGAGAATATCCCAAATCTTTGAATATCCAAGGTGGGAAGGGGAGATGCCTCTGGTTCTTGGAGGACAGCTGTCCACAAAAGCACAGGGACTGCTGGCAGTGTTGYTAACAGTCGGAGCCAAGAACCAAGYGGCCATGAAGAGTAGTTATTCAGTTCAACATTTGTTGGCACTTGAAGAATAATTCCATTCTTGTTAGATATGGTCAAACACTCTAGTTACTCTATCACAGAAAGCATCAGAAAATTGGCCTATTTAATATAGAATTTATATAGAGAGTGTTCAGTATATAGAATTTATATAGAGAGTGTTCAGTATTTCTCATATACAGTGTACGTATATGTATTTAAATATATATGTATGTGTGTGTATATATATACCCACATATAGCATTGGTGTTGCCATCTGAAAAATATTTGAAAACTCTCAAATATTTGTCTCCTCTTCTTGAGCCAAATTCCTCACAAAAGATATATTCAATGTTTTAAGGCTGATCCAGAGAAAGATGGGGTCTCTGAGGATGCTAGACCTCTGTTTTCAACATCAAAAGTGCCTGTAGTATGCAAACATTTATGCAATGTTAGCTGTCCTTAGTGATAGCTACCGAAATAGAAAATACATTGGAAGCTGAATCTTCTTACGTTATCTGCTCTGTTGCTGTGGGAAAATGAGAAATTATGGAACAGACCTCCTGGCCTGTATGCATAGTGCTCAACAGTAAGAAAAAACTTTGGAAGAACATGGCATAAAGCAAAACAAATGGTCATTTTCTGTGTGGTCTTTGTGATTGTCTTTAATTTTGAAATCGTTACAACATTATCCAGAAACAAAGACAAGTGTAGTGAAAAATAACTAGATTTTGGAAGCTTTCTATTCTAAAGGAAATACATCATTATCTAATCAGTTTTCCAAAGATAGAGATAGGATGAGAGAGATGTTCCTGTGTAGTTTGAAAGTAGGTTTGTCTCTACTGTAGTTTTTGTGCTAAAATTTCTGATGTTTTTCTTATCTAATGGTCTATTTTTGGCTGTTTCTTTAGCTTGTTTTCATTAAGGCAGACTTCTAACTCGGTCTGCAGAATGTGGTAGAAATGTTATTTGCCTTTAGTCAGGATGCCTGCACCACAATGAATTTTAAAAACAGATTTTCAGGTCTCCTTAAATAGACTCCAAGAACACGGAAGAGGTACTACAGGACTAATACTTCACACCATTTGAAGTGATCTTGAGTTAAGACTGGATTTTTTAACATACCAGGGTTAGTGGTCTATGTGAAAGAAATTTCATCTCAGCTTGAAGTCATGTTCTACATGCTATAGTCAAAATGGTGGCACTCCAAGGCCTAAATTCTACAGAAGTTAAGACTGTTTTTTTTTTAACTGTCTGTTAAGCTTTTAATTTTTCTAAATTGATCAAATTCATAGACTATGCAGAAATGGAAAGCAACATGCCACAGAACGCACATTTCCATTAAATCCATGCTTCTTATTAAAATACTCAATGCAGGTAATTTGCAGTCACAACCCAAGTCCATATTTGCAGGTGTCGAAGCCCTGTGGAGGGATAAATCTACTCAAGTCTCTCAGCATTACTGAGATGAAAAGCCTTAGTTCAAGTAATCTCAGGATTAAAGCACTGCACTTTGGTGACATCAATCTCTGTCTTCACCATTGCTAGTACAGAAGGGAACAGTTGTTCGACTGCCTCAGAGTGGTTGAGAGTCTCAGGACAATGCGTAAACAAGTTCATTCTTAGGCAAAACTCCCTCTGGAAGCAAAATTTTCTTATATTTGTAGTGAGAGTAGATGCTGATGTTTACATCTCTTTTTGCTGAAGACATTGGGTTAGTGTGGGGAAAATAAATGTACACAAGTCTGCTTAGAGAAATGGGAAGATAAAAGACCTTWTTCAGCCTTATGCAATTGGTGCAAGGTATGGAGACAGGGAAATATTGGCAATCCCTTTCTTAGCATCTGGACTGCCACATTCCTTTTAATTTTGTAAAAAAGCCACGAGAGTTTCTGCCTCTACCACAGTCTCCAGCAGTTTATAACTCCCTCAGCTGACCTGATATAAATATTTGCAAATTACACTGGAAGTTGCATTATTGAAATAATTGTGGTCTTAAAAAGTAAAAGAAGTCCCTTCCTCTCTTTCCTTTTCTCTTTGTGAAGTTTTTTTTTTTTTAAGTGATCATGTTTTTTTTTTTCTTGCCCATTTTACAGATTTGAACTGTGCCTTTCTCTGTTGGGTTACTGAAAAGAAAAATGATGCGTTCCTAGAAATTCTGGTTTGGCTAATAAAAAAGCAAAACAACCTCAGTATGTCCAGTTGCTGGTCCAGAAAACTGGACTAAATCAAAGTGAATCCTTTTTGAAAAGAAATTCATTTAATGTTCAATTTAAACTGCATCAATGTGCAGGTTTTTAATAATGGAAAACTTACGCATCATTGGAAAAAGCTAACACCAAAAAAAGTTGAAGTGGTGAATAAGTGGCCTGGGGATCTAGAAGTGAACCCTGAAAGAATGCCATACTGCTGTATTTCAAACGGTAGATATGTTTGTAAGATGCTGTTGGAAAGCGTGTTTAGTCTTCTAATTGTATTAAATAACCTCAAGGAAATCCCATTACTTTGCTATCAGCTCACAATGAAAGTGCCTACGTCAATGYAGAGTGCCTCCTAGAGCTTTTCCTTAAATGTCATTAATTTCATGGGGATTTTTCGGACAACGGCAGTTTATGCATTATTATAATAATTGTAATAATTTTAAATAAAATTTGCATTTAATGTACTTCATATCCTTTACATCCATTTATGCAAATGGATATTCTTGCTTCTGAGGAGAAAAATAATGTGAGAATCTTTTTAGGTCACTAAATTACCATGAAATTGACCTTGAAAAAATGTCTCCTTTCATTTTCCAAGGAAGTTATGAAAAAGACATTTCTTACCTCATCAGAAATGATGGTTTGCAATTAGGATCYCTGGATGTTCTGTAATTCCTTTTATAGTCTGTCAGCTACATGCTCATGCAGTGAAATAAAGGACAGTACCCGGGATGGACATAGTGACACTTTTTTTGTCAACCTAGAGACCTGTTTATTGCTGAAGGGTGCAAAAAACATTTTAAGCAGTGTCTGGAGAGAATATAATTAAGGAAACAAAAATAAGTTTGTATATTTAAGCAGAAAATAAAAGTCTTTTGTGTAAGGTGTCTATAGACAGCATTTCACATTTAATATCAGTTGTCAGCATAACCCCTGTAAAATTAAGTGTCTACTTACCTATTCTATATACCAAAATCTCAGATTGACAAAGTATCTGGCAACTAAAGGCATTTGTGGGTGTTAGACTGGAAAACCATAGGCTCATACCGGGTGAGCTTAATGGAATCTCTCATTTAAGGTTAAATTCCCTTGCTGACACAGCAATTACTCCCATATGCCATTATTTACAGGTTAAAATAGTAGATGGTTAGATAACCTGTTTAAGAAAATGAATCACTTGAATTATGTTAAACTGTTGGGCTAGCACAGCAAAACTGGGCAACCTTCTGTGTGGTGTGGCAAACAACAGCATTAACAAATATGATTATTTTTTCTGTGAAAAAAGGATCACTGGCTGGTGACTGGTYGCAGGTAAGGGCAGAGTTCTGGGTCACAGGGATCAAGAGAAATCTTGTGTCTATAGACCCTGGAGTCAAAAACCCTTTGCTTTTGCATTTTCGGGAAAGAACTGACCTAACATCAGAAAACCTCCGGCTAAGTTTTACTTGTAATGAGTTTTGAATGCTTGCAGAGATGGTTTTTTTTTTTTGTTGTTTTTTTTTTTTTTGTGAGGGGAGTGTGGATTGCATCAGCAAGATTTCCAATTCTGCCTAGTCAAAGTTAGTGAAGTTCATACAATGTGCTAAAAATCTGATAAATCCATGGGTCACAGAGAAAAAAAAACGTTTTCATCACGGCTAACCAACTTACCTCATGTCGTGTTAGTTGCTGAACAGTCACAGCGCAAGACAGGCCTTATCTAAACCAAAAGACCAAAGTTTCTTAAACAAATGTGCACCTGAAGAAAGCACTGGTAGCTTAGCTTAGGTCTACATGGTGGATGTTGGTCTTGGGACATATTCAGTCTAACCAGGATTTGAGGGAGGGCAAGCTGTAGATCTGAAGATGTCCAAACAGCATRCAGATCCAGCCAGCATCATTTTTACGAAGGGAATTACTGAGTTTAGTAATTACTCGTCAGTTAAATGTGGTATCTAGTAGTGTGGATGAGGTGAAAATTATTAACTCTTTCCAACTCCGGTTGCCAACTCTGAGTTATAGCTGCCTCCACCAGGAYCTCCCACTGCTGGAGATACTGTTTTAATAAAATTTCGTAACCTCTTCTCACTTCTGCTTGCTCTATACAGGTGTGTCAAATTGATGGAGTAGCAATCCCCTCATTTTATGAATAAATAAATTAAAAAAAGGTTAAAAAGATGGTCGGTATACCCTTTCTGCAGCATCCTGCAGTTTAATAAGCTTCTTTCTGTTACAGACCAAAACCATTTAGAGGTAAGTAAGAATGAGTATGTGTGATTGTCGTTATAAAAATGATTTGGTGTGATTATTCTGACCTTTTGACAAAGCTCGGTTAATGTCTCAGCATGATGGCTCACATCTTCCTTGTCAGAGGATTATTCTGATCTTGTGAGGCAGTTGATACTAATGATCTAATGTCTTTCTTATTTCTGATTCTTTATCCTAAGCAACTAACAAAACAGGGAACCCCATTTAACTCATTGAGAACAGTACACAAATGCACTCATCAATCTTTGTGGTAAAAGGTTGCAGACTAAATCATTTACTAAGTATTAAATTGATTTATTGTGTTTCTAAAATACCACAACACACGCATGATTAAGTATTTGAGGTGAAAATAAATAATTCATTATAAAAGTGRGAGGAATAGCTAGACAAGACCAGTTACAGATGGCTAGAAAGGACAAATGCATTATTTTTGCCCTTTAGTAAGGTAAGAMAGTAGTAAAGCAGCAGAAAAATCTGGGTATTATTAGTGAGACACTCTCAAACCTATGGAGGGAAGGCTTAAACGGACTCCGCAGCAGCGCTGAGCATTTAGCTGCCTTTTTGTCTTTGAAAGCTTTTGTTGCTCAATATGTAAGTAGAGCAGAAGGCTTCTATACAGCACTGCTGTGTGGTTTTGCCTTAGTGCTGTAGGAAAGTAGATTTTAACACTAAGATCCACTGGCTTTTGTTAGAGCTTTTGAGCAGACCCATAATCACAAGACACTGTCCTGGTTAGCTAGGAGCATTAGATGACTCTAGATCACCTTGTGGCATGGCTGTGTCCAGCGCTCCTCTTTAGTCCCCTTAAACTTCAGTTCTTCCTCTTTTACTCTCCCATGCCATGAGGCCCTGCAGGCCACAACGCAGCTCATGGGGTGAGATGACCATTTTCACAAAGTCACAGAATCCTTAGGGCTGGAAGGGATCTCTAGAGATCATCTAGTCCAACCTCTCTGCTCCAGCAGGGAACCCTAGAGCATGGGGCACAGGGTGGCATCCAGGCGGATTTGGAAGATCTCCAGAGAAGGAGACTCCACAGCCTCTCTGGGCAGCCTGTTCCAGGGCTCCATCACCCATACAGGAAAGAAGTTCTTCCTCACATGGACATGGAACTTCCTGTGTTTAAATTTGAAACTATTAGCCCTTGCCCTATCACGGACCACTACCGAGAACAGTTTATCCCCTTCCTCCTTACAATCATTCCTCAGATATTTGTACATACTGATTAGATCCCCTCTCAGCCTTCTCTTCTCTAGGCTAAACAGGCCTGGCTCGTTTAACCTCTCCTCATATGGTGGGTGCTCCAGTCCCTTAATCATCTTGGTCACTCGTCTCTGAACCCCTTTTAGGAGCTCCACGTCCCTCCTGTCCTGGGGAGCCCAGACCTGCACTCAGTACTCCAGGTGAGGCCTCACCRGGCCACATTTTCTCTGTACAGTAAATGTCAAAGATTCAGAAGTGCAGATTTGGAATTAAATTCTGCCAGAGGAAAGAAAAGGAAGCAAAATAAGTCAATGGGAAGACATTTACAGTACTAAAACTTGTTCTTCTGTGAAAAAAGAAAAGGGACTTGCTTTTTTTTTTCACYTTTTTTGTAGCTTAACACTCACAGTGTAGCATAACAGTCCAAGTGCATCAAGTAACTTTGCAGAACTGTGTTAAAATATTAAAGAGGCTGCAATGTTTGCCCCATTAGAGACATTTAGCTCTGCCCGTGCAATGCAAAACCTTTATACAAGCCTTTATAGACAAAGTATATCTTACAGTTACTGATTGTAAGGAAGAGTATCAAATATAGAACAGAGTTTTCTTGATGGGCTTGGCCATCAGGAAAGCATGAAGCTCATGAAACTAAACTCATCATGGGGAGTGTTTTGTACAGTAGTTATGCCTTGGACTGAATTAGGTATTTCCCTCCCCTAGAATCTGTGTTCTCCACTGTAAGCTTTATATGAACACTTCTGGCTCTCTCCTTTCATCTGTTTTTGTTGTTTATCTTATAATATATATGTATATACTTATACTAAATTTATACTTTACTTATATTAAATGTAATATTTTGAAATGATGCTTTATTTTTTTTAATGGCTTTTTAGCAATTATGTATATAATATAATATGCTCAATGGTAGGCTATTAATTCCAAAGGAATTAGAGAACTCCAGAGATTTGCCTCATGACTTATTTTCACAGCATCTAACTGTAGTTAAAGGCTAATTTAACTGTCAAAATGATTATTCCTGCGTCTGTGTACAGCACATCTGTGCTGTACAATATTTCTAAGATCAGATGAGGTGGATTTAGATGTATTCAACAAGTTATGAAGTCAAACAAAAATATATTAAGAGGCAAAKATATAAAGATATTTCCTGTGGGTAAGAGAGCAACAGGTGAAACTCTCTCATAAAAATTGTGATTGAAATTCCTTTTCTTCTCATATGCTGTCAAAGGAGAAACAAAAAAGCACTCACAGGGTATTCCCACTAGATTATAATGGTATGAGTTACCCCTACTAGCTGAGTAATTACTCATTTGCTTGAGATTTAGGAGCTGGAAGAGCAGCTCTCAGGGTGGGTGAAATTTCAGTTTAAGTATAAAGCAAAAGCTAAGCTATGTTTTTGGAGGGAAACCATGTGTTTTTCACTGCAGAATGTGTGCAGGAATTGAATGGAAAGACAGTTGGGCCTTGGGCAATAAACCTGCATGTGTCGCCATTTACTCAGGGAAAGCCTGTGATCTAGCTAGTTGCACATGGCACTGTGTGAAGCTATTGCTTGAGCAGGAAGGGAGACTGCTGTTAGCACAGGCTCACTGGTTATTTTTCARTATACAAGGAGAAGGCGCTTCCTCTGCTTGCCTAGCAAAATGATGTACCTTTCATGCTACATAAATCTTAGCTTAAAAAATCTGGCCAGTAATTTCGTGCTGGCCTGGAGTGGGACCAAAGAACACTTCTTAGGCTGAATTTAGTTTCATACGTATTTCCTTAAAGAAGTTATTACCAGCAGAAGAGTATAGAGCCCAGGCATGGGACTCATGCCAAACAGCATCAGGGTGTAATTATGTTTGCAGAAGAGAAGGTAAGTGACTCTGAAGAGTATTGTGAGCTTATTCCTAATTATGTGCAGTCCTAAGTRTTCCCTACTTATACACTGCACTTCTCAATTTCCTTTTCCAATCAAAACATTGCTTGCCTAATCAACCTCAGAGCATTTAGGAGCCTGTATAGCAAAAGAAATAAGACTGTGTTGTCAAATCCCATTTTTAAAAATGTTACTATCTCCACCCAATAAGTAGCATTCTTGGGGAAAGAAGATGGGCAAATGATACTGATTCATCTTTAGAATATCTATGTTCACTAACAACCTTATTTCAAGTTGTTGTACATGTTGTGCATGTTGTACTTAGTTTATCCTGACTCTAAGAGGAAGCTTGGTAGAAAAGGGAAAGGATTTTCTTTTCAGAAAAAAAAATGAGTACAATGGTTCCTTTGTTAATCGTAGGCTCAGAAGCAGGCAGTAACTCAAAGCTTTTCTGTTTTGGAACTGTGGACTATCCRTAGAGCATTCAAGTTGAGATTATATGTTGTGTTCCCTATTTGTATAATTCTCATTTTATAAAATCTAGAATTGATTAGATAAATCTTCTCAGAGTCTCCAAAGCATCAGAGGCAAAGGCTGTTGTTCCAAGAACGCTGAGTCTTGCTAGAATTTCTGAGGGGAAAAAATATAATTTCAAATTTTAGATTTTAAATCTTTTGCAATGTGTAATTTTCCCCTGTATAACTCAAATGAAAATTGAGGTATCTAATATTGAAGTAAATTTTTCTCTTATGAAGAAGTGGTTGTAGAACTGATTGAATAAAATGCTAGGATACCTTAAATGGTAGAGGAGTAGTTCTGTGCAAACGTCAACATAGAAAGTTAGTTAATATTTTCCATATTAAAAATGAGGTCCCAGTTGAGAAAAAGGTTGAGGTCTTGTACTTTGTAAAAGGACTATTCAGAGACTGCTGTTTGTGCTTAGAAGGAAAAACCATCCAGGAGAGTCAGTTTTGCTSATACATTCTTTTGCTAAAAGTGCATAGAACTGTGAGCTAGTGATATTCCGTTCATTATTAAAGCAACAGATTTTTTTTTTTCATCTTTGTTTTGCCTTTCAGTTTTTATCTTGTAGACCTTGTCCATGAACACCGTAGGAAACAATATTTAYTCCCTAAGCTTATCAGCAGTTTTCAATACTGCTGCCCTTATTCTGGGCAGTATTGAAGATGTGGATTCACATTTTGACTTATAGGTCCTGACAGACTGAAGTTTATGAGGACTATGAAACTAAATAAATGAAGATGGTTTTGCCTCTATGTCACAGATGTTAGAACAGCCGATGCTTCAAGTTTTTAAATAAAAACAAAAGAAGAAGGCAGAAGAGCATCTGTACTGTGTTATTAAAATCAGAACTGGAATTTATCATACCTGTTAACCAGACTGTSATTGTCTTTTCTGCAATAATAGAAGAAGGCTTTCCTTTCTTTCTCCCTCTGATTCAACCATTTTCTTTTTTAGATCCAGTTAATGAAGCATAATACTAGTTCTGGAGGTCTCAAGAGGASATATGTGTATGTGAATTTATGATCTGATGAATGTTAGGGCTTTCTGAAAGCAAATTATCACTCTACAAATGGTAGGGCATACCATGATACCGAGTAGGTGTTCAGGACTTTGACAAAGTACCATATGTGCCTCAATATTTATGTTTGTACAGGAGGGAGCAGAATTTAGTTTGCAGTGGCAGTTGTTGAGGTATTTCAAGAGTCTCAAAGCAGTTGGAAGATGTTTAGAACCATATGTGCTGAAAAAGCACTTCCAGTGGTGTAGTGACAATAGTAAAGGATTCAGCTGCAGGGAGGAGGGAAAAATAAACTATTTTCTGCTTTCTTTTAATTATTAAAATAAAAAGCCTGATAAAGGTACTGAAATCATGGGTAAYCTGTTTTTGAAAAGTTAAAAAAAAWAGCTAAACTTGTTAAATAAGTATTTTGACATCAGTCAGTTGCTGAACAGAACTAGCATTGCAAACTTCTTTATCCAGAGATTTTACCTCTCATCTGGATCTGTTCATATAGACTGCAGCTGATCAATAAGTAAGTTGATGGTATAGTTRGATTACACTGACCATAAAGACTTGAAATAAGGCAGATGCATTTTTCTTAAAATGGCTGCTGCAGAGGATTCATGACAGTACTGACTCATATCCATATCAGCACCCACACAGACGGTGGAAAGATGTTTTCCCTGTTCCAGTAACTTTGAAAGATCTGTCTCCATTTTTTTGTTTTAATGTGACACAATTCAACGATGAAAGCCGCTTAAGATGGGAGAAAACCCATCTTAGATGATCCCTGCGGAGCAGTGTATGTGGATCCATTTAGGGAAGATTATGGAAACTCTTATCAGCCCTCATCAATATTTGGCAGGTGCAGTCTAGATTCTCCATTACTTTTTTAAAGATCTGATTATAAAAGTCAGCTTTTTACCACTACAGTTTCTCTATTGGGTTATGACCTTTTGAGACATATTTATTCTATTTTGTGTTCTGTTTATTAAACTAGTGAAGTAAACTTGTCATAGGGTTAGGTCTTTGAAATCTTGTAGGAACTGACCTGGTGCAGTACATAAYAGTGAATTGAATTCAAAATATTCTATTGAATAGAATATTTTACTGGAAATGTTGAGGTACCACTATCATATTTACTGTGCTTGACTTGCGAACTCCAGATAGACTTTGAGATATTGATTGTGTCCCATAAAACCTTAAATTAGAAATTAAGTCTCTCCTCATGCTTTTTGGCCTATTGTCTTTTCTTTAGCCTTGACTTAGAACAAAATTTAGCAAAATGTAGCATGCAAGTTATTATTTCTATGAAATATTAATAAATATATTTTGAAATTCACTTGCAATGACAAAGTAATTTTGACCTTTGTCAAAACTATTAATATTTTCAGTACAGTRTTACTGATCTTTCCTTATTTGTTTAAGCATTAGTCTATGGACAACTTGAAAAGTGAGTATGAGTCAGTGTTATAAAAGAATACTTATTTTACACTGCAGTGCACTATTCTCAGAAATGTAGTCTTCTGAACTTAGAGCTCCTCACCTATTAGAGACAGGTGGATGACTGGAATTGATTGAATCATATCTGGTTTAAACATTCAAAGCACATTTGTGGTTAGTGTCTGATTTTTACAATGTTTATTTTATTCCAGTTGTCCCTCCAGGACAGTAGATTTCACAAAAAAGAACTGGGTATGAATAGTTTCTATATTCGTTTTAGCTGTAAAAATGCGATTCCTTGCMAATAAAAACAAAAAGGAAGGCCTAAAAGGCCTGTGCTTAGTTCACCACAGATGTGGTTGATTTTCAGCTACATCACCTGCCCTATGAAAAACAGCTCAAACTGCTCAGTTATCAAGCATTAGCTGTGGAAATAGCTGATTTTTTCTCTACGTTTTTTACTACRTTTCTTTTGGAAATATATACATATACATCAGAAGGATCTTGTGGAGAAAAAGAGCAACAAGTCTGCAGATCAAATTTGGTAAAATTACTGCTACCTGAACTGTATTTGTATCCATTTTCTTATAATTGGTTGCTGCAATCTCTTTTTAAATTTTGGATCTTACTTTTCAGTTTAAGAGTGCATTAATCTTAGATAATCGTTATTTTATGCTTGCAGTTCCAGTTAAATCTGGCTCTGTAGCACCAGAATATAATATGAAGCTGAAGCAGTAGATTTTGAAATTTTATTGGCYAATAGCATTTCAGGAATAAGCTAGAATAGCTATTGATATATTTGTCAAGCCACTTTGCAAAGACACATCAACTTGCTTTATTGGAAGTGGGATTGTTTGTTTGTTTATTTATTTACTTATTTTGTCCTATAGTAGATGATACTGCTCAGTTACAAACTAAATGTCACTTTCAACATGTATTTTCACCAAATTCTCTTTAAAGAAGGAAGGAAGATAATCTACTGAAAGAGCAATAGTCACTTCTCAGGTTAACCTSTTTCTTTATACTAATGTTAATTTCAAAGCATTCACATTTAGATTTCCGAATTCTTGTAGGTAATGTGTGGAAACACATGAAAATAGTTCTTTTTTCTTTAAATCAAGTGAAGGAATGAAGAAAGACTCCTTGATGCCCTTTCATTTGTTCACTATTTCAGGGGAAAAAAAAAAAAAAAACAAAACTAAAATGTTATTGTTACAGAAATTCATTGCTGCAATGTGTTTTCTATAAAACTTTTCTTTCTCTCTTTCTGTCTCTKTCTCTCTCTTTCTCTCTTTCTTTCTCCCTGGATTTATTCATATGAGTTATTTTCAAACACATCAAAAAAAGAGAGAGAGAAAAATTCTTATTTTTTGCTATCTTTACACACCTCTCTGTAAAAACGTACATACTAAGTAGAAATATTTGTTAGCATCTTGACAGAAGAAGGAGATTTGTTTTAGTCAGGCCTGTTCCTGCACCCAGACCAGAGGTCATGCACTTAATAGTAGACATTGATCTGAAAATTGCTTTTCCTTGACATTAAATGCTACAGCTATTCATACGTTAAGTAAGTTTATTTTTCCTTGATGTGGTTTTTAAACGTCTGCTAAAGCACCAAAGGCCATTTTACAGAATATTAAAAATAATTATATGGTATGTCAAATGGTTTGTTTGTAATATCTGATTAAATCCCAATTAATTGAGTATGAAATATCTTTATTATGCAAGCAGGATTATAATTACCATTAACATCTATTCATGGAAATACATCAATTGATCATGTAAATAGGTCATCTGGCATATTTGTGGGGCTCCACAGTTGAAGGGGAGAGGATCTTAGTTTCTGTATAGCTGTGTTATCTGGTGCTTATATAATGGATACTCTGCCAAGCCAAGTGCTTTTAGAATGTTTCCTTTTAGATAGAGTCACTGACAGTTGAATAAAAATAACTGTAAATCTCTTTTCCTGTGTTTTTAGACAAAGAGCAAGAAAAACCTCAAAAGAACATCTAACAAACAAAACCTTGAGAGCTCCAACAGAGATATTGCAAATTCTCAGTGAAAAGCAGGTAATGAAGAATTGTCATGTTTTTCCATATTGCCGTAGGACCAATATGTTAGACTGTCCATGGGGAACACCTGTTAAGTGGAGGTCACTCTTGAGTGTTGAAACTAATAAGGTCTACTGTTGCAAAGCCCAAATGAGGCAATTTTGTGTTGAAAATATTTTGTTACTCCTGAGGAATGTAAAGCAGATATATACGGAAAAGATCACTTTTGTAAACCTCTGTTTCACATTCAGTGATGTGAGGGATGGAGAAAAGAGCTGCGAAATCTGTTTGGAAAAGCATTAAAGAAAATTCTTCATAAATCTAGGTTTTTACATGTAGCTGTGGACTATCTGGGTCTCATATGCTAAAAGCATATGCTATGACTAACTAAGACATTGCAAAGAATCAAACTCACACTTTTCTTAGACATTCTCTCACCTTAGCAGCTATTGCTGGTCATTTCTAAAATAGGATTTTAAGAGTTTGCAGACAATCTGTTTTTTTTTTTTTTTCTTAGTCTCTTTCAACTAATAGTTCGAAAGCGAATATCAGCTTTCATTTTAAAAGTTAAATATCTTCCAAAGTTGATTCACATAAACCCTCATCTAAGTCCTCAAGTGGAATCGTGGTCTGACACTATGTCTTTAAGCAAATAGCTTTTAGTTTAATGTTGTTGTTTTTTGTTCCTAGCCTATGAACAGMACAGAATATTTGTTTTGACCTTCTGTGTTTTGTTAGGTGGTTCAGATCACACACAGCTTTGTACTGTGTCATGAGAATTTTGGCCAAGTTACAACTTGAGTGGCCCGCATAAATAATTGAATTGAGAAGAAATTTGGTCCAAGAGCTTAAAGATATATCTGAACTCATGGAATTTCTATTAAATATAGTATATATCATTTGAGAACTTCACAGTGAAATTCTTTTCAATTAGTGTGTTTGGCTATAATTTGAATAAACGACAATGATTCCTGGAAATGGGAAATGAATGTAAATGAAAACACTGARTAATAGTGCCTAATATTTAGCATTACTTATTTTTAAGCTGTAGCTGATACCCATAGTATTAAGCTATTTTCTACTAAACTTTACTAACCTATAATATGAATAATAAGATTCTASTATTCATATAATGCATCTATTTGCATAAGCAGAATATAGAGCTTACTGAAACTTTTTGATGGAATAATTTTGTCAGAGAAAAACACACTTTGATTAAAATCCTGGGATCTACTCAATTTCAGCCAAACTCAGAGATAATTAATTTCAGTATTTATGCTGCATTGAGATATTAACTGTTAATCCAAAGTGACATCCCAACAACACATKCATTCTGGATCAAAGCTTTTGTTTRTTTGAGATTTCCTTTCCATAGAAAACAAACTACTGCTGCAATTTGGAAGAAGAGATTTAATTTCATGATTTAAAGACAAAAAGAGAAGGAATGATTAAAGGTGGAGTTCTCCAAGAATGGGAATTAAGTTTTTATGTACAAACGAAGTCAGAACAACTAAAAGTAGTAAGCAGAATTGAGATTGAAGCATAAAAATCTTCCAGTGGATTATGGGGAGTTTCAAAGTCATAGAARTGTCAGAACTGCTTCACATTTGCAATTAATAATTCCAAAGAGTAAAYGTAAAATTAAACAAAAAACTCTGATTGCCATGGATTTTCTGCAGAGTGATCTCGCTAGAATGCTCTGTCCTACTGAGCTGAGGGCTGTTAGAAAGATGAAAATGTACAGCTGTATACGCACAAACCTTTGTCTCTTCAARCACATGAAGAATGTTTGTGGTGAACTTTAGCTAGAAGTTTTGGCTTGCAGATATGCTGAGTMGACTGTGTAAGTAAGAGCATTTTCAAAGTTTGTGCTAAGTTTCAAGCAAGTGATCTGGTACAACGTATCCTTCAGGCTTTTTTTTTCTTACAGGTTATTAGGTAGTTTGTCTCACTCATACATTTTGAAGTCTGAAGTTATCATRCGCTACAAGCTAGGTTGGCTGTCTAAGCCACCAAATTTTAACATTATTACTCAATGAGTCTGTAGTCTGTGTTGGAAAGTGTATTTTTTAAATCACCTAGAAAAGCCAATGTACCTTTTATAAATATTTAACTTATTTCCCTATACACCTTTTATAAGTCTTTAGAAAGACTTATCATTTATCGTGCTTCACTTGCTTTTTATATCCGAGTTGGTGCCATAATGTTTTTCTAGACCTTAAATAACTGTGGTAGTTACTGTGCTGTGGTAGAACCTATTAAACAGCGACTCTTTCYGTGATATGGCAACAGGAAGTGAGGGAAAGGACTATCCAAAAGTAAGTTATGGCTCTGTATTTCTTTACTGTATGCTTTTCATTGTGCAGTCAAACCAAATCCAGACATCAGCTTAAATTTTAAGGATTGTTAGCAGGAATGTGTACACTTTCAAAAGTAAGCAAGCATACTCTGGCCTTACCCAAAAACATTTTCATATAGGGGTGTGCTACTGCAAAGTGCTGTGCTCTGTAGCATGCTTTATAGCTTTTTCTATGCTTTTGAAGCTAATGCTTTTTGTAAGCAAGGGAAGATTGACTAAAATACTATRGGCCTGTAAAGGTGGCCTTTGTATACTAATGGAGAAAATAATCACAGAGTTGATCAATGGACCAAAGTGGGCAGGGTAATGGGAATTCAGCACATTGACATTAGAAGTGTATAATACCCCCCACAAAGCATAACAGAGCTGCTTTATTTTGTTAATGCACATTTCCTTCTTGYGTGTAGAGAAGAGGCAAAATATACTGTAATGGTGCAATTATGAAATGCCATGAAGCCGTATTAACTGGGAAGTCATTATTCAGTCATGAGCTGGTCAAAAATCCCACTGAGGGCCATTAAAGCTAAATGTACTTGGTACTTTCTGAAGACTTCACAGCCTATGCATTCAGAGAAGAAAGTCTATTTATAAACATCTTCAGTATCCATGTTCGGTTTTGCACTGTGTGAAGAGGGCTTAGTGACTTATTTTGATTTTGCAACACAGATCCAGTAGAGGAAATGGCATTTGAAATAGATTTTGACTCCTACGTTACTGCTAAACTCTGTAAAATGTTCACTATAAGAGTAAGAATACGATGAGAGGGCACACGGGCACATAAAATAATAATAACAAGAAGTAGATATGCTTTTATTTTGTCAAAAAAAAAAAAAGAAGTTGAATATTTGTAGTAATCTGGTCAATGTTAATGGGCAATTCCCATTTAAAAACTGAAATACTAAAAACTGGGGGTTAGGGCGTGTGAGGAGAATGCTGTTTGAGCAATGAGATGGCAAGGCAAGGTCTCTAACAAAACCAACTCTTTCATTGTTGGTTAATAATATTTCAAGTAAAGAAATAAAGATGACAAATAAAACTAATGGAGAAACTTCTTTTGTAATTCAGTGGGAATTTATATGTAGCTCACAGATCCTCAGAGCTGTTTGAAAGAGCAGAATATTTTTTTCAGATTAAAAGTTACTGAGTGCCCTGATGAACACACCTGCGCCTGCATTAGCCTCAATCCTGCAGTGCATCTTAGCAGTCGAAACTGGGAKTCCTGAGTAAGTTGACAGTCCGTTTAGAGGGAGATAAACTGGGGAACAATTAAGAGGTAGTAACTTTGCCAGCTTAGTCTCCAGTCAATATTATAGTATATGGAATGTAGTAAATCAACAACTTATGTACAAAGGAGTCAAGAAGTGTAATGTATTTTTGCATTTCAGCGTACCTTTTCTGAATTTATGTTAATTTCTGAGCAGTATCTAACAATATAGGTCAACATAGTGATCTCTTAGTAGATGTACAAATCACTTTTACCAGTTTTATCKCAACCTATTACTTTAATTGTATATATTTAGATATATAATATGCACTCTATACACAATATATATAATATTACATATGCAGTATAATCTTCTACTTAATGGTATCACAAACGCAATGTGGGTGATAGTGCAAACATTCCTTCTTAACCAAAAAACACCTTGTCTCTGTCACTTTTTCATTGACAAATGAGGACACCATAGTGTCCTGGGTAACAAAGTATCTTCTCTGTTTTAATTTACAAGCACTTCTGCCAACACATCTCAGGCTTTAATTTTCCCAGCTTGTGTTTCAAGGGAGTAGAAACACTTCAGTAGGGTCAACACCAAATCACAGGACAGAACAAAACTGGGGATGGGTGGATTTTGTTTTTTTTAAAAAAACAAAAAACCTGGTTTGCACTACTGCAGTGGTTCAGGCTTTTTTTTTTCATTATCCATAAAACCAATGACGTGAAGTAGTGACTCAGTGAGGCAAATTCTGTATAAGGTCTCTATGAAAACAGTATGAAGTGTACAGTATCCGGAATTAGGGGCCTAATAAGGAAGAAATGCATTTTACATATGAAAATCATTRAAGACAATGCATTATCTTAGAGGAAACATTGCCAAAGAAATCTTGCACAGGCAAATGACCTTGAATTCACAAGTGTCATTTGCTACCATGGGAATTGCTTTTTGAGGTGATCTGGAAGACTGAAGAATTATTTGCCATGAAATAAGATGGAATAGAAGAAGAGAGATTAGTTTCATCTCTTTCATGGCAGATGAGCAAAAGCATTTAAGCAAATGAAAGATGAAGGCTTCTGTGAATGAGAGCACTCATGAATAGTTTCATATATATGAGATGATTGCTCCTACTTGCAGATAGCAATGAAGTTCAGAGAAAGAATCATCCTCTGCTCTGATATTCAGAAGGTCCTGTTTTATTTTCAAAAAATTACAGGGTGACTATAGACAAACCACCTAGTGTGAATTCCCAAAAGGGAGCATGTTGACTTCATTACTCTCAAAGTCTTCTTTGGCCAACAACTCTTCAAAGTCCAAAGATTGCTTAGTTTTTATTCAAATCTGCAGGTTAGCTGAAAGAGGATTAAGAAATACCCACTGGAAAATCCTTCAGACTTGCTAAGTAGGGCATTACCTTGGGAATTGTGATGCTTCCAAAGAGAGTAGCAGTACCTGAGTTGTGAGGCCATGGATTTGAAATGTAAGCACTTTGCTCTTTTTGGATCTAAATAGATTTTGTTTGGTTTCTCTATCTGCATCTGTAAAAATAGGCATGTCATATCCTTCCTTATAAAGAGGATGAATTAATTAATATGTAGGAGGATTTAGTAAATAATGTTGGTGAGTTCTTTTAAAAAGGCTTATAAGGAAGCTAAGCATCAGCGCACATGGAATGAGCGTATTTGCTGTGTTAATGATTGCATTTGTGTCAGAGAGCCTCGTGGTGGCCGGGAGCCGGTATCTGTGGGGGCTGCCCGTGGGGCAGAGCCTGGCGGCCAGGCTGCTTGCCAGCATCCCGCAAGGGAGCAGGATCAACGGGACACCAGCATCCCTGGGCATCAGGCACTGCAGCGGAGATGGACTGAGGCCAGGCCTAGCAGATGGCACGTGGTCAGAGTCTGAGTCTAAAGCAGACACAGTGGGGTAATGGGTCAGACACAAAGCTTGTGATCAGCCAACAGGGCCACAGGTGCAAGGCAGGTCCACGTCAAGGGGGACCCATGGYCTGGCTTAGGTGGGACCGTGGCGCACGAGAGCTGGAGCTCAGGCAGGTGCCAYGCGCGATCGCCGTGGCAGGGGCAGCTCCGGCAGGACAGGGTGGCCCTGGCTGCAGCCTCTCCACAGCACCGCACTTACGGAGTGGCTGATTTGGTGCATCAGCAGTGACCATGGCACAGTCTGTACCAACGCCCTACACTTTGCAAGCATAAACCAGAGACTGGTCTGAAAAGAATTTTGTACATCAGAAGATAAAAACTCGATCATAATTTTGCTTTGGATTTTCTGATATCTCTAGAAGAAAGATGCTTGCTCTTAAGGTGGCTATTGGCATGCCTAATTTTGCAATTGCAATGAAAATCTAATAATAAACTTAAAGCCTTTATCCTAAACTGGTGTTTGTATAAAGTATCTTTGTGTATGTACATGTGTTGGCATAAACCTAATGTTTCAGTAACTGGAAACACACTGAAAGATGCATTGAGAAGGGAGAAGGGACTTTTACTCCTTAATAGATCAAGTAGCTACCTATCAGGCAAGTGGAATGACATGCTCTSTAGGGTCTCTTGGATGCTGTAGTACAAGTTCATATTAAAAATAAACTAAAATAGAACCAGATCTGTAGTGTGAAACCAGTGCTGCAATGTTGTACCCTAATTGGTAAGCTTCTTAATGTGACTTTTCTCAGGCTTTGTCCTAATATTCCTCTTTGCATTGCCTATGTCCTTTCTGTTCAGGAACTGTACACTTGAAAACGGCATTTGACTGTAATAACTTAACAACCACACATTAACTCACCAAGAAGTTTTGTTTGTTCGTATAACTTGCTGAGGAAGACTTAACAGATTAATCAGCAAGGACTGATTTAGGCTAATAGCCTTACCCCCTGTGGCCAGTATATGAGGTTATTTATGAGATGAGAAAGAAAAGCACAGGCAAACAGTTTGCAGAAAAGTAAAAAAGATAAGAGAAGCTGGATAACTGCATGACAGATCTGGGCTGTTTTGCTGAAATATGGCAAAAGCACAAAAGAAAATCAGAGTACTTGGTGCAGAAAGAAAAGCACATTTATTTTTAAGAGCGCAGCAGATCTTGTTTTTTGCGGTGCAGAGAAAGTTTTCCCAAAGTGTTTACCAACTACAGTGTGTGCTTGAGGGGAAAAATGTAATAATGCAGGAAGCAAATCTAGTGCATCTCATATTTGATTCAAAAGGGGGAAATACAAAAGCTCACACATACATACGAGCTACAACTGAATTGCTGAATGGTGCTTTTCTTGAAAGAAGGCAAAGCAACTCCCAGTCTATACTGGCACTACTGTAAGATTAGCGTGAGGATGAATTATTGAAAGCATAGCAGGAACTTTGCTGTGATACACATATAGTTTGAATTCAAGTATGTAAAGAATATTCATCCCAGGTTTATTGGCAAGATAATGTCTAATCAAGAATACTCTGATACTCCACGCACCATTTTTGCTTACTCGTATACAAGGATGTATGATGCTAGTTCCTTGGCCAGTTGGGGGATGAACCTATTCTGGTCTTATGTTTTTATCAGATAAAGAAAGAGCAAATTGTATCATGGTTCTTTAGATGAGGAACAGTGGTGGTTGTTTATGACTGTGATGTCTCAAGAGACTTTTTGAACTGGAAGAAATCTTTTCTGGTACCAGATTTAGCTGCCAAAATTGAAATGGCATCCCTAGGGCTTCTGTCATGGAACTGATTTGAACTGGCTTCTCATTGACGTCTGAGGCTTTCAAGAAGGCCTTAGTGAATTCAAGGGAATGACTTTGCAGGCTCAGTGGTAGAATCGATTCGTTTACCCATAATCTCGAAAAGAATGGAGATCAYTGATATCGACAGAGCAGGGAATATCTTGGATACTGAATGTGAAAGCTGAAGATATTTCTATGGAAGGCATGATGCCTTTATGTACAGGGAGGAACAAGGTGATATTCTTCTGTATCTTTATGAAAGGCCTATTAGCCTCACAGAATTCTGAAATTCTGAAAACTGTTGCTTCAAAAAAAGGAAAAAAATACATGCTAAGGGAATGTAACCTGTGCAAGACCAATTTGTATGTATTTGCATTCATTGATACACTCATGTACCCCCTGTTTTGACACTGGTGGATTTGCATTGCTGCTTAAATAGGATTGTTAGGCATAATCCATCACTTTTGCCTATGTCCCTGCTGTAATCTAATCTTTAGAGTTCTTTCGTCCTTCCTTGTGTTTCCTATCATGTCCGCTTTCTGTTACCTTGCTGCACGTTCCTTTTTTCTAGGCCAGTGGAGATAAATGGAAAAAAATCAGTCCTCATCTTTGTGGCAGACTACTTGTAACCCACACCTATTTCTTCTCAAGTGTTTTTATTCTTCAGGACCATTTGGTTTCTGTCCTGAATCAGTTTGCAGTCAGACAGCTTTGCTTCTTGATATGAGATCTGCTAACCTTGTAGATTAGTCTTTTTTTGTGTTGTGCAGCACCGAAAGCTTTCTTGAAGTGGTGGTAAATTATGTCCTCAGCTTTTCCCTGCCAACTCTTTCTATTAGCTCTTCAAAGGATTCTGTGAGATTTATTACGCAGGCTTTTTCTTTACTGAATCCATGCTGTAACTATCTTTAATGAAACTGCACCTCACTAAATGCTCTTCAATCATACTGCTGGTTGCTGCTTCTGATATTTTCCCCTCTGGTGAAACAGTCCTACAATTCTCTGGTTCTAAGGTCTTACCAGATAGTCTAGTCCTTAAGGAAATTGCTGCAATTTCTGTGTAACTTTAAATGTTTTTGATAAAAGACCTGGAACTTTGTAATACTACTTTCCCTACACCTTCAGAACTGTGGACTTTAAAAAGGCCTAAAAACTACTTTCTTTTTTATCTGGAATGATCTTAAGTAATGCAAGTATTCACTTATCTCCTCTCATCAGGTCATCAGGTTATTCTACTTCCCTCAGTGTTTTTTGAAAACTTATGAAACAGTGGAAGTACACTGAACATTGTTACTTTATTTTTTATTTAACTTTCAGTACTTTCCATAAGAAGCAAATGAAATCAATCTCTTGCTTTAAATGAAGGAAAGAGCTGTACATTTTCAATGTAACTTAATTTTATTAGTTTTCAACATTCCTTTCAAATACAGAAAGGCAACTAGTTAGATCATGTTAACTTCAGGTATCTATCCATAAAATTTTTGTGAATGTAATATCACAGACTGTCTGCATTGATCTACAGCAACTTGAAGGTTTTACTTCAGCTGTAGTTAGAATGATGATGGAGTGAAAAACTAGCAATTTTGGAAGATTTTAACTCAAAGTACCAGAAATCAGTTATCTAGGATGAGGAGAAAAGTTTAGAGAGACTAACGGTAGGATTTTTTCACCATGTAGTCATGTATGCAGGATATGTGTTTCAAAACAATATAGCAGCACAGCAATGATGAAATAACCTCAAATAAAAGCAGTGCAGAAGCAGTCTGTAGAACACATATTCTTCAGAAAAATGCAACACAATACAGTATACAAGTATGAAATACTATATCATCCTGTCATGCTACCACTTTTTCTTAAAATTATAGATGCATTTCCTAAGTGAGGGATTATTTCTAACTCCATCAATTGTTGCCATCTCTGTCTGTTCCACTTTCTATCATAGGAAGTCAACTTAAATTTCAGTGGTTACTGTCCTATTCTTTATTTTCCTTCCCCTTGCAGTCATGTGGTTTTTTTTTTTTTTTTCCTTTAAGAACACCTATATAGCACTAGTCCTTTCTATCCACTTGAAAATGTTTCTCTCCTGGTTGAAGAATTCTGCTTCTCTTTTTAGAAAGCTGGTAAGTTTTCTGCAACCACTTTGAATTGCTTATGCAGTATTACTGTCATTTTGGTTGCTCTAAACTGAGTGTTCCTTTATAATAAGGTGACCAGAATGGCATCCGTTATTCTAAGTTAGCCTCACTAATCCCTTATGTGACATTAAATATAAATTGGATGAAATTATTCTAATGACTCTTTTCAARCTAGTGTTTCTATTGTTAATTACTCTGCATGATAATTTGGCGTTTATCAAGGGCTTCCAGATCCTTCTCATTCTGTGTTTATACAGAAAGTGACTTTAGTTTGATATACTTCCTTCTTTACTGATTTTCCATTCCATCTCCTGCCTAGTCTGTGCTGGTGCTGTCTATTGTACTATAAGTCTGATTTACTGTTAAAGGTAGTTCTATGTGGGTAGCTCCCTAAGGCTTTGATGCTGCAGAGACATAACACCTGTCCAAAGAAGCTTGTAACTGAAGAGCTTGTTTTCCTAATATAATCCAGCTTGTGCAGAATCTATACAAAGTTGGTTGGTTTGTTCTACAGTGACCTAATTTCCAATGAGAAGCCATAAGCCATCACTACTTAGACTGGACTGCAGAGTTTGAGGATCCCCTGAGATAGGGAAGTTTGTGCGGCTGTGACTTTAAGAGCTGCTAATGTCAGTGGTACTTCAGATTTTTCACGTTTTTCACGTTTTTAAGGATGACATATTTTCACAGATATAGGCAAGGTAACAGCAATTGCTGTTGAAAAATTCCAGTGTAAAAATAAGACATGAGCAAGACTTCAGATAAAATTCAGCCATGTCTCCCGTCAGAAACAATTTGAATGTTTGAAGCAGCTGAGATTCTTCATAAAGTGTACTGCATGTTCCTCTATCCGTATTGCTTGCATTAAATGAGCTGTGACAAGATGGATACTAAGCTGAACCTTTACCAAGTAAGACTTGGGATAGAGCATTCTTCTTTCAGTAGTTAGATTTGCACTTCAAGATAACATAAAACACACTAATCTTGATGCAGGCAATGCAGGCAAGAAATGCAGGCAATTGCTTATCAGCTGCTGATTGTAAATAGATCCATCCGTTAGTAATGGAGAAGGACTTAAAAAAACTGCTTCAAGGTTCACTTCAGGTTAAATGTTCTACTTTCCTTAGAAAGTAGATGTGAAACTAGATGTGAAGTAGATGTGAAACTTTTATTAAACTGCACCTGTAATTTCACATAAACTCCAACTTCAGTCTGAAGAATAAAACCAACTGTGCCCTATTCTTCCCATGTTACATGCAGGACAGCAGTGCATTGAGCCTAGAGGATTTGATATTTTAGTTTTTAATTTCAAAGATCTTGATTGTAGGTTTGTAAAACTTGGAGAGGCTGAGTGTGCTGAGTCACATGTAGAGTATGGAAGGAAAATTCTGGCTCCTTGACCTTGACTGCCACACTAAAATACATCTAGACCTACTGAGTAGTGCTATACAACTGGTGTTGGCCCCTTGACGACAGTAAGACTGATTATTAAGACCTGCGTCTAGCCAAGACTGCCTTAAGTGAAACTGAGGGAAGTAGTGATCAGTATATCTGATTTTAGTGGTATTTACGTCTGTACCCTGTAACTCAGGAGAGCACTATGCATGAAGTGAACTGAAGGAGTAAAACCTTAGTGTCATTATTTATTAAAGTAGTCCCTTTGCATGTTATTATCTCTTCTGAGAAGTATTAGCAAATATTTACCTGTAAAGAAAAAAAATAGGTTTGCAAGGATAGTGATTCTTAAGGACCAAACACTCCCCCTTACTTTTCTTCAAAGTGGAGGTGGTAAGTGAATAGAAAGAGTGCTCATCCCTCATCTGGGCAGTGACACTTCTGAAACACTTTAGGTTCTTCAGTACCAAATAGATACTGACTAAAAAGGCTTCTCTCATACAGTCTATATCAGGCTTCACAAGTGACATTAACCCTTTTGATGCAGTCCGAAGAACTATGGTCAAATGTGTCATCTCCAGTATTTTCTGTAGTTCTCCTTCTGGCAGACTCTTGCTGTAGTGATTAGGTGTATGTAAAAACACTCTTCCAAAAAGAAATGGTCACATTTTTCAGTGACATGACTGGGGCAAAGAAAGGATAAAAGGATTTCATTGCAACCTTGATATAAATGCCACAGTTTTTCAGCTTACTTTATTAGCAGAAAAAAAAATCCAAAAAACTATTGTGGCTTTTGAAAGGAAAGACTATTCGAGCACAATAATTATAATATCAGTATGCAACTGATCTATAGGATTATAATTTTTCTTATTCAGAAGAATCCATTCATGTTGCAACGTTTTTTGTAAGGTTTTTTGCCCTGCTCTGATGTAGCCATTTAAATGCCATGAAAACTGGTACTTATGTCACACTTAATCTTTTATTTAAAGGTAATTCAGCACACTGTATCCCTCTGCATCAAATTAATAAGCCAAGTTTCTTATAGTTCTACTCTCTTTGGATTCTAGAAAATTGCTTTGAACTTGATGTATGTTTTTATCCTTTTGCATAAATTGTTATTCTGTATCTAAGTTTCAGCTTTAGTGCTTATAAATGTTCATTACACTTCTTATTCACTGTTCTCATAATCAAATGTAAAACAGTTGCAGAAATTACTACTGTGTTTTTAACAAACTAACTGATGCCAAAAAGTAAGGGCTAGTCTGAGCAAACTAGACTTGTCTGAATACTATTGGCAGAGTTGGAAATGGCTCAATTCTTTCAAAAAGATAACATTCTTTCTGCCTAGGTACGGATGGAATTATTCTGTCAAACTGCATTCTCTGTATAAAATTCATTCCCGAAAGAAAGATGGGGTTGTACTGCAACAAGCATTTTCTCTGAGTTTATATGAGACATGGAATKGAATCATGACTTTCAAAGGCATTTTCTTGTCTGACTAAGAGTTCTTGGAATTTTTGTTATGAGGGACACTTGAGGTATTGGATTAAATTATAATCTTCAGTCTACTTGTGCTAAGGAGGAAGCAAAAGAGAAAGATAGCACAGTACTCAGAAAACGAGCACTACCTCTGAGATAAATGGGTACATACGTCTGTTGTATGAGTGTTATCCAGACATAAAGAGCCAAATGTACACAAACACCCTGCAGGTAGAGGGAATAGAAGGAGGAAAACACATTCTTTTCACATATTCCTGGATCTTGATGACAAGTTGGTCCTTCTTGTATGTAAAGCTGTCAGCCTGTATTCTCTTTCCACAGCTACACTCAAGTGTTATGTTGATTGTAGAAACAGTAATCCACAGATTAGAGCGAAGGAAGGAAAAAAAAACCCGCTAACTTAATGAACTAACCACTTCATGAGGTTAGTTATGTGAATGTCAAAGATGTTCAATCTATGTTCAGATGTGGTCTTCATATGAGTGTAAAGTACAAAATTAGACTAGTGAGTATTTTTTACAGAAAATGGCTCTTCAGAAGGAATCAGCCCTTTGGAAAGCAGGCTGCATTTGAGTTGCTCAAAAATTCCTAGCAGAAAGAAAACACATCTCAAAGTGCTGTGTAGAACAAGATTAAGAATTTGCCTAACTGAATAACTCCCATTCAGCATTTTCCCTAAAAGAGTGAATCCAGGATGAGAATCCAGCTATGACTAGAAGCTCCTCATGTCCCCAGTGAGCTTTTTTGCCTCCATCAGCACTTTTCTGTTCTTCCTTGAAAGACTGAGGGACTCTTCAATATTTCTAAATTCTGTTTCTTCTCTAGAGCAATCAGTATGTTCTTCTCTAGAGCAATCAGTATGGGAATTTACCAAGAAAGTAATTGCAAATTTTAATTTCCTTTTTTTTTTTCAGTCCACAAATTCTAGAGGGAATTGCTTGAGACATTGAGTTTAAAAAAAAAAAATTGCAATCAATTTTTCTCCTGATTTTCCTCATGTCTATTGGTCATTGGTTCCCTTTGGAACACTACTTTTTGCTTCTTCAATACAGGTTTGTATTGAACTATTGCAGTTTCTGTCCCATAGGCATGCTACTTTCTTTTCTTCCCAGACTTTCCCCCACATACACCTTCCTATGAACTTCACACCCTCATTGAGTTAACTCTTTCCAAAATCAATTTAAAGAGTACACCTGGAATATTATTTTAACCTAAATTAATGTGCATCTGTTCCATCTTACACTTATTTATTTGGGTTTTTTTTCCAATACTAGTCTCTGAAGGTCTGARTGCAGAGTCTCATCAATATGACTAATTTGCAGAGCGCTGTACCAGCTGTCTCCTGTCAGCTTTCTGGTCTAGACGGATACAGAATGCAAAATAACTCAGAATTCCCACAGAGACACTGCTGATGAAGGCCGTAGCCACAGTGCCTTTTTAAATTTGGAGTATAAATCTGGATTACTGCTCTGCTGTGCCATAGACATGATATCTGAAATCATCTTTCAAGAGCTTTTGTGTGTGTGTTCATGATAGAAAATCATCTAATTTACAGAGAAGTCATAGTGGGTCACTATATACAGTCATATCACTTTCTGTGCTTTCTTTTAAGCTAATTCAATAAACTTCAGGGAAAAAATTCCTTTCCTATCACCACTTTGAAATAAAACACCTTTATTCTTTTTGTTTCAAAAAGACATGAGAATTTCAAATATTTTTCTTCTCCATAAGTGCCCCATAGAAAATTGAATGTGAGTTGACAAATTTAGAGGATTTTTCTTCTGTGATATTTTCAGTGAAATTTCTTTTTCTATTTCTTTGACAGGCTGTAATTTTACTGAGATTGAACCTTATGTAAGCTACAAAGTACTAGAAACAGATGTTAGTTATTAAGAGCATCAGAAAGCATTTTCAAAAACCTTTAACAGGTCAATTTATAAATAATTGTTAACTGTAAGCTAATTAGTTGATGCACCTTTAACCTGTCAGAAAATTCATTTGGAACCCAATGCAACATCTAAAACTTTAAAGAATGTGTATTCTGTATACAAACAAGGGAGTTCGGGTTTAACTCTCAATTCAGCTTTGAAATTGGAAATATTTTATTGATTCCTTGATCTAGGCACAGACCCTTTATTTGCAGAAGAGGTACAATGAGTCTGTCCAGGGATTCCAAGAATGGGAACTAAAGTGATTTTCTTGTTCAATGAGTTTACTACTACAATTTCTTGCATAACATGAGAGAAGCAGTATGAGATCTCTAGACACCATGTGTGGTTTATTTGTTTATTTGTATGATTGTTTATTTTAGAATTAACTTCAGCTTTTATAAGAGAACGATTTTATGAGTATTTAGAATAACAATAGGGCACAGTATATCATTGACAAATAACTTCTCTGTTCGTAGCAGTTAATCTGCTATAGAAAATACAAATAAAATGTATTATGATCTGTGTTGTATCCCTGCTGGGATGTCCTCTCAATACTGCATTCCTAGTGGAAATTAATATAGAAAACTATATTTTTTTTCTTTTTTTGAATGTAAGGTAGGTGAATTTTTTTGAGCAGTCAAGGAGCATTACTGCATTTCTGTAAAATTAAATATATGAAGGAATATTGCAACAGAGCTGGTCTTTATATATTCACACACATGCACATATATATGTATTTTAAAAGGTAAATTCATTAATTCGTTTGAACAAATTATCTGAGGTGTTTAAGCACCTAGACACTGTTTAAGCACAATGAAGCTCAAACACAACTTTGATCTCTGACTCACACAATTTATTAATTAGATAAATACTAAAAGCTGGCATTTCTAATAATGTAATGGAAAACCCAAGCAACCTAATTTAAAAAATCTGGTAAGACATAATGTTCCTATGAAAACATGCTGAAAAGACAAACTCTAACTTCTTTTAGTTTAAAAATACCTTCTTTTTTTTTTTTTTTTTTTTCTGTTTATAAGAATATTATGAGAAAAACTATTTATGCACAGATTAATATGGGTACCCTACAACTCCATGATTCTTTTAAGTTTAAAAGCCTAATTCTAGTATGTTCTATGGGGCCTTTATTAGGAAAGAAAGAGAAAGCAAACTTCTGATTATCCTATGACAGTAGGGTATGGGAAGAAGGAAGAAGGAGTCTTGGCTGTTCCTGTTTGTGCGGGATAATGAGAATAAGAAAGAGAGGGAAATTCATGAAAGGAGTTATGAAAGAAAGGAGTTATGTGGAGGAGAGAACAAATTAACACAATGGTAGTTAGCTCTAGATTTAGATCAATACCAAGATCTATAATGCAGCTTTAGGGATAATGAAATTTGTGCACTTAATTTGGATCATTGTAGAGACTGAGTTCAATACAAAGGTTCTATAGTTTTTTCATCAATTCTGTATCAATTTGAGATATTTGGACACCTTTAATTGTACCTTTAATGAATTGTATCAAAACGAAGCTGTTTTGAAATTAGTACTGAAACAGTCATAGCTTCAGCTGTTGAAGTCCATGATTATGAGTAGTTGGACAGTACTCAGAGTCTCTCTTCATTGGAAGGTGTGATGGAAATGTGTGGAGATGTCTGGCCTTCATATCTATGTTGCGGAATGAAGTAACAGTTTCAGCAAGAACAATCTGAATTCAAACAATTTCTTTATTGATTACTAATATTGTAGGTAGACAAGTTCATTGCTATCAGATACTAAGAGAAATTTTGGTCCAAGAGTGACAAAGAAAACACTGGTTCTGCCATTCAACTGAAGGGTGAATTAAATTAACTTTTGAGGTCTCTTTCATTGTTTTTATCCTGCCTTAGAGATGTGCTTATGTTGGCTTTGCTCGGCTGAACAAGTCAAGCTTTTATATTCTCAATTTTCCATCTGTGAGCACAAATGAATTTGCATAAGTAAAAGTAAGACTTACAGGTATTCATTTGCAAATTGTGGCTACTTAAAATGCTTTATTTGTAACTGCACTTACAGGAAATTATTCCTAGTTGCATAAGAATATTCCAATTATTAAATTTTAGTATTCAAACCATCAATTATCTTCACATGTTCCTGTCAACCGTTGTGTCTGTGGTGGGTTGGTAAGACGGTAAGGTTAGAGGAGCTTATGGGAAGCTAAGCGGACTTCCTTTCACGTGGTCTCTTTCCGAGTGATTTATAGTGAGGATTGAATGGGCATTCAGGTCCCCCAAGAAAATAATTGGAAGTGAAGGGTAAACTCTGAAAATATATTATATACAGACATATATATATATGGGAAAACAGAAGCTCAAACGGCTTAAAAAAAAGGTGAGCGAATACCATGGGAGTTATTGAATTTTTGGTATTTGTAGGTTAGCTCAGATACAACTAAAAGAGCAATAATGAAAAGACTAAGATGCTGTGAAATGATTTAACCGTGACACAGGACAGTGGAACTACAGGTATAGCTGTAACTGTCCTGAAGCTGTAATACTTCTTGTTGAATGGCAAAGATAACTATGTTTAAGATATAAGCAAAGAACATAATGAAATGATTAAATATAGAGTCCTTTGTGTGGAGGGAATGAAGCTAATGGGAAACAGAAGTTTGCAAAGATGACACAAAATGTGTTTACTGATGAAGGCATATGAGGAGCCTTTGGGCATGTGCAATGCATGAAGCAAAGAGATACTACAAAATTTGTACCTTTTTACCTATCCCACATCCAAATATATTTAATATAATACATAGTATTATAGTTAATATTACTATTTTTAAATGGTTTTTTTTTTTGAAAAAAGTATTTTTTTCATATTTAACCTTTATTATGTATTGAGCTTGACACACTGTTGGATCGTGAGTGTATCCACAGAAATCCTGTGAAATCAAGAGGATAGTATTAAAAACCCTGGATGACAAGACCTCAGGAAAAGGTAAGAGTTCATGACAATTGTTCAACAATTGATCTTTTTTTTTTTTTAGGAGAGAGAATGCATTTCTTTTTCTTCCCAATATGGTGAGAGGTTTCTGAAGCAGAAGTTGGACACAAGAACAATGTCCGTTACCTGACAGTTGCTAGTATATGGTGACAAACGGATAGAAGTTGCTTTTACAGAGCTATTTACTTAGTTAATATCTGTAGCATTTATATTTACTTTGTTGCTTCTGCTAGGTAAATAACACCGCTCTCCTTTTCCTATCCACATCCAAAATGATCGGTATCATTATTTTAAATGTAGTGCCTTGTCAGGCTACACATTACAGAGCAGGGAATAGTTACCAGTTATTTGGTGAACTGGTGAACAGTCTTGTTTGACAATATATAAGAAAAAAAATCTGACAAAGAAGTGAAGCTGCTAASATTTAAGCACAAGAATGTAATTATCTCTCTGTGTGCATTTACAGATATGAACTCTCAAGAAAGTATCCCAAGAATCATTGTACACTACTTTGGGGCATAATAAAAAGTGGTTCATAGATAATATTTTTTATCTTATAAGACACACGTATTAAAATATGTATTCTGTTTGAAAACAACGTTACTGGATCTAATGAATTACTTGTAAAAGCACATCCAGTATTAATCAATAATGTGATCTTTTGTAACAAGACTATATATATATATATAAAAGCTACTGTAATGAATATATGAATATTGTATGTTGATCTAACAAGAGGTGTTTCTTCCATTTCTTCCAGAAAATACTCTCTTGCCTCTAAGACAAGTTAAATTAAATTAATTTCTCCTAACTTGATTTTGAATGTCTCTAAATATATTTAATGTTTTTATTTGCATAATAGTTCCTTTTTTCATTTCAAACTGGATTTATTGCTCAACAAAAATCCTTTCATTTGAGCAACCATGTTAATCTTTGACATTGAATTTAATCTTAATGAAAAATTTCTCCTTTAAGTCTCAAATTGTTCATGTAGGCATCTTGTCAGTGCCTTATTAATGAAAAGTGACCCCTTTTTCTTCTCTTATCAGCCCAAATACCCAAATTGTAACATGGCATTAGGAGTGTATCTATGGTTTTATTTTCATTTTTTTATATAATTAAATAGGAGGCTGACACTTATCCTACAAGTATTTGTGAAATGCTTCGTTTGTCAACTGAGTGTCAATTTTGCTGATTTAAAAGGGATTAAGAGTGGGGCAATACAAGCAGTTGCTATTTTATTGACAAAGCAGAGAAAAATATTCTGACCCAAAATGTGGTTGTTTACTTTTTGTCACTGAACTGTAAAACTCAAAATACTTCCGGTTGAATATAATGAAAAGGCAGCAGTGTAAATGGTTAGCCTTAGGTCACTACTAGTTCATCAGTTGTATTATCATAGAATCACAGAATGGCTAGGGTTGGAAGGGACCTCCAGAGGTCATCTAGTCCAACCCCCCTGCACACGCAGGGTCCCCTAGAGCAYRTGGCACAGGGTGGTGTCSARGCGGGTTTKGAAGATCTCCAGAGAAGGAGACTCCACCACCTCTCTGGGCAGCCTGTGCCAGGGCTCTGTCACYCTCACTGTTAAGAAATTCCTTCGCAAGTTCCTGTGGAACTTTTGGTGCCTCAATTTTGGCCATTTCCTCTAGTCCTATCGCTGGCCACCACTGAGAAGAGGCCAGCCCCATCCTCCTCACTCCCTSTCTTCCCTGCTGGAAATGCTCTTCTTAATGCAACCCAGGATCCCATATACCCTGAGAAGATTGATTTGAATCCCTCAGAAAAATATCCTTAACTACAAACTGTGGGATAACTTAGGATGTATTTCAGTAGCTGAATCTTGCTATTCCTGTGTTTTTTGGKTTTTTTTTTAAATAAATAAATGTTCAGCTAATAGAGTCCAGGCATTCCAAATCCTTCATGGATGTCTTACTATCATCTAGTCATTACTCTTGTCATGTTTTTTTGGATTCACTGGCTCCATTTGTACTTAAGTATGGATATTTAAGTACAGGTGAGAATGTTAATGATTAATTTAGAGCATGCTCCCTTCTGAAAACCTAACAGCACAGTTCTGAGAGCATCATGGTGATACTAATCTCATTACCAAAAAAAAAAAAAAAAAAAAAAAAGAGTCAGTCTGAGCTATTTGCCAGACTGACCTGAATTCATAAGTAGGAACTCATGAACTTGGAGAATAGAACAAAAAAAAATGTTTTTCTAAACAATTTACTGTTGCTTTTTTTTTTCCTATCTTTGATTTGATAACATGGAATGTAACTCCCTTTGAATTCAGTATAAGGAACCTCCAAATCCCTTCACAACTGAGAGAAAAATGTTCCTGTACTGCAGTCAGATTTGAATGAAAATAATACATCAAAGTATTGGATTTGTCTATATAACAGAATAGTTCAGTCAGGAGATTTGTGTGCCTGAACTGATAGGCTTGTAAAGGGACTGTCCATGGACATGCGAATCTGAATGTCTAGATTTATCTGTTTTGCAGAACCTCAGCTCTAAAGTTTAAAACAACAACAACAACAACAAAAAGTCAACTTGATAGAATATTAATCCATTATAGGATAACTTCATGTGCATCTACATATTCCTCACTACCTAAGATATACTTTCCATTTTATGTATTGTGGTATGGAAAAAGATGACCTAACAGTGATTCAAATCTTAGAAAAGTTGTAATTTCTTTCTATGATTGGCAGATGACCTGGAGTTAAAATGACCTTTTAGAGTGAAATGAAGCAAGCAAGGTGGAACAGAAAAAGGTGAGATTAAAATAAAATACAGAGAATAATTGTTGGATCAGCATCTTAAAGGGTGGACACATTAAGCAGAGGAAAGGTTAATAAAGTAATAATGTTAATGGAATTAAAGGGTTTGGCTACATGATGATCTGCAGCTGAAAGGCAAATTCCAGGCCCATAAAGCGGCAGGCGACAGTAACCTGTCTCCTATGTGTTGCAGAGCTTGCATGGAAGGAGGAAGGAAGGACTTTCCGGACATAACTTTATTATTGAGACTATCAGCAGTGAGGACGTGGCTAATGGATTACAGCAACAAGTCTCTGCTGCTCTGAGAAAGGGTAAGCCTGCCAGTGGCTCAGAAAAGGAAAGCTTCCCTAGCAATGAGCCTTCCCTTCACAATGCTAATCACAGTCTCCATAGCATGAAACAGAAAGCAAAGAACTCCAGTAAGAAGTTAATGCATGCTTGTGTATACATGTCAACTATATGTATGTATATATATATATATGTATATGTACATACAATTACAGTACATGGGTCTATGTACCTAGGTGCACAGATGGACAGCAGCATTCTTCATCAGGACACTATCCAACTGCTACAACCCTACCACAGTCTTAGAAGTGTGTGTGCTCCTTGTCTTGTTAACAAAAATTGGACACTAAGTAACTTGCTGTTCAAGTTTTTGAAGTTCAAGCTGCTTAACCTTCTGTTCTTTGAAACCTTCAGAGGTAACTACTGTCAAAATTGGGTTCTTCTTGTCCACAGCAATATTTTGTTTTTCTAATAACTCGCCTCCTGTACCAAAAAGTGTCCTCAGAAGGCAGGTGACTGAGCCCTGTAAGGGACTATGCCTTCTGCTTGATTATTCTGTTTTGATGGGGGGTTTTTTGTTTGTTTGTTTGTTTGTTTTTTTAAATTTATTTATTTATTTATTTCCTTGCTCCCTCCTACCCTCTGTCCTCCTAGCTAGGTTAGGCTCTACTTGTGCTTCTTTGCCTATGTGTGGATAGCTCATAGTGCTTCCATTGCAGGTGCTGCAGGTTAGCGACACTGTTCTTTGAATTATTCTGTTCTCCATGCCCCTCAGGCCTTTTTTTTCCCCCCCTTCTATGTGTTGTGTTCTTCAGTTTACACCTTAGTTATAGTAATTTGAGCTGGAAGAAAGTTGCCTTTTTTATTACAGCAGCCTTTGATTGACATAAACAGATAATCTTAGATGTATATAATTTTATATATTTTCTTTGTCTGATACATGTGTATATTCTTTGGTTTTGAAAGGTTTTTTTATGAAATTTTAAGGTATTTTTGGATGTTATACCAATGGCCTGTGAAAGTTCTGTGAGCAAGGACTTCTACTTGATAAGTCTCTAAGGACATGCTTTGCACGCTCATCTTCACAGCAGTTTGTAGCTTTTTGTCACATATATATTGTCCATGATTTATGATGCATCTCTCAGTGTTGGCTTTTTGTAATGAAAAATGGTTTGTTGCAGTTTAAAAGTATCTTTTCAAGGAATCTTACCCACTGTCTCTGTGAAACTCATTTTAAACCTAAAGGCAAAAATTATTTTTATCTCTTTCTGGTCTTTCTTTTCTCCTTTATCTGTTTTGTGCTGATGGTATGAGAAAAGAGATAAACTATTTAAGCAACAGACATTCTACTAATAGTTTCTGCATTAGTTTTATTTTCTATATTTATTTTCTGTAAATAAAATTTTTCAATCCGATTATACAATACCAGTTAGGGAACAGGATTCATGACTTCAAGACAAATATTTTTTTTTCACTTAGGTTATCAAAACAAAGGATAAATGTGTTGGAAATAGGCTAGCTTTAATGTATGAATTTATAAAAAATGGATTCTTTTGATTTAAGTATTGTTAACAGTGAATGTATAATTTCACATAGGTCTTATAGTGTTTCATTTTAAAGCCTTTAGAGATTTAATTAGATTAATATTGAAGCTTTCTTCAAGAGATCAGTTATTTATTGTTAAATAGTTCAAAAACCTGTGCTTTTTGAGGGCCGTGTATCAACTTGCAGTGAAGTGTTGGAGTTGGTAGGGATAGTACTCTTAACTTYATTTCACATTGTCTTTGAAAAATCTATTTTCTGCTTGTGATAATTAGTTCTTTCTTTGACTTTTCAGTATTCAGAGATACTGAAACATAGCTAAATATTTTTCAACTAACATCCTGAACATGATAACTGCTGTATACGTTTATCGCTCTCAGGATGTGGTTCCCTCCTTAGACTGGTACTTACTAGAAGAACATTCTTGACAGTTATTCAAGAACGTAAGAAATTTCATCCCACAAAATCGGAATCTGTAGATTTCTTAATAGTGATCATCTGAATAAACAAGCTGCGATTAAAATACTTCTTATATAGCAGAAAGTCAATTTATGTATGATATTGCTTCGCACATTTGAGTCTACTAGTTTCTTCAGTGTGTGCAGATGTAGTTACCAGTGTAAGCCATGACTTTTGAGTTTATCAATACATTTGGCTCCTAAGGAATAAGTAGAAGTATTTTTCATTGCCTAAGGCACCTGACAAGATTTAAGGTCACAATGGGAAATGGATTAAATAGAAAAATCTCTTTAAATTTACAAGAGTTTTCCTTCAATCTCAGCTATGCTGTGATTTAGGGATTTTGTTATAGCCTTAATTAGATAAGGTAAGTCGTACTATCTTAATAAATGTTTACCTAACTATCACAAAAGTTTTCTTTTATGCATTGTAGTCTTTCACTGCTTTTAGAAGTCACATGTGTGCTGAGTGCAACATCTTCATAGAGCTCTCTGAAGTGATTCCTCACTGATTTTCCTCAGAGGATATTACTTAGAACCCATCAGTGAAGATAAATAGCTTAATTTTTTCCTCCTCTGCAGAGTATTTTGCATTCCTTTATGTTGAATTTCCCCTGGCAATATGATGCTTTGCAACCTGCTTCTAAATCCTCATGGAGTTCCTCACAAAACTTCCTCAGACTGATTAATCAAAATTACTTGATGTATTTGTCATATTCTGCTACTTGTCCCTTCTCCCTCTGCCATCCTCTTTTGCTTTGCCTCCCATCTTGCAGAGAATGAGGGTTGTTGGTCTTCAGGGTTCATTGCTTCCTTGCTGGTATTTAGGAGTACCCTAGAAGTACATGGAGATACATAAGCACTGCACAAATAAACAAAATGAAATGGGTCTTACCTGGAGATGTGACTTACAGGTCCTGAATCATTCAGTAAATGACTCAGTAAATGATCAATTGCCYTTATTTGTAAAGGTCTATTTTCATCTTCAGCAGCAACAGACTTATATTGTTACTGTTCTGCATGAAGAGTTCTGCTTGAATTTTCTAGTTCTATGTTCTGCTTGAATTTTCTATTTTATTCACAGCTGTGGGTTATCTCTGTAAGTCTTAAACCTGTCCAGGACTTTAACAAGCTGGTAAGGGCATTCTTCTCCTGAGCAATTGCAGATATCACTCAGAACACTATTACCAGGGCTTGTCCACACTATGGTTAATAGCCTCAAGATGACAGTGAAGTCAAAGGAAGCATTACAGTATTTATCACAGAAATGTGTCACCAGAGATAAAACATCCTATCTCCTGGAGCAGACTTTAATCACAAGTGTCTGATGCCATCCATCTCTGAGAAATTGAAACTGAAAACACTATATTTTCTTTATTTTTGAATGTGAGAAGTTGTCTGTTAGGGGTCAAGAACTTAATACACCTTAGATGACTTCTGGAATTTTTTTTTAGYAAATTTATTAGTCTGAAGAGTTAACAGCCATCTAGGGAAAGGGCAAGATACTTTTTGAAAGAGATGAGCATTTTCTAACCCGAGTATCATTAGGAAACACGAGCACATGGAAGCAGAGTAGAAGGTGTCCAGTGGAACAGATTTAGCAAAAGGGATATGTGAAACTGGAGTGCAGATGCTGAAAAAGGGATTGTTTGGTTGTTTTCTCTGAACACTGTTAAGGAAATACATGGAGGAAAAAATTGTCACATGACTTTCCCTAGAAAAACTGGCCATGGGACAGGCTGGCTCTGGGAGCGTTATCTGGTTTACGAGGTAAACTCAGTCTCAGAAATGGAGAGCTCGGCTCTGAGCCCTCTGTTTGGGGTCACTCACTGTCAACCTGCTCACTGACATAACGCTGCAAGCCTGGGAGCCGTCATAGTCTGCAAGCACTGGGGCTTCCTGGCCTTGGAGGGTCCTGGGACTCTATCTGTATAATGTCTGGGGGATCAGTCAATGCTTAGAAATACAGGAAATGTTCTTCCTTGGGAGCCCACTGGATATACTGTGCAAATCCCAGGGTAGGCTGGGATTTGGGGATGCTGGAACCTGCAGGTCTCGGATTGTCACCATTGTCACCTTCTGAACAGCTTACGAGGCTGGGGCCCTCAGCAGCATGCCAGGTGGGCTGCCAGAAAGCTTGTCCCGTACCAAAATCAAATGCTCACCACAAAGTACTGCTGCAGTGGGAAATCAGCAGTCATCTGCAGAACTATGTTCCTACGTGAAGCTGTAGGTGTTAGTCTCCTGCAGGTGCTGTTTGACAAGGCTAAGTAACAGAACACGAAACAAGCGCTAAGTTGGACGTGCCTTTTCCTGGCGTAATTGGCCTCGTTTTACGTACAGTGTTGCCTGTCGTTCTGACAGGCAAGTCCCTAAAGGGCTCCATTCACAGCACAGCGAATTTAGAGATTCTTAACCGTCTCACTGACATGAGGCTGATAAACAGCCAAAACAGAATTAAGAGCTTGCATCATTGTAGGTATCAGAATACACCTGAAATGTCACCTTTTGGCAGTCTGATATGCATTGTAGCTATGTAGTACTGACAGGACTTTTTTCTTTCTTCTTTTGTTTTACTTTCTTTTTAACAAAAGACACAGTGAGGGTGGATTTATTATACTTGAACTAAAATTTGAATCTTGTGATGCCTTGAAAGAAAATGAGATTTGAATGCTCCCTTTCTAGAAGCAAAGTTTTGCTTCCATTGCCTTCTCTCTTGGGAGGTTTGGAGGCCTTTTTTTTGTGTGTGTAGCTTTTTACCATCAAGCCTTGACAGATAATAAATAAGAGCCAATATAATAAAAAGGAAAAGTAATTAGCCATATTACTCTTATACCTAGGAAAATCATGTCTTACAGCTGACTTTATTCTCTTCTGATTTATGAAAACCAGCCCTTCAGAAGAATGTCAAATAGACAGTAGTGATAACTAGACACTATTTTCCTTTCAGGTAGTCGTCTACTTCTTTCTAAACTCATTTGCAATTAGTTGCTATTGTAAGTTTAAATTGCTTGTCATAATTTTGTTAATCTTAGCTTTGATAGGATTGAGCTAATTTCATACCTTTTTTTGGATATTGCAACAAACAATTTTAATTGTTCGGTAAAATTAATATCACTTCATAGAACAAAGAAAGTATTTTTCCCTGTTTCATACAGAGGTATTCAAAACATTTGAAGGCTTGCATGAATGCCCTTTGGGTTTTCCTTGGCAGATGTGAAGCTCATTGTAATTTAGTTCCCCTAGTATTTTCCCAGGTAAGTTTGTTTGCATTTGCAGATGGCTCTGCACCTATTCTTGCGGTGCCAAAATGATCTTACTTTAAATCCAGCCTCTGTGAATTTACCATATGTCCCAATCACACCTGTCAACATGGCAAAAACATAAAGTTACAATTTGTGTTTACCAGGAGTCTGGCATCATGCTGGTGTATTTCAGCAGTTTGAGCAGTAAATTCCTACCARTTCAAGCAACAGAATTGCTGAAATGTGTGTTTAAAAATACAGTGAGCTTTTTTTTTTTTTTCTAATTCAAAGATATTCAGTCATGTAGTTCCTTCTGACTTAGCTAGTTTTCTTAGAGCTATTCTTTATCTTTAGCTGACAATAGTTTTCATCTTTGTAGCTGAGGTAAGTGCTTATTGAAGAGACTTTTCTTTCTCTCCTCCTTAAACATGTAAAGTCTGTAGAAGTTCCATTCCTTCGCTTTTACTTGTAGCCTAGATCTAACTCACACTGATATTTCCTAAAGTTAGTTTTTAATGTGGGTCAATAGCCTTGACTCTTTATCTGAGGCTTGCTGCTGTACCTAAGGAAAGCAAATTTTACAGATAAGCTGATATTTTCAACTGCCTGTGCGGCTGCCTTAAGATCTGAGGCCAGTCAATTCTATACTTTTATCTCTGCAAACCCTCTGTAGCAGCTATGCTCAGATTGACCTGTCTTGACTTCAGTATGCTTATGAGATTCGTGAAGTCTTTCTTCTGCTGCTATTTAATTCTTTCTTGGTTTGATTGAAGCTACCTTTTAAAGAGAGCTGCATATTGTGATGGTCACCTCTGACTTTTTTCTTTAGAGTTTTCTTTAAAAAAAAAAACAAAAAAAAAAAACCACCTCCAGTTACTGTTTCTGTCTGTCAGCGTCACTTATTACTGCAGACGGGTACATCTTGCTTTGCTATTTTTTGCTTAGACAGTGCAGGCAGGTTGATGCAAGCCTTGTAGGTATATTGCAAATTAYGTTTCAGGAAAGACTTTTACACGAGACCTAATTTTGATATATACTCAGTCAAAAGAATGAATCAATTTGCCCTCTGGAGCTTAGCTTTATATAACAAAAATAACATCCAAATAATGTGGCCAAATAAGATGACTTGCACTGTATTCATTCAATGTCCTTATGTTTTTGCAATTCGCAATTCTACCTTTTCCTAATTATCACACTTATATCCCTTTTTGGAGCCCATCTCTTCCTCATCTTCTTCCCTGAAACATAGAATGGCAATGGTGATCTGGTGATATAGATGATTACTGCTGCTCTGCAGTAYCAAGAAGAGGGAAAAGAATTCATTGTTGCTTATTACATTTATTACTTATTTTTGCTGGTAGTATTTGGTCATGTAAAAACACAGTAAGAGAGCTGATGTATCTTCAATGCCTACAATACAAGGAAAAAATATAAGTGATTGAGCATTCTTCTATGAAGAGTAGCATATTTTCTCTGAGAGATTTTATGGTGAGCAGGTATATAAAAACCTGTTTTCAAGGCTTTTGTTCCATTTGGGGTGTCTTTGATATTAATAGGAAACACTTCTGTGTGATAGAGAGAGCACCCTTTTCRATTTAAGCTCTATTGCTTCTATTCTTTTAAACCACCCAAGCAGATCAGGTTTCATACTGCAAACACCTTGRTAGCTCCTCCATTCATGCAGGTTTACTTATTAAAACTGCTTAAAATCTTTCATGTGGCTTTCTTTCTTTTATCACATTCATAATGTGATAATGAGGTGATTTTTTTCATCTTAATAAACCTTTTTTAAAAATTTATTTTTTAACTTTCTTTCTCTCACACTGTGTCTTTGTTTATGTGGACTTCTCTTTGATGCTCTGTGCTGGAGCTAGRAGAGCTGCTCAGCCCTTTGCAACTTTTCTTTCCTTTTCAGATTTCCTTCTCTCTTTGGAGACTCTTCACTGAGTAAGACATTAGAATGTACGAATAACCTACCTCCTCCAACCTAGACCAAAACAGATAAAAGTATAGGAATACAACAAGCATATAGTGAAGAACGTCCCCAAAATATGTTCCTAAATGATAATGCCTTTTTAAAATTTATTTTCTAATCAGATATACTGTTTATAGGTATTAGTCCACAACAGATTTCTCGTATGGACATTTCTGTCTTTATCTGGCATCACACCTAAGTTGAGCATTCACAATACCCTGTGGAAAGCACTGTCAGAGATCCATTACAAACTGAATGAAATACAGTTTTCTTTTTTCTTCAGATTTGAACCATAGCATTCCTTGCTGCTCTCCTGTGAAAGAGGGACTCTTCCATGGAGTCTCTTCAGAGGAATTTAACTATCTCAGTAATTAACAGCAGGGAGAGGAAAAAAAACCAAAAGAAAAAGAGAGTAAAGTACAGCAGACACAAKCCATCAGAACAGTCAGAGACAAAAGCAGGGTTATCCAGACAGCAGATCACAGCTGAAGCCTAGTTTAGCCATCCAGAACTACCCCTCCAGGGACTAAAGGGAAGGCCAAAAGAGACTTGCTTGTCTCTGACTCTCTCTGAACCTCCCCTCATTGTTCTATTTTTGGAAGAATCATAGGCTTCTGGCCAGCATGTGTGTGGGAGTTTAGACGACCGTCATTTTATTTCTTGCTCTATGCCTCGGCTGAGTTGATGGTGTGCTTTTCCACCTTCTTTAAGCTTGCGTCTCCTGACAGGTCATGCAATGTGTGCAGTTTGTGTAAGGTTGAGGGGGGAAAAAATCAAAATGTTTTGAAGAGCTGTTTAAACAGCTACAAACCTAACCTTTCCACAAAGCTGGGAATAAATCAGTACAGTGAACTGAAATCCTGTGTGTACATATTGACTAAACTTTTCATAAAGAAGCTCTTGAACCTCTTGGTCCCAAAAGGTTTGTGCTAACACGTTCCCACTTCCCTGCATTGTAAAGCTGCTGTCACAGATATCGAATTTACTTTTGTCTGACTGAATAGTTCTTTTTGGTCATTTACATCCTGTAAGTGAGAGAAGTATATGTTTACATAGGGTACCATTTAAAAATGCATATGTAAATATATATATTTGTGTTTGGGAAAAGTGTGTTTATTTATGTGAATATAGGTATAGGCACAGGATTAATTATAGCCRTCAGATTCTTGACTTAGAAAGCAGTGCATCAGGTATTAAATATGTAATTTCTTCTCATGACACCTTCAGGGTCTTACTGTAATGCACTTGTGGAAAAGAAAAGTCTCATGTAAAAAAAAAAGTTATTTTTCTTTAATAATAATATTTTGATATTCTGTGAAATTTTAAAATTTAGAAGTTTAAATGGAAAAAAGCAGCTGAGATGTTGACATGAGTCTAATGAGATAAATCATATATGCCTGTAACTTATGGGAATGGATAATACAGAACAACATCATAACTGTATGTTTAATATGTATGTGGATTCAGGCATATTTGCCAAAAAGCTTCATGTGTGGGCTCAAGCAGTGAAATACTATATGCCTACCTATAAGGTATTTTTATTGCATCAAATGGGATTGGAACAGACCTTTTAATACTGATAAGCACATTTGTTGAAGGGGTAGAGATGGCCGCTATCGTACGGCACTTGTTAATAGCTGCCACAGTGCCTATTTGATCATCTATGTAACAAACCTGAAAGACTAATATTTATACAGTTTTATTTCTGTATGGCTATGATATCCAGAGTTATTGCTATTTTTTTAGGACTAGTCCAATTCTAATTCAGCTGAGATTGCAGAAGACAGGATTCACATGTCTGACATTTGAAAAGCTATGAGGAGTTTTATATGAGCAGATAACCTGATGTTAACTCTAAGTTTTGACTTGCTGAGAGGCTCCAGTAGGCAAATAAAATTAAATAAAAACACTCATTTCATATAATGGACTTTGTGATAACAGTGACGTGCAGTAATTCAGTGACGCATTGAATAGCTTCTGCTYGTTTCATTCTCATGCACTTTGGCTAAAGAGAGTGTGATGATAGATGAGCACCCGGGGTACTTTAGATAGTAAGAACATCTGAATCTCTTTACTTGCCATTGTGGAACAGAAATAAGGAAAATGTTGGAAAGGTCTTTTGCTTCTGACATGKCTTTTGGGAAAGCTAGAACATGCCAAGGATTCTGCCTTTATTTCTCTTTTTCTCCTACTTGGTCATTCCACTTGCAGCCAAATTGAAGAACTTTAGGTCTCTTCTTTCCTCATCTTCCTTTTTGTGCTGTCTGACTCTCAGTGATGATAATATCAACATCTTCAGACTTAAAACATCCATTCCTGCTCCGTAAGGACTGTCCCAATACCGAGCTTATCATCCCCAGCAATGCTGTAAAGCTTGATTTTTTTGTTATGAATTTTCCCCATAAAGTTCAGCTTTTGTTTCTCCTTCCCCCAGTTCTCCCAGTGATCTGGTTGACTAGACTGTCAGTATGCTAGACAATTTTTCCCTTCTCCAGGTGTCTGAGTGTTTTTAAAAAGCACTTCCTTTTCAGAACATCTCATTAGTGAGAAACCCTTTTTTCCTGTTGCTTTTGCTTGCAGTGTATTGTAGGACAAGTCAAGCGTGTTTTCTGGCATGTGCCATTTCCATGGCTATCTGATCTATTTTACACAGCCTAACTCATCACCTTCATTGCTGTTTCCTCCTGTAAGAAAGAATTTGCTTCCTTCCTTGCTGAGTAATTAGGCTACTCCTACCATGATTTCTAACCCCCTTCTTAAGTCCACCTAGGACTATTCATCTGTATCAATTTAGAGAGGGATAGAAGAGTCAAATCAGTTTGAAAGCAGTAGTGTGTTGGTATTCATATAACAGACTCATTTTTAACAAAGGTGTTTGTGAGAATGTCTTGAAGAAACTCTTCAAATGATTAAAAAAAATGTTGAAGAGAGACAACAATTTTATACTGACAATTTTATACTGACAAACAATTTTAGTCTGAGTCTGGACTCAAGCTGTAGCTGACAACCCTTCCTGTCTTTATTTTTCATAAGTCAGAATGTCTCTTGAGTTCAGTCAATTCCCCTTGGACCTGACCTGAGCCTCCACTTTCCAGCCATCAGTTCCTTTCTCAACTCTAACAGCTTTCTCTGTGCAAGCACAAATGCCGTGTTCCTTGACAAGAAACAGCTGATAAATCTTGGAATATTAAGAAAGGCATAAGGGAACCACATAGAAAAGCGACAGCATTTTTTTGCTTACTGTTTCATGTTTTGTACCTTCTTTCTGTATAAACACTGTCATTAGGAGCTTCTCTTTAGATCACGTCAGCTACAGAAATGCAATATATTAAAATACCAGATGTAAAGCAAAAGTATTGTTTTATCCTGTTAGCTTTAGCCAAGGAACTTTATAAGCAAGAAGAGCTTCCTTTGCATGATCTGCGTGATCTAAACACAAAGCCCGCAGAGGCTCAGTTTTTAATTTGAAGTCATGCATTATGAGCACACTGAAAGCAGATGGAATGTTACCACTGTTATACTATAAAAGAAAATGGTTCCTAATATGATGTTAAAAAGACAGAGTTACTGGATGGCTCACTGACTTCCTCTAGTATAACAAGTCTCATTTCTCCCTCTGTTTTTCCCTTTTTTTCCTCTCTTTTTTTTAGTGATTTTTTTTTTAATCCAGTTTATCTGAATCAATTCTTTTATTTTATGCACAAGCCATTAGTGTCTGCAGTACTCTATCTCTGATAGAAGTTTTACAGGGCAGAAGATTCTGGATATTCATTTATTATCTGTGATTTCTCAGTCTAGGTGATGTGAGCCATGAAAAGGAACAGTTACAAACCTCCAGAAACATGTCCTTTATGTATGAAACTTGTTAACATCACATATAGAAAGAGGCAGCCTGCAGGTTTTAATTATATTACTTATCAGGTAACCTTCATTTCCAGTCCATTTCTACAAGGATTTGTTCATATACATGTAGCTTTATATCAGCCAATATAAAAATTTGAATTTATTATTCATTCCAAAAAGCATATTCTTTATTTATCCTATCTGCTCATCTTATAATTCCTCTCCATTATGTTGAGGGGTCACTGTGAGAAACCTCTGTTACTCTGCGACGAGTAGCAGAGTAGTAGAGTAGTACAGTAGTAGAGACCACAAGCCTCTCCTGGGAAGGATTTCAACTCCCAAATGGGAGGCATATCTCTTTTTGAATTTTTCTTTATACCCATTAGAATATTGCTACTGAATTAAATGTATTAATGCAGCCGTGTTAAATGCAAGAATTGGCCTGCAAGAAGGAGTGTTAATAACAAACCAGTTCTGGAGATGCTCTTTGCTTGTTGCTTTTGATAATGGGKGATTTCCCAGAGGATTAGTAGTGCAAAGTGCTTTGTGAGGGCCTCTCATCACAGAAGAGGAAAGCATTTGGTGTAAACTGTTAACATAAGTAGCCTTTTGAACACAATATGATTTAATAAATCCAGGAATATTTTACTATATGGTGATAAACATGCATAGAATCACAGAATGCTTAAGGTTGGAAGGGACCTCCAGAGGTCATCTAGTCCAACCCCCCTGCACACGCAGGGTCCCCTAGAGCATGTGGCACAGGGTGGTGTCCAAGCGGGTTTGGAAGATCTCCAGAGAAGGAGACTCCACCACCTCTCTGGGCAGCCTGTGCCAGGGCTCTGTCACCCTCACCGTTAAGAAATTCTTCCTCAAGTTCCTGTGGAACTTTTGGTGCCTCAATTTGTGGCCATTTCCTCTAGTCCTATCACTGGCCACCACTGAGAAGAGGCCRGCCCCATCCTCCTCACTCCCTTTCTTGAGATATTTACATACATTGATCAGATCCCCTCTCAGTCTTCTCTTCTCCAGGCTGAASAGGCCCAGCTCTCTCAGCCTTTCCTCATAGGGCAGATGTTCCAGGCCCCTAATCATCTTTGTGGCCCTGCGTTGGACTCTCTCCAGCAGCTCCACGTCCCTCCTGCACTGGGGAGCCCAGAACTGCACGCAGTACTCGAGGTGCGGCCTCACCAGGGCTGAGTAGAGGGACAGAATCACCATGGATGTCTTACTAGCATCTAGTCATTACTCTTGTCATGTTTTTTGGATTCATGGCCTCCATTTGTACTTAAGTATGGATATTTAAGTACAGGTAGGAATGTTAATGATTAATTTAGAGCATGCTCCCTTCTGAAAACCTAACAGCACAGTTCTGAGAGCACTTAGGCTGTGTAAGATGTAGGCTTACTGCTAAGATGTAGGTTTAAATTTCTTTTGATAAAATGAGTGATTTCAAATGCCGTACATAAATGTTCTGAATTAAAAGTGAGTTATCACCATCATGGTGATACTAATCTCATTACAAAAAAAAAAAAAAAAAATCAGTCCGAGCTGCATGCAGTACTCGAGGTGCGGCCTCACCAGGGCTGAGTAGAGGGGCACAATCACCTCCCTCCAGACCTGCTGGAGATGCTCTGCTTAATGCACCCCAGGATCCCATTGGCCTTCTTGGCCACGAGGGCACACTGCTGCCTCATGGTCAACTTGTCGTCCACCATGACGCCCAGGTCCCTCTCTGCRGGGCTGCTCTCCAGGAGGTCGGTCCCCAGCCTGTAGGCATGTCTRGGGTTATTCCTCCCCAGGTGCAGGACCCTGCACTTGCCCTTGTTGAACTACGGTTCAAGGAAATATTGCCTTACTTTTAGTATGCATTTTTCTGCATTTCTATGCAGTAGAGGCTGTGCAGGAGAGAAATATCTTTCTCTTTAACATTTGTGACATGCTTATGGTGTGTGTTCATATGTTTACAGAGTAATATGTTTACTATCATCCTGATTGAGAGTAGTACAAGTGCATTGTATTGCAGTGTTTTTCRTATCACCTGACTGAAAAAAAAAGGAGAAAGGAAAACCATGTTCTTACTCAGTGTGACTGGGGCATGAAGTTTAGCTTGAAGGCAACTGTGGGATAAGGTTAATGCTCGTAATTGAAAACTTATGATTCATGTTTTTTAACATAAAATACTGAGTTCTGTATGTTGCTGTGCATACCAAAACTACACAAGCAAGTGGTTCATTGTGAACTTTGATTTACCTTGTATCAATATAATATTACTGGATATATTCTACAGTACTGGTGCGGCCAGCGTACACACGTCTTTGCCCATGTCCTAGATCTTTGCTCCCCTCAGATATAAAGGATTTCCTCTTCTCAATATCAAAGACAATCATTTTCTGTTGCTTGTGGCTTTTATATGTAGAGATGAACTGCAAAGTAAAATTCTTGCTATACTTTAAACTCCAATATAGCTGAAAGAAAATAATACATATTTTATGTTACTGAAACTCRGTGGGATGGGAGTTAAAACAGCAGTGAATATTGAATGTGTGTTTTTTTGAAATTCTAAGTTGGCTTTCCATTGAATTTATCTCTTTTTGACTTACAGATAACTGTTTTCATCTCCATATTGAGCATGTTCATAATCCACTTCTAATAAAGCTTTCATAATCCTTAGAGCCTGTCAGCCCTCGCTCATGTCGTGTGAATGAGAAATAATAATGTTGTTAGTMAGGTGGAGAAGTGCACACACACACTGAGACAGAGAAGCGCAGCTCTCTTGAGTGGCAGCAGTGACAAGTTTAGGATCMCTGAGTAACTGTTTTGGGTTTTTTTTGTTCACTCTGGTAGCTACACATTGTTTCTTTTGCAACCGTGAAACTAGGAAACCAACAAAAACTGTGTTTTTCACATAGTGTTTTTATCTAAGCGCTCAGATCACTTTGTAAACTCCTGATTCATCATTTTAAAGATGAGTAAACCTTCTTATCTACAGATTTAGTTTGGTCCAGACCAGAGATAGGAGTAAAACTGCTGCTGTTCCTCAGGGTTTTACTTGCAGCATGAGCTTATCAGGTGATTCAAACTGATATGGCAAAGGGAAGGAAAATTCAGAGAATCTCAAATCTGCAGTTGATGCTGTACACGTAAGCAATTTACTGAAACTTGAGGACATTGCCGCTAGGGCCAGATGCTAGGCTGAGTAAAAAATACATATTTGAGAATTATTGCAAATAAAAATAAATTGCTGTTTTAAAAGTTCTTGGAACTAAAARGTTCTTGGAACTTACTGCAAGGTCTTTACAGTGTTAGTCTACCTGTATAATAGGAGATGAAATAACTTTGCATGTTTCTCTGATGTCTCGTATTCAGAGAGCCTCAGCACTCTCATGTTTCTTTTCTGTCTGCTGTATATGTGGGTACCGTTTAAGAAAGAAGCACCTATTTTTTATGAGAAGTTTTCTCTGAAAAGAAAATGAGGATATGAAGGGTTTTTTTGTTTTATTTTAAATTAATGCAGTGTACAAATAAAACTGAGGACACTTTTTTAATATCCTGTTTCTCAATATCGAATAATATTCCTCAGTCATTGTAGCTCTTCCAAATTTACAAGCATTTTTTGATATGTCTTTGTAAGAGGCGTAACCATTTCTCTCCTGTTTACAAAGAGTTTACATTATMGTAATTTCTACTTTAAAACTTACGTAGATTCCTCCATATGGTATACAGCTGATTAGAAAGGTGAACTTCTAAATTTATGATGTTTGTAAATCTAGTAGTTTGGGGAAAAATATGGGGATCTTTTCTTCTCATAAGAAATAAATCAGTTTATCGATTTTATTGCAGACAAGATAARGAACACAAGGTAATAAGATGAAACAATTACCTTTTGTAGGTTTTTAAGTTTCACTTTGTGAAATAAATAGTGTGGAAAATAGCGTGGAAAAAATATTTCATAACATAGAGTAGAACTAAAATTTTTATATATATTATCTTTTATCTTTATCTTTTTCTTACATATATTACCTTTCTCAAAGAAACATGGAAGGAGAATTATTCAAGGCATAAAGCATTAAGGAACTGAGAAACATCACGACCCCCTGCTACTCTTCCCCGAAGCAAGTGTAATCTGAATCTGTAATGTTGTCATTACTGTTGCAGAATGCATCGTTTTGGATTAATCCATCCACTAGCCTTTTGAAAAGGGAGGATTGAGTRGAAGCTAGTAATTTCTTTCTGATTTTTGCCTTTGTTTTGTGCATTAAGGCAAATGCTAGAAAATAGCATCTGCAGGATAGTTACTGCATCTGGGTATATCAYGACTATATCCTGAAGATATGCATTTATGCCCCTTTTCTTGTCATCATTGACCCTTTGCCATTGAGGCTCACACTATCAAATAAAAGTGGAGCACATTCTGTAGAGRTATTTCAGTGACTATATTGTTATAAAAAAGGAATCTACAGTCAGTCATGCCTAAAAATAGAGAGTTTTATGAGAAGATGCCACGTTAATTTACTGAATTAATTTCTATTATTAGACAGTTTTTTTCAGAACACTGGTGGTTTGGAGTCAAGCAGCTCATAAATATTTTACATCCCAGAGGTTAATATGAAACTTTGGCTAAAAGCTAAATTACCAAGCAGCAATCAGAATTTAGGCTCCTTCTCGAGTAAGCTCTGGATGTTGTTAGAATGATCTATAAATGGAGTAGGAAAATGCATGTAATTATGTAGAACTCTTGCCTAATTAACAGTGTAAATTACTTCGGACTAACATTAATTTCTCCTGTTTGAATGCATAATTCTAAATTATGAAAATGCTGTATTGTTTACTCCACTGCTAAATGAGACCTGCTAGGCAAATGAGSCAGATTAGAGCAAGACTTGGTAGCACCGTGCTTGGGTGCCTGCTGTTGCACATGCCTTGGACAAGGCAGGAGTGTAAATYTGGCTGTTTTAAGAGGTTCACTTCAGTGGGGATATTTGCCGCCAGCCTTGCTGTAGATGAGAGAGCTGGCCATCACCTGAGGTTTTAGCTTTCCAGAAGCATTTTTCCCTGAAGACTGCTTTCCCAGGTTCGGTTGTGCCTGTGTGGGCAATTTCMGGAATGTATATCCCAACAGCTTGCCATGGACAACACAGCTGAAGAAGCCTGCTGTCTGCATGCAACACTTGAAGCTCTGTTGGGCCTCTTTCCATTGCAGCCGCTCAGTTGTCTTCTGTGTTTTTTGTCTTACATTTCCAGGAGTAGTTGTGTCTTCTAGAGGTTTTTGYTAACTCCTACCACTGGAATTAAGCTCAGAAGCATTTTCAATGCAAGAATTATRTAATCTCCATTGTTCTTCCAACTTTTTAGGTATTTCAAGGTGTATGTCAGGGAAATGAAAGTAGTTTCCTCCTATATAGTCAAAAATGCCTAATGACATATTGCACAGGTGTTTTTGAGAGGATCTTTAACAACCATGTGAAAGAGGGGAAATACAGCAGGACTGTTTTAGGTCTGACTTTCTAAGTGACCAATGACAGCCGCAGCTGTATGCCAGATGGAGGTTTCTGCTACTGCAACTTGCAAGGCTGTTACATGATCTTCTTGCCCATGGTTAGGTACCTTGATTCCTTTTGAATTTAGTTATTTGAGGARACATTTGAACCCTCAATTTTCATCTCACGTCTTGCAGATCAGTATCTCAAATAGGTGATTATTCCAGGAGCAGGGTCTTTTTGAGTTGTTCSTAACAAGCACCTTTCAATTTAGAGGTGGCTTCTTATTTCCCCTAGAAGAGTTTCTAGGTAGAATGTTTTCAATGAAAAACCAATTAGTTTCCCTCTCAGGGTGGCTGTGGTTTTCAAGATGACTATCTGTGTTGTTTAATTATTCTACCTCTTTCCTCCCTGCTAGGCAGAGTTTTACTGTGAAATACTGGCTTCCTGAAGAACACCTGTGCTCCATCATATATCATTAAATTGGCACTAAGGCAACTTCTTTGAACACAGCTATCTAGGTAGGTCTGTGCTTTGGTGCCTGAGCATGTCGTTCCCTAGAAGGCCCCAACCATCTGCTCCTAGCACCATGGGGACTAATTGGCCTCCAGTGAAGGAGATTACACTCCACTGACTTGGGAATTTGACTTTCCCACCTGCCATATTGGTACCCAAAGCTTGTCAGAGAAAGCTTTAAAGCACATCTTGTGAGCAAGGTACTCAGAAATGAATACAGATCTCCTGAGTTACCATTCAAAAGATACCAGAGAAGCAGAAGGACACGCTGCTAACTGATTGCTTGGGTTGCATTATCACAGAATCGCAGAATCTTTAGGGTTGGAATTGACCTCTAGAGMTCACTAGTCCAACCCCCCTGCTCCAGGTGGGACCCCTAGAGCACATGGCACAGGGTGGCATCCAAGCGGGTTTGRAAGATCTCCGGAGAAGGAGACTGCACAACCTCTCTGGGCAGCCTATTCCAGCCTGTTCTGATATACCAATACACTTCTAATCCTGARAAACGTGGACCAGTTGTATCCACACAACGTAGCACTTATCTTATGGCCTCCTCTGGGCCTTGCATGGTGTCTCTGRTGCCAGGACACCAAAGAGACTTTTTTTTTCCTTTTCTCCTTCCTGTTCAAAGTGTTGGAAAGAAAGTAAAATGTCTTCTGTTTSAGTCCATTGTAATGGCTTTTTCACAGTATAAAATAGAGGCTTGCTAGTTTCTAAGGATGTTCTAGGGTGGTTGTGATGGGAAGAATCATTAGAATTTGAGGAAAGATTAGAGAGTTTTCAAAACCCATTTCAGGCAGTGATGGAGGACCAGATAACAATAGTGCTGTAAGGGTCACAGTCCTACAAGACAGTCCCTTGAAAATCCTGTCTCCAAAGACAAGTCTGGACACTGCTTCAGTGAATATTAGTATCCAGAAACTACATCAATATGAGGGAACATGAAAACTGGATAGCAGTTTTCGCTGGATCAGTAATGCACTGAGTTGTCTGCCAGGCTTTATTTTTGCAGTATAAGCATCACCATAGACATATGTTTAAGATCACTGGGTGCCTAGAGATTAGGATGTAAACTTGACTTGGGCATAAAGAAACACAGTCAGAAGGTGAAAAAGAATAAATGCAGTATTAGGAGACAGCATTAAGGTCTCCCATGCCGTATAATATAAGAAACAATTGCTGTACAAACATCTTATTAGCCTTAGAATCTTCAGTTCCTCTGGCATTTTGTGGAGACCAAATTTGACACAGCAATATAAAAGAAGAGTCTTAGGACTATTCAAAATGCTTCTGCYTTTACTTTTGGGGAATTGTTGCCTGGGCTTATTTATCATGTAGTTAAGGAGGAGGAGCTTTTTTTGCAACCATCCAGAAGGACTATAAATGTTACAGCAGTAGCAAACTATCAAGAAAATGGTTATTTTGGGGTAAAAWGGAACCAAATTGTGTGCTGAAAAATACCTTAATATGGTTTCTGTTGATTTAAATGTTAGTGTGAGGAAAAGCAGAGTATGTCAGTCTGAACTCTGCTTTGAGTCTATTTCTTTGTTAAATCAAAGATCCAGAACATCTAAGATCCAGCAAATATTCCAGTTGGAAGCCAGGCAGACTATCAAATGGAGTCTGAAGTCGCAAAACGAGCACTGAGCAGATTGCAATGCTATAGAGAGGGTTTTGTTTGACACTGAAGAAGCTAGTGAATCTGAAGTTTGACATACCTAAGAGACAGGGAAACAATTCTGCCCTAAAATAACGAAAAAGAGCAAGGCATAATGCTGTGTGTTATCAAAAAGTGTAACTCATACTTCATCTTAGTGGCAATAGTTCAGTCGAGAAAACAATTTTATTCTATATTCTTTTTGTGAAACTCTCCAAAAATCAGAAAATAACTTTACTGTTTTATGAAATGTATGCCGTTCTTCACTGTAGGTACGTCTTTACCTACATACAGTCTTTACATACATACAGTGTTTAATGTTATGTGAATAAGGAGGTGGAACTAATTTAAATTTGATGGGAGGAGTTAGAGGCACATAGTTTTTTCTGTTTTAGTTACAATCAAAAAATATATTACCTATATCTTGTAGTTTTGCTAGTTAAAATCAGTAATATTYACTTCTAATCTTCTTATAAAGAATCAGAAATAATCATATGTGGATAATACTCTAAATATAATGTAGCTATTTTAAGTGCTAGGATCACATAATACTATCCTATTATATTAATGTGAGATAAGAATTGGAAACTGAGAGTAAAACCTTTGTAATAGAAACAAATTCTTCAACATATTTTATGTTTTTAAACTCCATTTTCCCCTCCAAAATCGGTTTATCACCAAAATGCTTGAAGCTTAGTTGCCCAATAAGCCCAAGCTTTGGGCTTATTTGTGGTTCGTGGTCAGAAGGTATGAAGGTTAGAACCTTGACTAGTAAAACAAGCTTTATTTTGTTCTGGACATAGAAGACTGAAGCATTGAATATTTTTTCTTTTTTTTTTTTTTCTTTTAATCTACTAGTATAACTACAGACTCTATTCAAAAAGGGGTTTTTTTTGTGTCCAATGTAAGAAGAAAAAGAAGAAAAAGCATTAGTGAAGGGGCTCAGAATCACCTTGAAGTTCTGTCTGGAAGGTTAATGTACATGTTATTCAAATTACTGTTTTCTGGATGGAATTCTTTGTGATATGAAGTAGCAGTATTATTGAACCCTGAAAACCATCAGGGCTCAATTTGGCTAAGAATTCCTTATTCTCAAAATTTCAGCTTAGCATTTGTATTTTTTTTTCTTATTCTTTTTTTAGATTGGATGGGCAAGTGTAAACTCCCCTATTAAACACACTGTAGTTGCAAGCCCTCAGACAGATCACTGTAAAACAAGTGATGTTTGTGAGAAGGAGTCCTCCAATCGAGACATATTTGAGCTCTATGATATTCAGAAGCAAAGTTATTTGCCCAGAGGAAGTTGCATGGCATAACCTAGATTGCATGCACGTACRTATTCAATAGTTTAAATATCAGGTCTATAGACTTTGATGTTAGTTACCTCTGTGAAGTCTAAAGGCAATCAAAGCTGCTTTTACTTTGCTTGCTTGATTCTAAAGATGTTCCGAGTTTCAAAACCAAAGTGGATGCTGTCAAAATGGTCCTATGGGAAATAAAATATTGGAAGCAATTCTGTGATCATCCTTAGTAGTTATCTGATGGCAACATATAATTTTTGTCATTGCTACAGAATAAAGCTATGCATATATCTCTACACTAAGTATTTTTCTGTATTTATCAATACGCTACATACATTATCATCACAGAGAATTTAAGTACTGCCTACAAGGAAACTTTGATGCATAAGACCCACGAGACACAGGCAGCATCATGAATTCCTCATGTGTCCTGTTTCTGTAATACCACAGATTTGACCCATGTATTTGATCTCCAGGCAGAGCCTTGTTTTCCTCATTACTCATTTCCAATAAGGTATCTTTTATCAATTTTGTATTTGATGTCCAGAGCTTTCTTTGGCATCATACAAACAACATAGAAGATACTTCCATTGCTGCAAGAAGGTTACAAGTTAATAGGAGACGAGTCTGAAAAGATAAGACTATAAGTAAGAGCACTGGTGTGCCAAGTGGGGTTGGGTTTGTTTGCAAAACTAGATTTCTTATTCCAAAGCTTCTGTTCACTGAAAGCATTCAATGAGTCATGGAGGATTTTTAGAAAGAGGTTATCAGGATCATTAAGCTGTGCATTTGTGTGAGATTTCATATCATGAAAAGCTGACAGATATTCTGGTCATAGATGTTAAGGCGGGAATGAAGGTCACATAAATCTTTAAAATTTTTTTAGAAGATCTAGGTAGCATGTACTTGATGCTATTTTACTTCCGTGACACGAGAATTCAGGCATGAGAATAATCCATCAATCTGAGGAAAAGGACAAGTGAATAAAACTATTCTCCCCGTSTCCAGGAGAGGCTATTTCACTTCAATATTGTACTCTATTGCCTTGCTGTTTATCTGGCTGTAAGATGCCTCAAGTTTTTGTCCTTTTTTTACCTAAACCGTACTATCTYCTTATGCCCAGGAAAGAACAAATGAGCAGTATGCAGAAGTTACACAGTAATCTGGAAACAAAGGCAATTAAAAAACAAAACAACAAAAAGAAACAAACAAACAAAAGCAAGATAAAACAAAGAGGTCTCTAGCAATCTGAGGAATATTTTTCCATTCTCTCTCAAAGTTATATACTCATCTTAATATAGGATGGATTTCAGTGGATATAGGAGAAGGCAAAGATACAGGACTTKATAATTATTTAGAGACCTGAAAAGTTAGGAAAATGCTTTATCCTTTTTGATGTTCYATGTCAATATCAGATTTCTTTCATAGTCCCTGGTTTTGGACCTGAAAGTRTCTGGATACTGGAAAAATACTGGCAAAAAAAAAAACCAAAACACTTTTTCAATACCACATTTTGATGTTTATTCCTCTCCCAGGAACCTAAAATAATCTCTCGGGCTTTGGTACTGGATTAACCAGAATAGCTTTCACATCTGATGCTCAGGACAAGTCTTTCAAGCATCTCTAGTAAGGGGAAGGTGATAACTTTAAATATACTGATAGAGATTAATAGTGTAAAAATGTGACATTCTCTGTCTTTTGTTTTTGTAAGTTGCGCTAAAAGGAAAGATGAAAAAATAGGGTGCACTTCAATTCTTTCCCACTGACGGTTCATGTGTGCTATATTAGCTTGGCTTTAGTTGCTATTGCCAGTACGTGTCCCTGCGAAAGTCCAAGGGAACTGCTTGGCTATTCAGTGCTGAGCACATCTCCTTTAGAAGTGACCTTGCACAAGACCAGTATCTCTGCACCTCTGTGTTAATGCATCAGTGCAGATAAAGCATGGAAGTAATGAACAAAAAGCTAGCCTGTAATGCAGATAAAGAAAGGGAATTTAATCTGCATCTTATCTATTATTTGTCCGTCTGTGTATAATCAACTCACAATTGAGTAGATGAATGATCCTAACTTTCCTTTTTAATTTTCTCCGCTTTTATTTGGTAATCCGTTACTCCCTGGACTTTCCATGCTATTAAGTAGTATTGTGATTATTAAATTCAAATATACAACACAGTGACACAAAGCAAATCATGTTACTTTTCATTTTATGTTATGAATATATTAGACTTAAAGAAAAAGTCTGACACACTTGGTTAGATATATTCTGTTGATGCTGAAATCCAACTCACTGTGTGTAAGAAGCAAGGCATATAAGCAGGTCTATTTTTCTTTTCTGCTTTCTTGTGTGCAAATGTTAGACATAGTACATTTTGTGTGGGTTTCCCAGCAAATACATTTTATCTCTGTGCTAAATTTTCAAAATGTACTTTAGGTAAACACATCACTTTTCCTGATAGCGCCATTTTATGGCTCACTTTGGATGTGATAGAACCTTCATTTCATAGAGGAACCATGATTTACGGCATCTTCTTGCATTTATTTTAATGACTATTTTTAAAATGCCGCAGCATGTTCTGTATTCATGAATATTTTGCATGGATTTATGTAGATTAGCACCAGTAGAGGAGAAATAAATATGCTTTATTTATTTATTTATTTATTTATTTTTAACACGTTACACTAGAAAATTGTTGAATGCAAGATAGCTGGGTGTTTTGCTGAGGGAAGGTGGGTAATTCTGGCTACAGATGGGGAAGTCTAATCTTTGCTAATAGATATGGTCCCATAATAGGGTAATTCATGATGCAAAAATTAAAGAGTACATAGAGCCAAACATTCAGATGATAGATTAACAATCAGTATTTTCTACTTCAAATAGTTGTTTTTTTTYCTAGCTGACTTTCTTGTCTAAAATGCTGAAATCCTTCTGCAACTGGAGTTTTCAGTGACATCACTAGACAATGTTGTAACAAAATCAAATACATCTGGGGTGTTTTTTTCATATATGAGGTGTTCCAGAGATAGGATGTGTGATGTTTTTTTTGTTATTGTTTGTTTGTTTCTTTTTTTTTTCTTTGATTTTCAATACTTTTTTTTTTCACAAGCAAAAAGAATTTTCCTATTATCAATTTAGTCTGTACTTAGCATGGAAAATACCTTTAAAAATCTTTTAAATATCTTTAACTTTAAACATTGCACTCCTCATTTTAAGACTAGGTGGGTCATCTGGTTGTCCTAATTTGAAGGCAATYGTAATCTTGTGCTAATGTAAAAAATATTTTTGCTGATTTATTATATGGCTAGGATTTTCCCAATACACCCTGTTATGTATTTTTTACAGTATTTTGTAATACCATCAATTGCCTTTTTTTTTTTTTTTTCATGCAGTAATGGTAATTGCATAGTAATTTTCATTCCTTTTTCTACCTTTATGCCTGGCAAGCTGTGTCTCTTTGAAAGTGTAGCATATGCATCTTGTGAGCTCATGGGATTTCCAGAGCCTGCATAGGCCAGCACTTTATATTCCAACTCTGCATCTGGATCCCTGCAGCCACTATGATTTAAACTGTAAGCTTGTTTTTTATAGCTCATATTTTCTTATTCTTAGAGCTGGAAGGGCACTGTTTTTCACCAGATTCCAGGGATATGTTAAATATATTAAAATGCTGCACTTTTATACAGTTTATAAATTTTTAAAACCTAGATTTGAAGTGATGTTTAAATGCAGTGCTTGTTTTAAGTCCACATCAGACAAGAGAAACTCCTAATTAAAACAAACTGCTATTGAATATAAGTGGATTTTACTTGGGAGAGCTGAGTCCAGTTCATGGGTCTGCAACAGATTCCTCAGGACACTTCAGGTGAGACTTTTAAAATTTTTTTTTTTTTTTTTTTGTAATTTCCACCAAAATAAGTTATCTCCTTGTCTTGCACCTTTTGAAATTGCTCTTTCTCTGGACATTACCTAGTAAAGACAATTGGAAAATGGTCACCGTTTATAAATATAAACAGTTCCCATGAATCTTTAAGTCATTTGATAAAAGTTTCAAACAGCAGTTGTTGAAAAAAATCCACTTGGCAAGTACATTGTTTACAACACTTTCTATTTGCTTTCTACTGGTATATTCAGCTGTTACTGGTACCTGTAGTGTTTTTATGGCATCTAGTAATGTGTTAAATATACAAGCTATTGTCAGGAGATTAGCTATAAAATAAAAAAGCAATGAAGATGGCTGTGCAGAAATTCTTGGAAGAATAACAAATACATGCTGATACAACTTCAGAAAAGATGGAGAAACACTGTGGAATAAGGCCAGGAAAAGAGCTAGTATGACAAAAGAGTTTCTGGCATTTTTTTTTTTCTCCCTGGATTGTAATAAGGTTATGAAATTATAATATTTTAACATCTCTTGGTGATCTCTAATGTGGTCACTATATCAAAAACAAGCACCCATCAATAATATCAATTACCAACATCAAGTATAATTAAGGCTATTTTCATTGCCAAGGGAAAGAACTTAGCCGTATTCCTAATCATAGAATCATAGAATGGCTAGGGTTGGAAGGGACCTGTAGAGGTCATCTAGTCCAACCCCCCTGCACATGCAGGGTCTCCTAGAGCATGTGGCACAGGGTGGTGTCCAAGCGGGTTTGGAAGATCTCCAGAGAAGGAGACTCCACCACCTCTCTGGGCAGCCTGTGCCAGGGCTCTGTCACCCTCACTGTTAAGAAATTCTTTCTCAAGTTCCTGTGGAACTTTTGGTGCGTCAATCTGTGGCCATTTCCTCTAGTCCTATCGCTGGCCACCACTGAGAAGAGGTCAGCACCATCCTCCTCACTCCATCCCTTGAGGTACTTAAACACTGATGAGGTCCCCTCTCAGCCTTCTCTTCTCCAGGCTGAAGAGGCCCAGCTCTCTCAGCCTTTCCTCATAGGGCAGATGTTCCAGGCCTTTAATCATCTTCGCAGCCCTGCGCTGGACTCTCTCCAGCAGCTCCATGTCCCTCCTGCACTGGGGAGCCCAGAACTGCACACAGTACTCGAGGTGCAGCCTCACCAGGGCTGAGTAGAGGGGCAGAATCACCTCCCTCGACCTGCTGGAGACGCTCTGCTTAATGCACCCCAGGATCCCATTGGCCTTCCTGGCCACGAGGGCACACTGCTGCCTCATGGTCAACTTGTCGTCCACCATGACGCCCAGGTCCCTCTCTGCAGAGCTGCTCTCCAGGAGGTCGGTCCCCAGCCTGTAGGCATGTCTAGGGTTATTCCTGCCCAGGTTCAGGACCCTACACTTGCCCTTGTTGAACTTCTTGAGGTTACTCGCCGCCCAGCTGTCCAGTCTGTCCAAGTCTCTCTCCATGGCAGCGCAGCCCTCAAGGGTTCCAGAGAGCTGTAGGATTTTAACTGGAAAAAGTGCCATTATTAGCTATGAGAACATGAAACCTTGAACTTTGTAAATACTCTCTTTAGAAGTATTCAGCTAAAAAAAATGGATTGATTATATCAATAATATAATGTTTATAATAGTATTATATATATTTATAAGATATAATAATATTATATCAATATAATATGTATCAATAATATATATTATTGATTATATCCATAATTAGGATATCTAGTTAGGACGGATGCAGATGTGCAATGAACTTGCTTAATATTAAGAAAAAAAAAGAGAGAGAAAAAATACATCAAATATTTAAAAGACAAATATACTACTAGTAGATCTGCATTATAGTATTATTGTATTTGCATGCTCCTCTCTCTCAGTTCTGAAAGAATGCACGTGCTCTTGCTAAGTAGGAAATACATTTAAGTAGATGTTGTTTACCCTGGTGTTGGTCTAGAGCTGACATTAGACCCCCAGGATACACACATGCGTGCTTGAATCTATAAGCTGTAGGAAGTCTTGAAGTGATTGCTGCTGGTCAAGAGAAAGAGTGGGAAAAAGAAATACAGTAGAACTATAAGGAATGAAAAATTACATGAACCATAATGTCTGTTTTAGAGCTCTGCAATTGACAGTAAGATTTCTTGAAATTGAATTATGATTTAATTAGTGTCTCTAAAATTATTAGCATCTTAATCAACTTTGCCATTTTTTTCCATGTGCTGAAATTCTTCTTTAATAAGTTTCAGAAGTCCTGGGCTCTCGGATCAGTCAAGCAGAAATTTTTGAATACATGATCATAGGAACATTTTCAAAGTCAAGCAAGCAGTAAAATTTGAAATTGAACTCTTTATTTACACATGCATTTTTTATTAGAGACATATTTACTCAAATTAAAGAATAAATATTGGAAAGCCTAAATTGAATCCACTGCATTAGCTTCATTCAAAGTTKAAATACTCCAGCTGAACTTTTACATTTAGCTCTGTCTTTCAGTGCTCCAAGTGATTTTTCAGTTTGCATTTCTGGCACTTATCGTAATACTGCTGGCTAACAAGGTTTTACTGCACAGAGAGAAGCTTTTCGTGTTCTGCACGTTGGTTTGACCTAACAGAGCTCTCCTTGTTAAAAATGCATTTTTAATCAGGTAAGAGCTACTAAAAACACATCTTTGCTGTCATTGCTATTGTTAATATAAAGGCAACCACACACTTTTTATAACTAGTAAATAACGTGGCATGTCACACTGTACTTGGTGGTGYTGAGAGCTTTGAAAAAGCTTACCACATTTCCATGGAGTCTCTGGGTGAATAGCTGTGCTGACTTGCTTTTATTTYTTGTATTGTGACCCTAGATTTCTGTGTATTAGCCGGACAATAGTGTGGCCAAGGAACTTCCTGCATCACATCAGCTACACAGAGCARTCTCAGCTGTATCAGCTAAGCAGCTGTTTAAGTTAATGTGACTGACTTTGCCCTGAATCACGCGAGGAGTGATTGAATAGGGGTGATCTTGCTGGCTGTCCTGCAGTGGGCAYGGGGTGTGCTGATCCGTCACACCTGATTCTGCACCGAATGCGCGAATCCCAGAGCCATGAGTGGCTGCCACTTATAACTCCTTTAGCTGTGCTTCTAGCTTTGTTTCTAGCTAGATTCCTAGCTCTTGCTTATGGATTGGAAAAAATTCAGGAAAATTAGACTTATGACTTAGAAGCCCATCTCATTTCTTATTAAGTTTATATAAGTAATTTAAACATTTTCAAAACACTTAATTGACTGTTGCTGTCCTGTCAGTCTTTTGCTAAGTTTGCTGCTTGAAAGCTAATAGTCACCTAATAGTCTAACTTAGCTCTACAAATAAACAAAAAGATGAGCAAAGCTGAAGATCCAACTAGTGGAACAAATGTGTCTTAGTAATATGCTCAAGAAAAAGTGGCATTTGCGTATGACTACTTTTGATGTTGGAAAACAACACAAAGAAGTTGTAGCTGTGACAGAAAGTCAGCATTTGAATTCAATTTTGCTTCTGTAACTGAGGAAGAAAAAAAGCAAAACACTTCCTTAGAAGAAAGTCCAGGTAGTTTTAGGTCCTTTGACAAGAGAGGGGTCGGGTGAAGGGCTGTGATTACAAAGATCTTTCTCTGGATAAGGCCAAGAGCCGTAAACAGAAAAGCCTTTGCAAGTAGGAAGGAACATGGGAAGAACAAAGTAGGGGTGAAGATGGTGTAGGAAAGGTATTTAAAGGAAGCATTGCTCTGACTTCTGAGAGATCTCATTTATGTTTGTTTTTATATAACAAATCTTTTAGAAAAGTTTTTTCTATTGTATATGTCAAATCTAAACTGCTACCTCCACCTGCCCCCAAAGTTTGATAGCTGATTTTAAAGGTGCATTGAAATGAAAGTATCATACACACTTCACGTTTGGTCAGCACTGGATGTACTGCCTGAAGCTTCACTTTCAGTCACATTTGGAGCTTGAATTGGAGATCTCCTCGATCTGAATTCAAGCTGTGAAATACTTCAGAAGCCTGAGASCTGGAAGAAAGCATTGTATAGCATTTTCATGTAAATCAAATCTCTGGAATTAAAAAGTTTCTGAATGTGCTGGGAAAAAAATAAGCCTGGTTAAAGAGCACTTCACAGTCAGTGAAAATCAGGTACCAGCAAGGGGCGAGATAGACATTCAGCTGGTTTGTCTGACAGCAGCTGGTTCTGAAGTGGTTGTTGTTCCTAAAAGTTTACAGTAAACTCAGGTGAAGCGCGAGAACTAGAATCAGTGCTGCTTATCCTTCAGGTGCTTTGCACTTCATGTAACTGAGAAACATCTTAATATATAAGGATGGATCAAGTATTGCTATTCTGTTGTTAATGAGATAGCTTTGTAAGCTGGGGAGGCAACCCTGGGAGAATGCAAGATACCAAAAGCAAAAAAGGGTGATGTAGATTCCACTCCTCAAACATCAAGAATTCATCCACCATAGAGAAGAAGAAATCATCCACCCAGGCTGCATCCTCTTGAAGGATGGCTGTGTAGAGAAAGGGAGTTGGTATTTCAGATGGAGAAATTTAGCACAATATTGAACAAAGTATACGTAAAAAGTATATTGTACACTTTGGAGTGGGGAGTCAGACAGCTAAACTTCCTGAAATATCCATTAGGTGCCACATAATCATCCTCACCTGCAATACCCACAGCAGTCTTACAAGAGCTAAATGCCTTTCTTCAAGTTCCTAATGCATCAGTTTTACTCTCTCTTTGTGTTTTTTTTTTTTTTTTTTTTTTTTACAAGTACATTTCAATGTTCCTGTTTAGGTGTACTCACAATTCTAGCCTTTGCTATTAATTTCAGATAAATAAATGAGATTTAGTTTCTGTCCACCAGTGCACTAGTCAGCAAGGGTTTTTGCTATTGATGACAATGGTCATTGTTTCACCTTCTCTTGGCTCCTGCGGATGCTCTGGGCTGAAATGAGTTGAAAATGCATTCGGGTATACTCTAGAAAGGAAAGTTCAGGCTTTTACTCCAGCCATTAAAAAGAGAAGGTGATGATTATTCATTCGGAGAGGAAAAGAGAATTCTGAAAACAAATGTCTTTCTAATTTTGCTTGGTACATCCTAATACCAAAGTACTAAATGTAGTATGTCACTATTTTCTAGTCACAGATTACAGAGAGAGGAGAGATTCTGTTTTAGCCATTTAATAGTTAGGTGTCTGGTCAAAGACTCATTTAAGTTCATTTCAAAATCTGTGGGGAGGCAGAAAGCAGTTAATTCTATTTATTTTAATAGCAATCTTTGGCATCCCTACAGACTGACTGGCCATCCTCCATTTCTACCTCTACCACTGAGGAGGTTTTTGAAGGTTAGTTTAAGATTTGATAGCAAATTTAAGGATAATTAAAATCAAGTCATCTGAAGTGAGTCATCCGTGTTAAGAGTCTAGAAAGATGATCTATATTATAACAGGTGTATTAGAAAGCCCATTAGATACTTTTGCATGCCTCTCCTATAAGAGGACACTCAATGAAAATGAAATTAAGAGGCAACCTATTTAACATAGAGGAAAAAGTGGTATTTCCCTGCTAAGTTGCAACTGATCTATTGAACTCTCCAGTGTTGAATATTATATTGACAAAGTGTCTTTTAGGCTAGCAGGAGTAGTAACTGCAGCTTTATTCAGTAGGGAGAAGAAAAAAAAAAAAAAGGAGGTGGGGTTAGGGGGACCTAATTCTTCGAATTATGAAGTGCCATTAGACAAAAATTTTTGTCCATGTCTTACTGCTGTGGTTATGAATACATAACTACACTAATAAGGTTTTATGCTTTGCTATGGAGGCATGCATAAGTGCTCAAGAGAGGCTAGTTAGTCTTCATACTGTTATGGTAGTTTTTATAGTCTAGCTACATTAATTTTTTTAAAAGAAGAAAAAGATGTATAGAAAGTATTTGATGAAGAATATAAAGTATTTACTTTGTTCATAACTTTGTTTAGCTTCTCTCAACTTATGATTATCCTCTATGCTTACATACATATTTGTGGGTATTTATAGAATAGAATTTCATTTGAATTAATTAAAATCCCTTGTTTAGGAGCCAGAATTCATACTCTGTTGTTTAAATGCGTGGTCAAACCTACTAAAGTCTCTGAGAGTTCTAGCAAGTCACTGGTCCTGCCAGACAGTGARAGAAATGGGACATGGGGGATTTTGGAAAGATTCTGCTTGTGGAGGGGCCTGGAAGAGTGCAGTCTGTGTGGGGGCTGGGAGTAGCTTGTATGGTATATGTTCATTCCAGTAAGCATATATCCAGAGCCTGGGTATTTCTTCAGGACTGGGCAAATTAATATGGTAAATTCTCATGTTGAAATTAGTCATTTTCATGTATTTTAATTTTGCCCAGCATTCTGCCAGGAAGACACATAGTTTTCTAATTATTTTTGCTGTAGTGAAGCTGCTATGTAATTATAAAATGCAGCTGAGGGTGGATTTTGTTTTGGTTAAGATTTTTTGTTGTTGTTGACTCGCATAAGAATGAGCCAGTAATTCTTCCTTCCGTAAAGGTCAGCACAGAATCAGACTCCCCTTCAGTTTCCAGTGCTATATAGAGGAGAAAGAACAGCCTGGCAGAAATCACCTGAGACTCTGAGGGTCTGTAGGCCGGGTCTGCAGGCGCTTGTGTGAGCACTGGTGCTCACGTAGCCCGTCCTGCCGCAGGGGCTTCCCAAGAGCGGTGAGCTAGTGGGACACGGTGACCGCCTGCTCCTGGTTTTGCATGGGGGAGGCAGGTTGTCATATCCAGCGACTGGAGTAGTAGCAGCCTCTGAAAAGGCTCTTCCAAGGGATTTTAGTTTTTTTCTCCCAAGGAGCTGCATTGCCGTCAGTTGACTCCACTTACATTATATTTTGGAACAATAAACGAAGAGAGGGCAGGCATTTGTCCTGTCACTGCACTGATTTTCTAGAAATCAGAGGCATGGCTTCTTTTATTTATTTATTTATTTTTCCCGATATTGGAATCTGACACATTCCAAAAGAATCAATTTTACCTGAAAGTTGTAAACTTTAAGAAAATCTCTGCCCTTGCAAMTGTGTCTTATTTTCACCATAGAATCAGTAAGATAATTACCTTTTTTTCTTTTGTTAGAAGATTAACAGAAGATAATTTGTATTGTACATTCAGACTTTACTGTGTAGTCATTATGATGTTATAACTGTAGAGCCCTTTTATAGATAAAGATTTTCTATGTAAAGGTAAAAAGTATATGGCTTAAGGCGAGATGTGAAAAGGAGTTGGTCTGTAGTAGAGGACAGAAAGAGAGGTGTTAGGAAAACAATGTGACCTTTCTTCGGCTCATATATCTCTTTTTTTAGTTATAAAGGAGCTTTTCTACAGGATCAAGACTTTGACATATCCATTAGAATAAACTAGGAAGGCTTGTATTATGTATGCACATTTCTCTCCAGGTGCAAAGATGATCAAAGATATTTTTTGAAAATGTTGTTCTTAAATAATGCTGACGTGCAGCAAGTAAATCAATATCTTGCCAAGAGTATCTACGTTTCCTTGGGAAACGGAACTGCTAGCTTGCAAAAAGAGAGTGGAGTCTCTCATTTTGCATCTTCTCTRTTTGTGAAAATGCAGTTTGAGGGCAACAGCAACCAGTTGTGCCTCCAGCGAATTACATTCCGTGCTTGTCACCTGCAAGGAAGCTTTGCCAGAAGCCYAGCGTAGAATATTACTAATGTCCTTCACCTTGATAAGATGAAAGCTAGGAGGCCCTTAATCCACATTCATGAATGAGGATGAGACCTTTAAATATTTTTTTTTCCTTGCTGAGTATATTGTTCATCATACTAAAGGATGGAGCTTATATTGTCAGAATGAACTGCAGCCATGACTGGTCTGAGACGCATTAATTTTAGGCCTGTTTTATTGAACTTTCCTGTAAACACTCATTATATCAGAAACACTTTTCTTCTTAAATGTGTTAGAACTCTYGTGTTAAGAATTATTCCTAGCTGCCCTGTGTTTACAGGGTGGTGCCTAGGCCCAGGAGCTAGTCCGTGGAAGTTTCTGGCCCAAGTGGGACTACTTTAGCTAGGTTCTTAGGTTTTGTGTTACAGAAGTCAAAGGCTGGCCCTGGCAGGGTGACCACAGTGTCCARAGCCTCCTTCATTGAGAAGGACATCAGTGGGATACAGTGCAGACCTGTATTGCAGAGCACTGCTGCATGAGCGCGGGTGGGCACGGTACTTCAGAGCTTCCTGCTCATCATTGGGGCGCTCTCCTTCCAAGAACAGGCTTTTCTAGTGTACTCTCTTTTTAGCTCTAGGATTTTACCTGCCTTTCTGCAAAGTGTCTCTGTTTCAAGCAGAAAGTTGGAGAATGATCAGTTGCTTTTGAATGTCAAGGGAGTTCCCTGTGATTGGAAATGGAGGGTTTGAACTTACTTCATATTCAAAGGAAACTGGAAAGCTGATTCTTACTTTTGAGGTGATGGCTTTAATTGTTACTGTGATATGGTTTTTGCTGCAATCCATCGTTCATAATTTGACTTGAGCTCTATGTTATTCAAGTTTATTAGATATCTTTAGACTAGGCTTAGCGGGAATTTAGAGGGAATTTGGGTGCTTATCTCTGAATTGCAAAAGCTGCTGGGCTGCACTGGCCTTGTGCCAAAGCCCCAGGTCTAAAATGTGCCATCTAAAAGTGAGAGCTTCTTTGGTTTAGATAACTGAAATAAGTCCTTTCCTTCTTGCGGCCCAAGCACTGCTTTTTGCTGTCAGAAATGGGCAGTTTGAAGCTACTAAAAGCATCTAGTCCATCTGCATTATAGTAGAAAGCCTACAAACTGTTTTCCTCATAATTTTTAACAAACTTTTTGGCATCCATTTGTGGGACAACTCTCCAGATACCTGGTGACATCACGGCCCTAAACCTGTTTTCTGGTTTCCAGTGTATGAGCCATGCAGGTCACTAGCTCCCTAGCACATCCAGCTTTTGCCAAAGTCTTCTCCTTTTGGATGGGCAGCTCATGTCAGGCAATTGCAGCACAGCTGTAACTATGTGGAAATCATATTCCTGTGCTGATCTCTGATCCCAGTTATAAAGCAAGTCGTAAATGTAGTCTTTTCATATCTGTTTTGTCAGATATATTTTTAAATAGTTGTCTATTRTGGTGCTTTTTGTTTTTACTAAGTGACTGGTCTGTCGAGCAGGTACATATCTGTAGGCATAGATAATCCAATCCTGGTTCAATAAACGAGACTCAAAACCACTTCCCTGCTTCAAAACCACTTACTGCAGCTTATATGSCTTTGAAAGTCTGAGAGTGACAACCTCCTTAATGCTAGCTTTTTGTTGCAATAGTGACAGTCACTAGTTGCTGCCAATCTATTCTTCTGTGGAACAGTTTCTTAGTAATTATAGCTGTGTGTTATTCCATTATAAGCAGTGTGAAACATGCTTCATAATTTCCATTTCTAGTGATCCTTTTTACTGATCCTACATTTTTATTCTTTACTTTATTCTCTTTATATGTGAATATTTATATTTTCATGAACAAGTTTAATCATTTTTTAAAACTGCAGCGTGGCTCTGATTTCATCTTAGCAGAAAGGTCCCGTCAGATTTAATGGCACTTTTGATTGACTGCCATTCAGAGAGATATTACAGTATTCTTTTGAGTGCAGCTCACTGACGGTACAGTTGCACACTTCCTCAAGTGGTGATGGAAAATATGCTATTTTACCCTTCACTGCTCTCATCAGCTATTCTAAAGAAGGATTTCCTGTTTAGGAAGGCTTGGTTTAGGAAGACCTGTTTTCTAGGCTGTAAAAACTTTATGAGGAAGAATATTTTGGTTAAACAAATGTCATTCCTCAATTTATTATTGCACTTGCCAGTTTTAATGCAAGTTAAGCTCCTTCTATGATGTGTCTTGTAAGTTAAAATATTTGACTTAAATGGGAAGCAATAATCCCGCAACATCAATTTGTTGTCAGTATATGTGGTTTCCTTTCTSTTACACATATTTGAGCAGAGAGTGGTACCATTTTCTCCATTTTCTGTGTGTTTGATGAAGATATTTTATTTTTGCATATTCTCAGTGGACAAACATATATATATAGCATTCTATATAGCATAGGATATGTAGTATTCTATCAGTAAAATAGTTTGATTCAAAACTTGTTTGCTTAGTTTTACAGTAGAGGATTATAATAAAGATTTCCCAGGCTAGGACTCAGAACCGTACTGTTTAAAAATGTATGTTGCCTTTAAATATGTAAGCTTCAGCTTAGTTTCATATTTCTGTTGCAAATCTAGCAAGACTCAGAGGTTAAGTTTTTCTAAAATCTCAAATTCCTAGGACACATGGTTAATAATCTCAGCTTTCATTTAACAAAGAAATATTAGCTTGTAAACATTGTGGTTGCAGAGAGAAACTAAAAAACATGAAAATTAATATTTAAAATGAATATTCTCTTTTTGTCAGATCGTATGCAGACCCAAAAAACAAAAAGATAAATACCTACAATTCTAAATTTCAAGCTTGTAAATTATGACCTCTACAGACAACAAACCAATTTAGCTTCATGATAGTTGCAAATAATTTCTTTCTCYAGCACAGCTTCTTTCTTTCAGAATAACTTCAGTATGTCTTGCTTTTTTGGCCTACACTTTAATGTATCTGAACAAGATTTATATTACTGAGCAAAGAATGAAAGCTTTCTTTTAAATCAATAAAATTTTAGGATTTTTTTTTAAGGGTAAAACTGTTTCCCAAAAGGCCTTTCCCTTAACCACCAGCACAGCTTGTGTTCTCCAAGTGTAATCAAATAATGTCTCATTATATTCTAGTAATTTTTAAGGATTTCAAAAATATATCTATCTAGCATGGGGTTTTTTTCCATTAATATATTTTTGATTCTGATTTGTACCTCTAATTTCCAAAGTTTTCTTTTCTTCAGTATTTTCTTGCAATGGTTTGTTTATCGGTGTAGAAGTTGTGGTGAGAATTCCTCAATATACTGGAAAATTACATTTAGCAAAATCATTTTTGAAGTGACAGAGTTATTCTACAGCAACTTTACTGTCTGCTCTGTTAAAACTGAACAGAAGGATACTGATTTTACAGAACATCTTCCCTTTTTCTTAGATGCTGCCTCCACCATTTTAAAACGCATATAGAATGCAAAATAATTGGGAGTTGGACTCTAGTTAAGAGATGAGTTTTGCACAGAAGTCTTTAAGTAACATCTGAATTAATGTTTCAGTATTCAGATTTTTGTGGTGTTATCGGTCTTTTCTTCTGAGTTAAAATGGACTGGCCCACTGCATGTATTGGGGCTTGAAATAGGCCCTCTCCAAGGAAAATTCAAAATGCGGCTTACATTTGAACTTGAAAAGTGTATATGATTTGCCTTTTATTTTTTCAAAAAATTACCAGATTGTTCAATAAGCTTTTCAAATTGTTGTATTGAAGTAGATAATAAAAATCCAATAATAAATATATTGGAGTTCATACAGAGACTACATGAACCATTATATTAAAGCCAAAAAAGACAAATTTTTGACAAAGTAAGAAAGTTAAAAAAAAAAAAGTCATTAGGAATCGACTCAATTGGATCTTTCATGCTATTGTTAGCCTCTTGTTGCAACTACTAAGAGCTGAGATGTTTTCTCTTTTTTTTTTTTCCACAATAACTTTGAAGGTAAATAAAAATGTCTGAGAAACTACAGTTTTAAAAGCTTTCACTAGCAAAAGGAATTGGTGCTTCTGGGGCAGAAACTCRCTTGGTCACCATCTTCCCAGTGCTGGAATTTCTTGTCCCTGTCCGTGAAAGATCGGCTCTTTCTCTACCCACTGAAGTGCAGAACTTTTCAGAGATGAAGACTGTCCACACACAACAGCTATATTATCATTTACTACAACTTTTATCATTCTACTTTCTCTTACCTCCCATTTTCAGCATTACTTGCTGAAATGCCAAAAAAAATTTGCTTTGAGGCAAAATGAGAAGTGTGCCCAAAAGTTTTCAGAACCTGCTTGTTTCATTTGGTGTTTAACAGACAATTGTCTGTTAAAATAGATAGTTTGAACAACAATAAAAAAATCAAATATAGATATCTAAATAGATACATTCACATGTAAGTAAGCTGTTCTAGCTTACAGAAGCACAGCAATTTTAGAATATTGTTTTCTAAAACAATTTAGTTTACTATTTAATTTAGTTTAGTTTTTCTTATTTCTACAGCACTTCAGACTACTCAAAGTGTGCTCTGTTGTTTATTAAAATGGAGAGTTATGTAGTGTTTTTTTGTGTGTTTCAGACTATCCCTGTAAAATTTGAACTGAATAATATTTTTGCTTTTAACTCATTAGTTTATGTGGAATGATGAAATAAAAAATGTCCTTGGATATTTCCATTCAAGGGAAACGACTGCACATGAATATTTTGGGTTTAAAAACAGTGAGTATTTAAATTACGCTTTCTACAGATARCTCTGTCTTTCAGCATCTTATCTCCCTTTCCTCCTTCTCTGCTTCTGTATTATTTTTATTTGCTTCCTGGATTTCTTCTAACATCCTAGAGTGGAGGCCTCTTGCTTTGCCGTCAGGTGTGTGGTCTCTTTAGCAACATTTGTATTGCATATATAATATTCCTATATGATTCAACTTAGAGTTTGACTTGGAGGATTTCTTGTAACATGTAACATGTACTTTTTGTCTAATCGTTAAACAGTTTTGAAATTATTCTAACATCAGTCATAAACCTTTCAACAATTTTCCCCATCACTTTCTGTCTCAAGTAGAACTTGGTGCGGGTCTAGGATTCTCCTAAGATACATGCTCTAGATCTCTTATTTTCCGGTAGGTTGTTAGAGCTAGTTGCTTTGATTTGTTTAAATGGCCAAGCTGCCATTTAAACTGCAGTGGCATAGCCCGGCTGGATTTGCCTGTGTTTGGGGATCCATGATGAGTAGGAAAAGGTGACAGTATCTTCTTTTTAAGGAGAAGTGAGGGATCTCAATTGAAGTGTTGATTATTTCAATCAGAGAAGCTTTAAATATCAGGCAATACTGTAGATCATTCTACAGTACTCAGCGCTCATATGAAATTTGATACAAACAGCGTAAGTTCAACCTTTTCAAAATTCTGCAAAATGAGCATGATGGAGCTGGGTCATCTAAGCTATGTCATTCTCAGTACCCACCACATGGAGATATTTCATACTTYGCAAACTGTGAGAGCATATGAATAGTTCCTCATGATGGATGAGCTCTGTGAGCCAAAACAAGTTATTTGACTCATCAGCATCCAGTAGTTTCAAGTGGAGACATCTGTATAATGTAGTTTAATACCTGGAACAAGTGTTAAAGCAGCACACRCCATATTCAGATAATATTATTTTTTACTGTTTTACGATGATTYCATCAAGCCTCATTTTCTGTCTTAACCCACCTTTTGGTTTATTTTATTATCYTATTACTATTCTAGCTTTTTCTTCTCAGTCTTGATGCTTACATCTCAAGCAGCYAGACTGAAAATAAATGAAAAAGAATGATGAAGTGCAAGATGGTGACAGTTAAGTTTTATTTTACATTGATGTATTTTTCAGAAAATTGGCAAAATTAGCATTTATCGATTTGTCTGACATAAGGAAAAAAAAATTCATTTTAGCAGTCATAATGGTGGTAGTGTAAATGCTGGATTTCTTGCCTCTAATAATATTTTACTTCAGGGAAAGGTTACATTAAGGAATGAAAAAAAAAGGCGTAGACAAGAGCAGTGACAGATTTAYGGCAGAAGTTTCAATTTGCCAAAACTACCAAAACTCTTTGCAGTCAGAGATCTGGTGGGTTTTCTACTCTCTTTCTACCTAAAAGTTAGTGTTCCCTAACAGTCCTTTTCTGGTTTGTGAGGATGGTGTTGCCAGTGACATCTCCTAATGATTTATTCAGTTGTGGGAGATGGAGGGAGAGAGTCTTAAGGGAAATGAATTTTCTGTGTAGCTGATACATAGTGTGAAGTTAAGGGATGACTTTCATTTGAAAGCAGAATGGAGCAGTGAGCAACATTTGCAGTCCAGGTTAAGGAGAGTGATAACAGTCAAAATATTTGTAGCRGGGTAACCCCTCCAAGTTGCATCAGACCTGGGTAAAAGATGAAGCAAGTGATCAATAAGGGAAGCAGGGAAGAARGAGTAAGGCAGAATGAGCTCAGGAGAAAGTTCAGCAAGGATGGAGRGCAGAGGGAAGCAAAGGGTTAAAAATGAAAGGGTATGACGGAAAATATTCAAACAAGTGAGGAGAAACATAAACAAAAAAAATGAAACATAAAACCACATGTAGTAAAAATAATTCAGATCAGGAAAGAGATAGGATGGGTGAAATTCAAACCTTGTAGACATTTACCCATTTATAGGGAGGGGAAAAGACGAAAAGCAGAATTATTCTATTTAAAGATATACTTCCGGTATAATCTGAGAATATTATATTTTTTAATTTTAATTTCCCCCTCATTTGAATTTTATTTGACTTCTTTTTTCCTCATTTTCTCATAAATCCAGCTGTTCTCCTGCAGTSAGTGGCTGGTAAGGTTGGAGCGATGTGATGCTCCTGCTCTTGTGCTTTGTTTGGAGCAGGACTTTGTTCTGAAGAGTGCATCCTCGCTTGTGCCGGCAGATGGCAGCCCATATGTCGACAGAAACCCCTCAAAAAGACTAGGAGGCGAAACACAGGGCATAGTGTTTTGTGGGTAAATTATTATTTTATTTTATTTTGTTTATTTATTTTTAGAGTGAGAATTGGAGAAAGCTGAGACATGCATTCACGTCTTGATGTAGCAGCATGTAGAGAAATCTGATAGGAATTGGGCAGAGGCAGTGTTTTATCTGTAAATAGGGGTGGAAACCTGAACTGATGCATCTCGCTGCATTTGTATGGTGACGAGCATGTAGGGGGAAGGGAGCAACCTCTGAGCATCCAGAGCTATGCTATAGAGATGGGCAGTAAATGCTAAGGACTGCACAGATGGTATGCTTATGAAGATATATGAGGAAAACATAACAAATGGTAAGCATCTGTTTCCCTTTGAAGAGAGAYTGGRAAAAAAAGTGATAAGTATTGATCARGATAGCAGATTTATAATATRCTTGCTAGACTTCACGTTTTGGGACAAATCCTACAGCTCTTRYACTGTGTCCCCTGAAAAGTCTGTCTTTTGCCAGAATACARTGTGTATTAAACATCTCTGCTGTTGTCCTTTACCTGTAATAGCTATCTAGAGGAAGATAAGGATTAAAAACATCGCCTGGAGTGGATGCCAAGTGAAAGCTGTGTGGATTTCTTGAGTATTTTTTAGTTCAATAAAATTTTAGTTCTTCCTGGTCTTTATTATGAACTGTTCGACCTGTGGGGCCAGCTTTTTGTACCATATGAATCCCTGAAGTTAGTAATAGATCAGTTTATATCAACTGTGAGTCCACTCTCGGCATTTACTTAACAGGAGGCTTAGGAACAGTAGGTAGAGCAGAAGGTAAGAGGGTGAGGATGGTCTTTGAGGAGAAGTGTCTGGAGCACTCAAAAAGAGGTGTTCCCTTTTATACTTTTATTGGAGTAAAAAGTGTGGTTTTCTCTGTACTTTATGCTCTTGCATTGAGTTTAAAGTTGAACTTTCTCTCATCCAGAGCTTGCCTATGTACAGCAGACCAAAATCCTACTGATACTGGTTCAAGTGTTTGAAAATTACTGTATGCTTGAGCACTAAGTGGTTTCTTCATGTCAGTACAGTAAAAATACCTGTTCATGGTATTGCCTAGAAGGAACACACTTTACTTTTTCCTAGTCTTCCATTTACTGATATCCAAGCAAAACCCTATTTCCTTAACATTTCCTAAATATTCTGATGGAGTTCCTGTAAAAACAGATCCAATCCTTTGCTAATAGATTTAACATTCAGCAATGTCTCCTTCCAGGAGRTGTTTCAAAGGAAACACAACTTCTGTTTCTTTCCATGGAATTTGTTAGGCTGTAAAATAGCCAAGCTTTAAAAGAAAGGAGTTTGAGGAGTACATTGTGTTGAATTTTCCATTATGCATATTCTGATGGATTATAGCCATTAGATGCATGAGTACTGTATTATTTTTACAGTGTTTCAAGGAAAGGTTAGAAAACAAGTTAATTGAAGACTAACTTCACACACTAACTTCACTAACTTCACACACTAACTTCAACGGCATTGCTTAGTGCTCCTACTACAGTAAAAACTGGAGAAAACCCATACAGAAATTCTGTCAGTAGTATTTGTTGACATTCATAACAAATTGGAATAAAATGGTGTATATGGTAATAGGGAAAATAAAACAAATAGGGTGGAAATGACACCTAACATAAATTTATTAGACAACTTGTTAATTAAAAATATATATAAATAATATAAAAATATTAGGCCCATACAAAAGAGAAGCAGAATTTTAAASCATAACCTTGTGTTTCAAGACCTTCCAGGTCCATGTAAGAGGCTGGCAAATTGAGATCATGGAGGAGAGCTCTCGGGTACACCTGCATTACCAATTACTTGAAGCCACTGGATTGAGCACATACTGACTGCAACCTTTGTGTTCCATCAATATCTACAAAAGAAACATGACAATAGTATATCATCTGTCTGCTATAAATAACCTATCTTTTTGCATCTTCATGCTGTACAGAAACTCACYGTCTGAATCATAAGAGTACGTAGAYGAGTTTGAATACAGCTCGTGCTTTTCCCTGTCTCCTCCTTACACACGAATGATTTATGACACTCGGAAACCTTCTGCAACTATGACCAAAGCATTTCCAGTTATTTCCTTTAGGTATTTGTCAGGATTGTGGGGATGGTCACAGAAATCTGAAGCCCTGCTGGAAAAGGGAAAGGACTGGATGCTGGCATCTGCGCTCCTCCTGACTCTATGTCAGGTAGCTCTTCTGTGGTAACTGTCACTTCTTACACTGGCTCCAGTGATAACCTGCTGGTAGGAACCATAATTTAGTCCAAGATAAAAATAATTGCCAAGAACGCATGAGGTGGGAACAATAGTGTGGGAATGATATCTAATTAACTCCTGCAAAGAATTAATGTCACAGTCCCTGCTTTTTAGTAGTCTTAYTAGATGCCTTATTGGCATGAGAGGGGGAGGATGCTTCCTGCCACKCAAACCTACATTGTCACTTCCCAGAGACAAGGGGGAGGGGGAAGAAATTAGGTAGGTCCTCTCTCCTAAACTTCAAGACTGTGRGAGGCAAGGTGCAAGGAAACTGCCTGCACTCATGCTTTGGGATTATGCTGAAGCTTTGAAATAATTAACATCTGTCCTGTTCCCTCTAAAACATAAAAGATTTTCTGTCTCTGGAAGAGGAAAAAAAGGTTGTGGAAACTGCAARCTGCTGAGTATCAGTCTGCATTCCAGCCTTTGCATTCTTTGCTTGCCTTCAATAAGGGATACTTGTGTRCCACCGACTGAGACAAGGATCCTCTCATTCACCAAAAACTCACTGTGCCAGTTCTCCAGAGCCATAAATCTTCTCAAGGAGCAATATTTTGTCTCCTAGCTACAGCTGGAATGGAAAGAGCCAGAGACTTCTGGTCATCCTGTTCAAAGTCCCTGCAGCCTTCCCAGAGCAGTATTGCCACCCGCTGTCGGTGGAGCCCTCTGTATAATACACCTCTTTGAGCTTTTTCATCCTCAGTAAAAGAAACCAGGAGGCCTCTTTGGAGACATGGGTGAAATGACGAAAATCTGGAGAGAACAGTATAGTTTAATAAGAGAGAGAAAGGCTGGAAGGAAAAGACTCTGTTCTGGGAAAGTCAAGATGAATTGAAATTTCCAAGAAGCTGAGGCAGAAACATCTTGTGTGGCAGGCTTTGCTAGGGTAAATATACCTAGATCAAAGAATGTATTAGAGGAACAGCTTATTCAAAAGGAAAAGTTGGGGGATAGGAAGAGCTTAGGGAATGGAGAGCAGGCCCCACATTATTAAGAGCAGAACTGGTGAGAACTGCTTGGTGGTCTGGGGAGAAAGAGAATGGTGGGCACAACAGGAGACAGATGGAGGACTTAGTTGGAGGGAGAAGGAGAACAATTCTTTTTTATTAAACATACTAGGAAACAAAAACACTAACAAGAGAACACATGTACCTGGAGAATGCAAACCCAGAAACAAACAACCCTTTGCTTCTTTTGCTAGACTCTTCTGGAGGATWAGGATCCTAGGTTTTTAAAAGGATCTGTTTGTTTTCTGCATCTGATATCTGATTCTGATATCTGGTCCTGGTATCTAGCWATTAGGTCTTGTTGAGAAGATACCATTAAACATCAGAGATTTTTTCTTCTGTCTTTAAAGGCACAGCTTGTAACCAAGGCCTCTCTGTCTTRTCTTTCATAAGCTTAAGATACTAACCTTTTAAAGATTTTCATGAAGGGATGTCTTCCCTTTCCACAAATCATTTTTGTAACTCTTTTTATACCTTCCCAGTTTTAAAAAGTGTGTACACCAGAACTGACAGTTTTCCAGTAGTTGTCTCATCAAGGTGATACATAGATGTGAAATCTGCTCTGTTTCTACAGCTGAAGAATGCTTTAGTCAACTTTGCTAGAGCAGAGTGCTGGCAGTTGAGTCGCTTGTCCACTGTGACCTGTAAATCTTTTCAAAATCTTACTTCTTTGAATTTAGTCTTTGCACAATAGAAATCAACTGTGTTCCTGGTCTGCATTCACTTTGCTTAACATTTTTGAGCTAATGACTTCAGTCTAACCTCATTAAGCTCTAAAGCAGGTTGTAATTTAAACTACTGTTGTATGCACCCTGTATTGTTGCACAAGAGAAAGAAACACCTCTGGAAAGAGTTTCATCTTAACCATCTGAAAAATCCATTTTTGGATGAGAGAGAGAAAGTCTTTTTCACTATAAGCTTTGTATTTTTTTCTCCTTATCTTTCAATCACACACTGAAAATGAGGCAAGCTGTTCTGGCCACTGAGACATGCATCTGCAAGCTACTACATTTCCCTTTCAGATTATGAGGATGACTGTAAAACATTACAAGGAAAGCTTTTGCTCAGACTCCACCTAAAGCACAAGCAGTTATGAGTGTTGTAGGTGGATTCATGTGACATCATGAGAGAAACCCAACAGAACTACTTGCAATTAAGTAGTAGTCCTCAAGGTTATAAAAGCTTGAGGAAAATAAACAGTTTTAAATAAGGAATCTATTAGAGTGTGTCTAAAATTGACTGATGGGTGGGATTCTTATCAAGCTGAAAGCGATGTTTTTCAATCCTGTACTTCCAAATTAGACTTTGGGCAACTTTAATTTCTGTCAGATGTTCTCACTTTCTCAGTGGCTGCATAAAAACRAATGAACAGCCACAAGATATTAATGACTAAATTTCAATTAGGAGAGGAAAAAAGAATGTAATAGAATACATGTATCTTTATAAAATTGGTAAAAATCTGAGACGGTGCAGAATATAGTGGGAGGCGCTCAGTCTGGTCCTGTTCAATTTATTCATTAACGCCCTGGATGAAGGGATGGAGTGCTCCTTCAGCAAGTTTGCTGATGACACCAAACTGGGAGGAGTAGCTGATAGCCCTGAGGGCTGCGCTGCCATCCAGAGGGACCTGGACACACTGGACAACTGGGCTATGAGAAACCTCATGAAGTTCAACAAGGGCAAGTGTAGGGTCTGCACCTGGGCAGGGACATCCCCAGACACTACTACAGGCTGGGGACCAAAACCTTCTGGAGAGCAGCCCTGCAGAGGGGGACCTGGGCGTCATGGTGGACGACAGGTTGACCTTGAGGCAGCAGTGTGCCCTCGTGGCCAAGAAGGTCAATGGGATCCTGGGGTGCATTAAGCAGAGCGTCTCTAGCAGGTCGAGGGAGGTGATTCTGCCTCTCTACTCAGCCCTGGTGAGGCTGCACCTCGAGTACTGCGTGCAGTTCTGGGCTCCCCAGTGCAGGAGGGACGTGGAGCTGCTGGAGAGAGTCCAGCGCAGGGCCACAAAGATGATTAGGGGCCTGGAACATCTGCCCTATACACAAAGGCTGAGAGAGCTGGGCCTGTTCAGCCTGGAGAAGGGAAGAGTGAGAGGGGACCTCATCAGTGTGTATAAGCACCTAAAGGGAGGGAGCGAGGAGGCCAGCCTCTTCTCAGTGGTGGCCGGCTATAGGATTAGAGGAAAAGGCTCAAAATTGACACACCAAAAGTTCCACAGGAGCTTAAGGAAAAATTTCTTACCAGTGAGGGTGACACTGAGGGGAATAGGCTGCCCAGAGAGGTGGTGGAGTCTCCTCCTCTGGAGATCTTCCAAACCCGCTTGGACACCACCCTGTGCTCTAGGAGACCCTGCGTGTGCAGGGGGGTTGGACTAGATGACCTCTAGAGGTCCCTTCCAGCCTTAAGCATTCTGTGATTCTATGATTCTCTTTACAGATTTGTTTCTGAAGAAAAAATTATAGGCAACATGTGGACTTTCTTTAGCTAGTCATAAGTTTTCAGTTACAGACCTTTTTAATATTTTTTTGGACTCTAATGATCATAATCAAAATGGATGTATTCTTATACTGATCTTAGTTTATTTCTGAATATTAAATCCTGAGGCCTTTAAAAGACTCACCCAGTGCTTCTACAAACAAACTAGTTTGTGTAAGTATAAATATTTTTGTGAGTGGCAATTTATATTTTAATTTTCTTTGCTAGGAAAACATYGATCTTTATAATCAGGTGTTCTACTGAATTGAACAAACCTCCTATTTGTCAGTCTTTAAGAAAGCATATAGCTCTTTAATAATCAAGAAAGAAAAGTTGACCATTTATTTTACAAAAGTGCATATTAAAACCTGAGAAAACAAACCATAGCTGTTTAATTACAGTCTTTTTCACATTATGCATTGTATGATATTTCAGTTTTCCCAGTTTAATTAAAGAATGTAATGAGATTCTAATACCCACTTAATTACCTCACTATGTTACCCATRTAATTAATCAACTGCCCCTAATGCCCCCATCCTTTATATATACTTAGCTATTAAAGTTTCACTTGGCAAAGCAACTTGGAGAAGAGAATTAACTCATCTTCAGTAGGTTTTTTGTTTGTTTGTTTGTTGTTTTTGTTTGTTTATAAATGGAGTGAAAAAGCAAAGCAAGCCCTTTGCTGATCTTCTTGGAGAAGTGTGGCTTGACGTGGTGAGTAGGAGTAATTGGACCTGGGTACTGAACCTTATGTAGCTTATTCTTGATACTTACTACCTTTCAGAAAATAACCAAGTATGCCATGATGGGGTTGCCTGTAAGCTTCATAACTCTCATTTAAATTATGTAAAATGAGATAATAGTAAAGGTTGTCAGCTTGAGTCCATTTGAAACAGAAACTGAAGTGAATGTTTCTGCTCGTAATTTTTATGAGACCACAAAAAATTAAAACATTACTATTTGTGTGTAGGAAGCATATGCTGTCACCCCAGGAGTGGTGCCATCAACACCTTGTGTGCGAGCCTGCTCTTGCTGTGACCAATGTGTCCCCATTGCTGGTATACCTCTGTCCATATCTTCTTCAATCCCTTCCYTTCAGGGATCATATCAGCCCACAGTTTGAATCAAAGTGTTTCTGGCTGTATTTGGCTTCTACTTTGATCCCTTTCAGAGTATTTGTGCAACAGGTTCCTGGTRGCCCAGCCTTTGGGAGATTAATCCTGCAGTCTGGTTGATGCTTTGCAAAATTATGGGAATACTGCTGGAAATAAGGGAGGCTTTGGTAGTGTAACCTGGAGATGGTGATGAATATCATCTTTTGAACTTACGGTGCTAATTAATATAAACACACCTGTTTACTGATTTGCCACTCTTTAAAATGCCGTATCCTAGGAAGAGWGTTGGCAATCCCCGCAAATTAAGAATTGCCCAAGTGCCTTCACTACCTCTCCAGAGGGAGTGCCCTCAGRTCTGTTTTAGTCAAGACTGCTCCCTTGATTCCTCTCTCTGACTCCCAGGGAGTCCATAACCGTCAGTAACTTGTCTTTTTGTTTTTACTGTTTTTTCCCCTTTACAATGTCTCAGGAATATCCCTTTCCTGAAACATTGAGATGGAATTCTGGACCTGCTCCCGCCTCTGAGTAATATTTAGTGTTGCATTCTGATGAAAATACAAGGGTTGTATTTTAAACAATGAGCAGAATAATTTCTCCTTGACTAACCAACATTGGAACATTAGAAACCTTCCCAGAAGTTAACTGTAAAAATTTGTTAAAAGAATTGGAAACTCTAGAAGTAAACTTTAGAAATAAACTCCATTATTGCATATTTGTTTCACCTTGCTCCTGGATTGGGTGTATTGCTGTGCCAAGAGAGAAGCCTCGTGCGTATAAACTACATTAAAAGCTACCAATGATTAAGCAGTAGAATATACATTGTGGGTAGTGATAGCATAGTAGCAGATCAAAGAAACATTTGACTGCACATTTCTTTCCTCATGAAATTTTCAAGAGTGCATCAAAAGCAACTGACAGCTTTCCCAGTAGGACCAGGATCCAGGACTATAGAGAGATYACTCTGCTAATTAGTATGGGCACAATGGCAGGCTCTGGTCCTCCCGGACGCTTGAATTTAGGAGGTTGCTACAAACCACTGCTCAAAGAAAGAGAGGGGGAGGAAAAATTTCAGTGCCACGCAAGTGAAATGTGAGACTCTATGTAAAAAGATTTTAGGATTCTCATTGCAGCTCTGAATTTGTGAAGGTTCCAAAGCTTTATAAAACAGTTTTCTATATTTTATGAGGGAGGAAGGGGAGGAAGGAGCAAGCGTTTATGATTGCCAGCTTACACCTTTTATCCCTATTTTGACCTGCAAATGAAATGGTTAGTCAGAAAATCATAAAAATATCTAGATAGTTTGAAAGTTGTCTCACTTTGATACCTGTTGCAACCTTTTTAAAAATTAGTTTATTTATTTTTATTGGGATATGTTATTGCTTTTTAATTAGCCCATTGGCAATATTTCATGTACTCTTTATGTACCATCACCACAAGACCTGTGTGGGGATTATATCCCAGCCAGCACTGCTGAGTACTATGCTTCAGCAAAAAAAAAAAAAAAAAAAAGGAAAACAAAAAACTTCCTGTCTGTGATTTATTAACCTTAAATTCTGCTTTAAGCAGTGGAGAGTCTGAGGGCTTGTAACTTAAGTTCATAATCTATTGTAGTTTTCAAGTATGAACTCCCACTGAATTAAATTTATTTGATGCATTGCGTGGATTGGTTTGATTYGATTTTCTGAAAATGGAGCTTGGGAAAGAGACATGGTTGGTTTTATGTGGAAGTATTTAGGTGTTCGTAGACTGTCACAGGCTGCAGTGTGTGACCAGTATTACCAGCAGAACTCTGTAGAGGAGAAGCGTAGGGGAAAAAATATGCCCTTTGTGTGAAGACAAGTGGTGGATATGGGGATCTCAGTTTAGAACCTAGTAGTTCTCCCAGTGAGAACTGCATATAAGAAAGAKAAAATATTTCCTGTGTTATATTTGTGCATAGTTACTGGTTAATGCTTTATTGTCCTTCTGCTTCATTTACTCCAACTGAAAGTGTTTCTAATACAACATCAGGGAGTCTCCTAAAAATAAAGTGAGTAAAACAGGATAAAGATGGTCTTAGGAGAAGAAACAAGTCASTGAAACTCTGTAGTAGATGATTGAAACTTTGGCAGGAGTGGTGGAGTAAGTTTTGTTAGGGGAGAAGTGTTACCTTAAAGTAACCTCTGTTAAATACTGAAATACATATCAAAAATCCCTATAAACTTATAAAAGGGCAGTGTGTATAAATTAAGACTGTTCTATCAGTCATGTTATTAAAATGGTGCTAGTATTCATGAAACATCTTGGGAAAGCAGMAAGAATGAAACAAAAAGAAAACAGCAATAATGGGCATTAAGAAGTATTTTCATAAATTCAGTGTAAAAGCAGTGAGACAATAGTACATGGTAAGTGGTCCATAGGTAAGTTAGCAAGTGAAAGGTAAGTTAGGAAGTAAAAATCACCCTTGCAGTATACAGACAATGGAAATATATTAGAAATGTATTTAAAATGTACAGGCAAATCTATTTCTCAARGCCTGTATTTTCAGTTTAGCCTTTTTTCTTCAAGTTCTGCCTTATGCTTGTCTCACGTTTTTTTCCATGAATGATTGATAATATTTGCTTGGGGATGGAAAGATAATATTAATATAAAAAACAGTATTTTAAAAATAGTATGAACTGTGTTAAGCAACTTTTAGATATASCAGTGGCAGAAAACTTGTTGCAAGGGAGACTAGTCAGAACTTGAGAAACTGGAATCATTTTTATATTACAGTCTTAATTTTGTATCAGTTCAGTGAATAGATTCATTTCACAGATGAACCAACCCATAGCAGACTGAATAATATATGAATATGAATAATTTACAAAAATTATAAAAAACCTTTAATAAAAAATTGCATTACTAGAAAATATATGCACTGTAGTTTACCTCCATTCTTGCTGCTGCAGAGGAGACTGACTGGAAGACACATCCTTGAAACTTTTGGGTTTAGCATGGGAGAAGAATCCTCCAAGGCAGGAAGCAGCAAGTTCAGCATCAAGAAGGCAAGTAGCCAACMTGTTGATCAGTTCAGATGAGGATAGTGTGTACTCTCATCAAACACAATGGGACTAATTAACTCAAACAACTGAATTTGTCTCAGTCTGTAATAGTCAAACACCTGTGTCAGGGGAAAATTTTTTTTCTCACTTTACAAGGAATGAGAAATAATATTAAAACTGCTCTTGCAGCTGTTTGGTCTAATAATTCTACAGACCATAACTGAATCCTTGGTCTATTGATGCCTCACTTATTTCCCTTGCTGGATCTGTATAAATYAGTGTTCTTTTCAGGACCAAGTGTAATACATGTTAGAAAGGTGAGCTGCCCCACCGTGACTCACATAAAGGAATGACGTTTGCTAAACACAGGTTTTCTGCTTATTCATTTGGTCTGTGGTATGTTTCTAAGTATAAACAAGATTTTTGTTTTTTAGTATTATTGAATGCTTGAGCCCTATAATGGTTATATATTTTGTTGCTGGAGTATTTAATCTTGGAAAATGAAACTAAGTTAATTATTCCATTTATTATATAGTATTTTCTAAGCTAACTCTGKTTTTTTTTTCAGAGGTCATTGTCAGTCACATTAAAAATAAATCTTTTGAACTATATTTTGAACTATATTTTATCCTTAATCTAACCAGGATCCATCACTYTAATGTGTATTTCAAGAATAATTGTTTTTGTCATAAAGCAATTAATTTCAGTTTTAAGTAGTTAAAAGGCGTGTACATGGCAATCGGGCTGTCTGTGCTCTCTAGGACGAAAGTATTTGGTATAGATCTAACTGTAGGTTTTCATGTTTTAGGTTTAACAGTTATATATATTAGGCACAAGTATATACAAGTATATGCATTAGACACATCAGTTATTTCTTTGCTCATATCTGATCATTATATTCCATTATACATTTTCTGTTTGATGTACTCTTGACATATGAATGTTGAAATGATTTTTGGCTTTTTTTTTTTCCAGAACGCTAAAGGGATCATAAAGGCATTCAGCTTGATGGAAATTACTATCAGCCAGGAGGTTTTAGCACATGATAAACCTGTATTTTATATCTGAATTGCTGTCTTGATACAGAATATGCAAAATACATCAYAGATTACACTGCTCTGAAGGTATTTTCAATTTTTCTCACTGACTAGATGAAATGATATCTGAATAAACTGAAGGCAATTATAATATCAAATTCAGTTACCTTTAACATTCACTATTTTTCTCTATATGGTTAATAAAGTATTAGTCACAGTAAAATATCTTGACAGGGAGTCATATAGCTGTGAGTTCAATRGAAGTCTTGAGTATTAGGAAGTGTTACTGATACTCTTTTGAAATAAGTGCATATACTGATCTTATCGAAGATAAGCTCTGCTTTCAACCGTAAGGATTCCAAAGGTTTTCTGGAATCTCATAATAGAGCCACAATTTGTTTTGTTTGCAGTTAATTTGTTGTTTCAATAAATATATTAATATTTCCAAACTGACACCCTCAAAGGAAAGATTATTATGTGCACCTCTTGAAATGTCCTTGGAAACTTTTCTTAGGTTAAAACATTCAAATATTGTAGAAAGAGAACAAAAGTGAATAAATCTACTRTATTAGCATTCTAAGTCTTTGGCCCATTTTATTTTACAGTATGTCAAGAAAAATTATCATAGCTTTTATACCTAAGATTAGCTACTCATCTGACCAAATATGTCACAACTCTTTGGTACTTGCTGTTCTTTGACATGACATCACAGTTCACTTGATTTCACATTATGCCCAAAAATGCCCTTCTGATGTGCTCTCAAGAGATCACTGAGTATTTCTGCCACGGATYACGTTTTCCTTTGTGGGTAAAAAAAAAACCAAAAAAAAAACACAGGTTTGCAGTTTTTTCGCTCTCACAAATAAAGTGTAGATATAAAAATCATTTATGATTTAGCATTTATGTAAAATTAGCATTTATGTAAGAACTTAAATACAGGGGCATTGGGACACTTTCTAAAGGAATATTCTTGCTGTCCTAGAAATATGATTAATTCCCCCATAAAATGCTTTCTTACTCRTGAGCACAAAGGTGGTTTCCAATTACTCTTTAATATTCCACAAGTCAAGCCAGACCACTTTTCATTATCAATAGAATTAAAGTTCATATGTCTAGATAGAATAAAGAAACCTTTTCACTGATGAAAATGAGCCCTCTAGCTATAAATATACCAGGTTATTATAMTAAAAAAAAATCATGAGGGCAGTTCTGCCTTCAAATACTGGAGATGACCTCAGATTACTGGTGTTAAATTACTTAAACCAGTTATTCATGACCACTGTTATCCTGGAAACAAAGCTAGTTCATTTAGTAGAGCAAAATATTTCCAGTAAGATAGTGAGTCTTGAAGTGTATTGCAGTGTGATTATATAGTAATCATGTAGTTCCTGCCTTTGGCATGGAKGAAAGAAAGGACAACCAAAGGAGAAATGGTCTATGGTAGCAGATGCTACTGCAAACCAGACATATTAGACATAACTTGTTTAGACTAGTGAATGCTTAGAGTAAACCAAAATGGCAGCTGAACACTGAACAGGCAAATTCAGATGACGGCATGCAGACTGTATGTTTAAAATAAGAGCAATTTCAAGTGCTCTATATAGATTTGCTTAAGCACAGGTTCCTCTTTTTCAGAATCACAGATTTATGATTTTTATAGTTACCCAGATGATCTGATCTCAGTTTTTTCCTACTAAATCTGTCTTTCCTACTAATTCTGCAGATGGAATTTACGACATTTCCTTCCCCCTAAAAACAAGCGATTGTGTTATTAACGAGAGTATTGTCGTAAATATGGAATCAAATTAAAGTTCATTTTGACCTTTGAGAACTTTCTTCTGCAGCTTAAGTAGTTGTTTGTTGTGATGTTTTCTGACATAGAAAAGGAATATTTGCTCTGTATAGTTTTGTGGTGATCAGCCCCATCATTTCTGCCCTGGCTCGTATCTGCGTGCTCCTCATGACTTCTGCAAGGAGCAGCTGCTTTTCTTGGTGTCAGGGGGATCTGCTTGCTTGAAAAAGGAGCTTAGATGCAAGTTTTGAGGTACAGTCAAGGAATCCTGAAAGTTGTCAAGGAGGGATCCTGCACCCTGCCTTGAAAAAATGCAAGGAGCTTCTGCTACAGATACTAACTTGGAGACACAGGAGGATTTAGGGAGGCTATACAAGACCAGGTGAAGGTCTAACCCTCCTGGGTTCCTCCTTTTCAATAGTTTGCAAAGCTGGTACCAGATACTTACTGAAGTTAGGTAAATTGATTCAAAAGAGAAATTTTCTTTTTGAAGAGGAGAATGTTGCACTGTCAGCAATCTGATTCCTTTTCCAGCAGTAGCTTTAAATATCATGGTATTTAATGAAGGTGTCTCAGCTGTGTCTAGAGGACAGYCAGCACAGTCCAGGAAATCTGCCTKGATTATAAAGAGATTTAATATAGAGAAGTCTTGGGTCTTGGTCTAAAGATTTTTACTATTAGATAAAAATAAATTTAGCTAAAAGAATTTCTGTTGCAGTACATACAAGTCTATAATATCATACATAGACTTGATCATCATGCCTTAGAACTGCTTTCTCATATTCTGYTTTCACTGTGTAAATACTTTCGGAGAATGTGACCTTAGTGTCATTTGTGATCATTATCAAATATGTTTACAGCTGTGAAGCTGAAATCACATTGTAAGCTAGGCATGTGGTTGGGAGACTGCTCTTATCCATTGACCATGATGCCCTGATCTCATGTTTATCAATYTTTAAAAGTTTCTGTTCTTATTAAAAAGATAAGCAGCTTCCTTGATAAAACCTTGATCCAATTTGACCATTACAGTTGAAACAAGAAAACCTAAATCGGATGACTTTTGAAAAACAGAAAAMCTTGGCCTGCTATGGAGGGATAGGGGAAGATAGTACAAACATTGCATGTGGGTTGTATGTTATCCTAAATGCCTAATAAAACCTAATAAACCTAATAAAATAGGATACTGTTATATTATTGCATATCCTGAATGCCTTATGCAACATATTGATGGAAACGGCCTGCATCAGGTTCTGGTGGGCTAGGATACAACACAGGGAATTGCAATATGCAGTGCAAACTGAACCCATCAAAACTCAAAATATCTAAGTTATGAGGCAGACACAGATTTTTCTCAAATTGCATAACCTCTTTTCTGTTGCCTCTCCACCAACAAACCACTACACCAAAGCACAGATGTACGCTGTGCTAAATTAAAACTAGCCTAACTGGTGAATCTGCACACCTTAATTAATTTATTTCCTTTCTGAAGCTCTTTTATATCCTAAGTGATAAGCAAATTCAGCCTCCCTTTTATTGTGTGCTTTCAAAATTAGCTGTCCAGTGAGAAGAAAATTTAGTGAATGTCCATAGGTGACTGTGCTTCATGAAGCAGGTCATTCCCTGGCCTTTTTTCTTTGTGGATGATATCTTCCATATTTACAGATGAATAACTTCCATTACTARTCAGTCTCTTTGGGGAGTATGAAAACTATCTATTCTAGATAAGGTGGGTTTTAAGAGATCTGTAAAATATTATGCATCTTTTAAACATCTTTCAGGGATGTCATATGGCAGCATATGGCAGAACATGGCAGGAATCAGCACACAGTAGAAATATTGGAGCAAAGTCTCTGGGGTTTTAAAGTTCAAAGACAGAAATGTAAAATAAATTACCAGTTCACTAGCTATGAGGTGACTTGTTACTATGAATGCTAGTTGAGTGAAAATAAAAGAGAGTAGGAGAGAAAGGAATAAATATATATGTACTTGAGGAAAAAAAAATCTGACCCTAGTGATGGATTAAATATTTCTCTCATAATTCAATACCTTTCCCCAGCACCATAAAAATAAAAAGATGTTTCCCAAACAGAGAGGGAAGTAGAAATCTTCATAAATSCATGGAGATTTTTATGATCAACATTGTCCATGTTTACCTTCGTCATTAGTATTCATATTTACCTTCATGTGCAGAAYCTATGGCCAGATTTTACTGGTGGGAGTCAACTGGCAACTATCTATAGTCAATTAATTTAAGTTATGGACGATGGCCTGGATGCCAAGGCAGSTCTGTATGAGTTGCAGCACCCTGTGATCAACGCTCTACCACAGCCAAGACAGCACAGCTCCCGCAGTGGTCTGGCTGGTGTGTATTGGGAGGCATGTGCACTGACACCTTCCAGCAAGCACGACAGGCTCCCTACAAAACACTTAAAAATATACCTTCTACCTGAAGTATCCCTACATTAAGGTTCAAACACCTTGGACTATGTAGTGCTGAGGTATTTAGCTTCTCTGAGCAACATCCAGTGCTAATTTTTTGCATACTTATTCATTTTAGCAGTGGCAATTCCTATTCATTGTCAGTCCTAGAAAAAATTTTAAATACAAATATTTTGAAAATTAAAATCCTATAGTCTGTATTAGTGCCAATAATTATTTCTTCTGTGAAAGAAGCCTTAAAAAAAGTTATCATGGTGATATGTAGAAGGTGAATGCTATTGTATGTGAGGCATCCAACTAGTACTGAGTGCAGTTTCTGTTTTCTTTTTTATATCCTTAATGTAAGAAGTGATCTGAAAATGTCTAATGAGCTGCATTTCTATCTGATACTGAGATTTTTCTCAACAGAGGAGACTTAACAGGGCAGCTRTTATCCAGTTGTGGTTCTTAAAAGCTCACCTATGACCTGACCTTAGTTTTTGCCTCTTCCTATGTTCATTATTTTTGTTTACAAAATGAAAATTGAAAAAAAAAATGCTTTTTGAATGTTCACTTTGAACTTTGATTTATTTCTCATTAATCTCCACTGCTTCCAGTTGCTGAAACTTTTATATTTCAAGTATCACACCTTCCTGGATAAGAGAGAGACAGACTCATTTTCTGAAATTGCTTTATATGTTAAAGAAGGTTTTGCAAAAAAAAAACCAAAAAACCTCCTTTGGATAATTTCATTTTGTGTCATAGATTTAAGTAACTGAAGAGAAAAAATTAGTAGTAGGAAAGTCCCATTAGTCATAATAGACCATTTAGTCTAACACTCACTGACCTGTTTCTGGAAACTTATTTTGTGCCTCTCTACATTTTTTTCTAGTGTGAGCATGCTTTTTATTTCTTTTAAATGGCCCCTCACATCTCAAGGAAATATTCTGATGAACCTTTAGATACTTTTGTGTGGTTTTGCCTGGCTTTGAGTAAGGAAAAAAGTGAGAATGAAAAATGGCTGGACAAGAACTTTGATTTTTTCTCTTTTGTATGTAATACTTGCTTTGAAACTTATTCGATTGCTATTCTGTGATACATATGTCTTGTATCTACCTCTGGAAGGAGTGTCAAGTCCAAAAGAATTTAGAATGGGTCTGCATTTGATATTTCTGTATCTGATTTTTTATAGATTCAATTAATTTTGGCACCTGTAAGCTTCGTTTGTTTCCTAGGAAATTATGGCATTTGACTGAAATAATTCAAAACAGGTGTTTTAGTCAGAAAGTTCTATTTTTTTCTTCTTTTTTTGTTTTCCAGCCAGAATATAAAGCAAGGAGCTGAAATAAGGATTAGCTGTGAACATGCACCCTGCTCTTCTTGTACTTCATTGCAGAAATATAAGGCTGAAGGGTGCTCAGGAGATCATCTAGTCCACTGCCCTACTTCAAATTACAACCAAAAATTTAAAAAGTGAGTCAACTCTTACAGAGGTTTCTCCAGTCTATTCTTAATAGCCTGATCCTATAGACCTATAGGTATCTTATTCCATTGYTCTCTGGACATTGGGAAAATTTTCCTGATACCCAAACTAAATTGTTCTTACTGCAATTTAAGGTGATTGCTACGTTTTCTATCCAGTCCAGACATGCAAGTTGTATGTTATTCTTTGCTACACCTTCTTATTGTGTTAAGACTCTAGTCATATGCTCCTCAGTCTTCATTTTCTCACATAAAAAAAAAAAAAAACCCCACAGTATTTTTCTCACTAGTCATGTGTCCTACACCTTTACTAGTTCTGCTGGTTGCGTTCTGGTCCTTCTTCTCTAGCCTCTTAAGGATTTTGAATTGTGGAATCCCAAACTGGAAACCGTACTCCACCTGAGGCCTTATTAGCATTGAATACAGTGCAATGTTACAGGCAGGGTTCTGGTTTGTATCTTAATCTCTCACTGCAAATGTTTGCAAGGCCCTCCCAGCACAGACACACAGGTCAGCAGAAGCAGCCACGTGCTCTGCCTGCACTATGTGAATGGTCTCTGTCCTCTCTTTCCACTCCTGAGTGTCTCTTTCAGCTTGCTGACCACAGATTTAGCACAGTTTATTTGTAGATCACTGTTTGCAGACTTTAGTATTACCTTTAATACTAGGTTTTGGATCTGGAGAGATGGCTTCTTGCTAAACTGGTTGAAACCAAACAGGTGGTACTTGTCCACCCACCAATTAATAACTTCATCTCTAGGAACCACAGAGCGTAATTAGCTGCGAGCCGTTGCCTGCCCATGTGGACTTCTCCATTACTTGTTTTGATTTTACTCTCAGTGCTAATGAAGGACTATATTACAGCATTCATATGCATATGCCAATATGATGCACATTGTTCCTGATTCTCCATAGTATTTATTCATAAACATTTGAATAAATAAAACACAGCATCACAAGTAATTGCAACAAGTATTCACAAACATGTGTCTTACAATCATTTTAAASAAGCTCTTATTTTTGCTTGAATGTGATATAGGAGGATGGAAAAGACCGAAAATCACAAGAAATAGAAGATTTTAAGTCAAATAACTGACTAAGGGAGTAAGGCTTGGACCAGTTCTCATCCATACCTGTGCATGATACAAATAATTACAGTCAAAATCACACACCTTGTTATTAGGACTGTGGCAAACGAAGTGTTAAGATCAAAATCATAACTCAAACCTTGATAATTCACAAATGTGCGAGGTTTTGAAAACATTATTTTTGTCAGATCTCTTAATTTAAAATGAGTTCTCAGTGAATCCATCTTCCAATTACATTTTTTGTTTAATACATACAAAGCATATTATATGCAAGCAATTTTCAGTGGGCAAAGCTATTATTCACAACATCGTATTCTCAGTACTTCAGTCTCCACAAAAATAACTAGAGAGATCCAGTTCTGTATCTGTTTGTTAATGCCTTACCACCTGCTGAAACGAATTACAGAAACATGACATATTGTATACAACTCCTGCAAAGTGCAGACTAAAATGTGTAATCTGTAAGTTGAATTTCTGATAGGTACCCAGAAATACAGCTCTTCTTTGGAATTATAGCATGCTTCGTTTACAAAATGTCACAACGTAAGACCTTCAGGAACAAGTAATCTATTTCACATTTTAGGTGGCTGCTAGCTTTAGCCTTAAATATATTAACATTTTTTAAAATTGATAGCTGGTCTCAAGGATGTTCAGCTTCACAGAAGGAGAAAAATTAAAGTTTTTTGGACTCATGAATCAGAACTTCATAGACGTGTGATTATGACACAGAAATAATATAATGAGAAAGTGTGTGTGCATTTTCTTCTGTTCAAATGTGAAATACTGAAACAGAATGATAGCTCAAAGTGTATTAACTGTTTAAATTACTTTAAAATTATTCAGTTTGCACATTCATTTCTGCATTGTGCCCTCCTTGCAGCTAATAGATATGTGAACGATCCTTTTTCATTATGATTGTTCAAAAGCTGCGTTTTATTTTCATTTTCTGATATTAGCTCATTTAAAAGAAAAGTAAGACTGGTGTTCCTAATACTAATATCTTTGCAAACTTAAAACTTGCAGAATTTTTGCAGGTAGGGCCTTAAAATCTGTTCTCTCTTTTTCCTTTTTTTTTTTTTTTTTTTT
>PTEX01000066.1:2597137-2660146 GCA_003342815.1 Eudromia elegans
TTTGGGGAAATAGCCTTTTTTTTTTTTTTTTTTTTTTTTCTCAGCGGGGATTTGAAGGGAGCATTGTGGATACAAGCAAAATGAACCCGTAAGTTGCTAAAATGCTGAAGCCTGTATTTTGTGTTTGACAACCACCTTTTCATTGACTAGGTACAGAGCATCAGCGTTTGGGATGATGCCCTGCCCCATTCAGAATAATCATCTCGTACTGACTTCAGTGGCWTTAGGATTCTGTCTTCAGCACAGTGGCAGAAGGCTGCCCTCACCATTCCTCATTGTGGAAATGCCAGTGTTGCCCCCAATGCTTCACCTTGTGCATTGGTTGCTCTGATCCAAAAGCCTAATTCCATACACAGACATATTCATGAGCTCATAAAACATGGACTAAAATATCAGTGTGAATGGCATATATCTGGCCTTTATTTTCTATTGTTCTAAAATGCTGAAATCCTCTTTGGATAATCCTCTGTTTGGAACAGAGGTAATTTTTAGAAAAAGAAGCAGACCGTTACTGCTTTTGCTTCCTTCTCTCAAATGACTGAGAATATCTAGGCAGCATAATAGAGGCTAGAGTTCAGCTAAAACAATAAAAAGTCTTCTGCATTCTCCCATCCAGGATTCTTAAAAGTTCTTTACAGTGTTAATAAAATGAGCCTTGTAGCATTTCAGTAATGCTTGCGTTATTATCCCACTATACAGGTAGGGAATATTGCTAGGATAAGGTTATGCATAAGGTACTGGCATCTGGAGTGAAAGCTCACTCATCTTGACTCACAATGTGATTCTATATCCATAGTATCATCAGTAATACAACTGCAACAACTATCTTAAGCAAACTATGTATTCAAGAATTGTAATCCATTTTCTCCTCTAAAGCTTTTTTTTCAGTACCTTCCATTTTAACAAATGTGTTCATTATCTTAAATTACATAATGAATGATATATGCAAAACTTTGCAGGCTGGAAGATATTAACCAATTATTCTCAATTAAGCTGTTCAGGCTAGGTCAGTGGCTGTTCRTTTTTGTGATGAAAGATACCTATTTCTATACCACAGTGGCTGTTTTGTTTTTCAAGCATTAGTTTACTAGATGCTACCAACTACGTGGCCATAATCAAAAGAACTTCACCCAATTAGTTACAAACTGTTTTGCTGCGGCTTGTTTTCTTCGTAGCAAAGGGCTTTTAGCCTGACTCCTACATAGCATGCAAGAGCTCTTCCCTGTCTCGCCCCTGAAGTATTTAAATGGTTGCAGAAGGCRCAATTATGGACTTTATTTGCTCTGCGTGAAGCAAGGGCTTGACCAAGCTTGCCCCCAACCCTGCAGTGAGCAGACGGAGGATGGATTCGAACCTCCAAAGGAGGATACTAAGTGCTTTGCAGAAGACTGCGAAACTTTCAGGGGCTTAAGTGCTGGGTTGCTTGCTCTCATATGGACTCATGCCATGCCACTGCTGGGGAATTTCTCTGATGGCAACGTGGTCCCCTTGCTCATTTGCATGCCTTTGGATTTGCTCAGTAACAGGGGAGTTTTCAGGGGAAACCTATCTCAAAGGGACAGTCATGTCCCGTGGTACAAAAGCTCTATGAAATKACATTAGTCCAACAGCTCCTGCTGAGGTTTATTAACTCACTTCTGACTATCTTGATCAAAATGAAAATGAAGGCAAGTTCATTTTCTTTCTTTTTCTAACTGACCTTACAGATTTCTTTTTCCAATGTGCAGCCACTCTGATTTTTATTAAGTTTCTGCACAATTTGCATTTGAGAGCTAATTACTGCAAAGGAAGAAGTCAGATTACGAGGGCATTAAATGTTTTTCCAGTTCTCAAAACTCTCCCAGCAGGAGAAATATTTTCATTTTAAATAGGCATGAGGTGTCAAAACTACCTGATAACTATTTCAAACCCGAACATCGTTTTAAATATATGCTTTTTGTATGTCAAAAATCACTTAACAATAGAAATGGCTGAAAAAGATATCTTGTGGTTTGACAAGATCTCACACAATGGTCAGGAACATATAAAGCACAGTGTTGTAAAAATGTAATGTCTTCTCTAATATGTGGTGTAATTCCTGTATTAATGGACAAAGCACTCAAAAATGTTCAACTTGCCTAAAATAAAGCTAGCTAAATGTACCCTTCTTTTCCTTAGTGGAGTAGTTTCTGACTTCAAAGAGTGATCACTTTTTGCCCTGAAGCAAGAGAATCAAAACCTCTGGCAAAATGAATTTTCAACATCTTGTCTAATATATAAGACTTCTCTATTTTTTACCTTACCTTTCAGATAATAGCATAAAATGCYGGAAGTGTTTATTCTTTTATTCCTTTGTGTACTATTTCTTTCTTCATAATGTGCAAGACTGGTGCACTCRCTATATTTTAGGCATTAGACATATTTAAGCATTGTAACAGAAGCAGGGATTGTTAGTGTAAGCCCTTTAAAGGTGTTAAAAACATCTCAACTAGTGTCTTTACTAAACCAACCTTGTTTAGATTCTTTATATAGAAAATTGTCCGGGCTTCTTTTAGTATTATTTGGGTTTTGGGTGTTCCTTTTCCAAGTTTCAGTAACGTTTCCAATGTAGCTTTTTTCTTGTTGCTTTAAATATGTAATTTCCAATCACAGGAGCATCAAATGCCTCACTCTAAGTTTCATCATCAGTGTGTAGCCTGTCCTGAGACTAGTGGACTATGAGATGGTAGTGAGAGAGCTGCCCAGTTTGTGTTTCAATGATTATTTTGAAACTCCAAGAATTCAGCTGTAAAAGTCTAGCAATTTTCTAATAATCATACATGTACACTGAGGAGATTGTAATGAATTTGTAGATATTTTACAGGGTATAGGGAAAAAGCAAGTTTTTAATGCAGCTGCTGCTTCCTGAAAAAAAMCAACCAGTTATATTCTTAAAAATATATATATAATTAATTCTTGGTTGGTAAGATTTGAGCTTTTAGCATGGGTAAAGGATTTCTGTTCCCCTGTCTTCTTCCTGGAAGATGCCAATGCTTTTTGTTTAAAATCTCTAGAAACATTCACTTTGAGATAACATTCAGCAAATAAAACCTGAATCTTTCTAAATAAGTGTCCATCATCTGGACCCTGGTGAGTYTCTGTCCAGGTAAGTGTGCAGTGCTGGTTCTCCTGGCTAGAAAAGATTTGGGGTTTTGCTTTCCTGAAATGTCACTGCATACTATGTAACATCTCTCTCATCAAGATGTTTGTGTGTCTTGACCTTCAGTAGGTCTGTTTTCATATTTGAGAAGTCACTTTGGTGCTAGGAAGTATATTACTTTGAATTCTGCACTGTTTCACTTTCATATCTATTTTTCTTTCTGTTTCTGAGAAGAGCAGAGAATAGGAATTTTATTTSGAGTCCTCAAAATTACATATATTCCCAAAATAACAGCTATTGAGTATTAAAGAAAACACATCTGGTCAGTTAATCATATCACTCTATTAATGTGAGTTTGTTCCCAACTGATTTACTAGTGAAAAGCAAAGAGAAGGAGTAGGAAGGTCAAAAATATATTTTGACATATAAAATATATATTTTGACAAATTCTCAGAAGAGAATATCGTATTGCAACTTTGAACCCCCAAAACATACAAGYTGTATTCTCTGTTGAATGCACAGCAGACATTGCGTCTTGCATAAATGTATACTAAATGTCATGAGAAGAAAATAATCCTAGATATCTGAAATTATATCAGATGTGTGATAATAATTATGATAKTAAAATTGAAATTATGAATCTGTCCATTAGTTGATTCTCACTTTAGTACTCTTCTGTTTTTTGAGAAATCTTCCCACTTTCTACTGGATATGAAGTTTTATCTGCTGCATAGTAACTTGCAATTTATGTGCTTTTAGAAATATGCAGATTTTGTTGTTGTTTTAAAAATGGATCCCTTGAGTAGAGAATACTGTTTCTAGCATACTTGAGCAAAATGTATTCAAATATCGCTATGTATTTTTGCTATTTTTAAAGCCATGTAAAGTTTTATCAGGATTTTGTCATGCTGCCTTATCATAACACCAGCATGAAATCATCCTCACGGCACTCTCACGATCAAGTAATTGCTTGCTTGGTGTAGTTGGTGAGCTGAAATCCAGAGATGTGAGAAGAGGCCAGGCCTACCTTTTTAAGCATAGAGCAGCTCCAGATCTGGACAGATTTGGCTGAAGGCTGCAAGGCACTTGGGTGAATGAATTGATAATATTTCTAGGGTCATTATGTGGCTGAATACCAACACTTACTCAGTAAAGTCTGTGCAGAGGCAGAGATAGTGTCACTGAACAGATATTCTTTTGTGATCAGGGCTTGGTCAGTCACCTGTTGAGTTAATAATAGTGATATCTCAGTATATATTTAGAAAATGTGAATATACTTTGTCACTACACAGCCAGATCTTCCTTTACTGCTGATGAGAAATTCCTGCAACACACTGTTTTTGTAATGGTCCTTTGTCRGCTGCTCTCTTTCATATTATGTGGATCATATCTAAAAGAGGTTGGCAACCCTCTAGGAAGCCTGCAAGTGAGTAGCCAAAGAATATTTTTTCTAGGTACTTTTCTGTATTTTCTGAAAGAAGATATGTTTTTATAAGCTCCTTTTAAAGGAGAAGAGATAGAATCTTCCTTTCCTTTTGAGTTTCTTCTCTAACGATCTTGCACTGCTCAGCACAATTACAGCCCTCTTACCTGGGTAACTGGCTGATCATAATGTTTCTTAAATGATTTTTATTCACATTATGTGCTGTGTCTCTCAATTAACCTATTGATAGAAAGGTAGCCTGGCTTGAACAAATAGTGCAATAGGATGTCAGAATTAGTGGGTAGCTGCTGGAAATCTAGATTCCCAGGGCTACAATTCCCTGTCCTCATTGTAAGTAGAGTGCTGTCCCCGTAATCTTTTTTTTTTTGTTGTTGTTGTTATTTATTTTTTTCATGAGCTTTTACAAAATATTTGAATGCTCAGCAACATGTAGYATTGATTCAAGAGCCATTGACTGTGGCATTGAAGACCTGGCTGCACTGTGCAATGCGCAGCAGATACCGCTGGAGCTGCTGGGGGAGGAGGTAGCTCCTGATTYTATGGCAGGTGCTGTTCATATGGCAGAGTCCCTGCTGGCAGGGTGCTGCAGCCTGACTCTAACACCCAGCAAAGCTTCTCTGTTCTTCCAGGAGAAAAGAGGCTTTGTCTCCTTAGAAAGACTTCCGGAAAGCCCTTAGCTTTGGTACATCATTAGCACTTGTARTTGGATACAAATTTAAATACCTTTGGTTGCAGCAGTATGGGTTTGTTTGCCAGACTTGCTGCTGATTTTTGCCCATCACACCGTGTCAATGAGGATGTAGCTTCTMTTAGGGCTTTAGCAAGACTGGGCTGCCTAGGTACTCTGTGCCTAGTAATGTGCTTTCAAGGTGTCCTCTGCCCTATGCACTCAGGAGCTCTGCCTCCTCACGGTTATGTTCATTAGAGGCTTTTTTACGGGGAGGGAGTGTTATACTTTAGAGACACAGATAACAAGCCAGGTAACGAGTTAAAGTTCCCGGGTGTATCTGTGAATGCCTCCCTGCTACTGTAAGTTATTTCACAAAAATTGGCACTTAAAGTAGATACTCTGCAGCTCCACTGTGTTTACCATCTWGAGCTTACCCATGCACTGAAATGGCATATTTACTAAAAATAAGTATGGATTAGTATCAAAGGACTGAAGAAACCAGATGCCTGTGGATTTCCAGATGCATGTGGATTAATTACTGTAGGTAAATGATTTCTGACCTTTAGAAATCTGACTAAATGAAATGGAAGGCTTTGCTTTCAACTTCATGGGACAAACATTATAGTTTTCTAGTTTAGTTTTCTGAAGAAAGTCTGCTAATAAGTCAAGCTGCTTCTGCTCTGCCCTTATGCAGCTCTTTAATTTAAACAGTATTCTTTAAATTGTTTTACCTCCAAATTTTTTTAGATATAACCCTTTTAAGAGGTAAAAAAAATACATTAAAAATACTGTATGTTTGAAAAGAAGCTTTTCATGTATATGGATATAAGTCTAACTTAGAGATCCACTAAACTGTTCTTTTTAAACATTTAACCATTCAAAGCAAACTCTGACGTATAGGAAATATTACTTTATCACCAAATTGGTRTGATACCAAATACAATTTTGACTGGTTTTGGTTTGGGATTTTCTATCAAAATGAGGTGATACAGTTATGGATTTGGAGGATATTCAGACTTTCTGGATCTTCTTTGAACACAAGAATCTCTCTTACCAGTATTTCAGAGCATGTTTTCACAGTTCGGTGGAAAGTTTCAGGCAGATCGTTAGAAAGCCGGATCCTGGGTCCCATCTAAGGGACAGGGATACTGTCTGATGTTCTTTCCTAAGAGCATGCGAGATTTCCTCGAAGAACCTCAGCTCCTTTGTGGCTCACAGGCGCACTGTAAGAAAAGTCCACTGCTAAGATCACGAGCAGGATTCTGAGATACAAGTGTCTGTTTTGTCTGTAGTCTCTTTAAATACACAAGTTACTAGAGAAGTTACCAGGCTGCTGCTGGGCCTTTCACRGTGTTGCAATGATGTCTTGCCTACAGAAAAAAGAAGATAGGATGGAGAACAAATTCTGATGGATTCTATGAGTAAAACTAGTCCGAGAGTCAAGAAGTAGAACAAACTGGTGGGCTGGGAAGCCAGAGCACATGTTTGGAAATACTACATTTTATCTTGTCAGAGATGCAGCAATTGCTATATATTGGAGGGTATGTGAACAAAATGACCAAGTCATTTCTGAGCAAAAAGAGMCTGAGAAAGAGTCTCTAATACTTGTTTTTGACAAATGCAAAATTCACATGAATCTATGTTTCAACTAAGGGTTGAGTAAATAATAGTAGACAGGATTGCATGTGTAGGAGTATTTCAGTCAGCAATGGTGATGGGGTTGTATAGCATTCAGGGATAGTTTACATCATTTGCTTTATATTTTCAKGCGAGATTGAACTGGCCAAGTGTTCAAGAGCTTATGTTAGGGGAGAATTTGCGATGAGGTAGCCAAAAGACCAGTCCTTTCAGTGACATAAAACCTATCATGTATCACAGATACACATATGCAGCGTAGAGGACACAGACCAATCAAGGACTCCAGACCACGTGTCACCAACACTTGAGGAGATGGGACACACACKCCAGCGAGTCAAGGTGTTGAATCCTGGCTGACAGTCCAGGACTTTCACAACTTTCAGGTTTCACAACTGTGGTCAATGTCTCATTTTATCTGAATGACTCACTTTGGCTGGCTTTACCCTGAGGCATTTGTGTAAAAGCTTAATTAAATCTGCAGCTTTCTTGTCATTCCCTCCCTCTGCTCATTTGCCTCACTCATGGACTGTCTTCATCATTTATAACAGTTCAKCTTCTACAGATATAGCTAAAATGTCTTTTTCAAGATCGTTTCACAAGGCAAGCTAGGCCAGGAGATAATTTCTAGCAAGTGGGAGAGGAGATCAAAACAGGTGGGAAATTGYATGAGATCTGCATGAGCTCATCCAGGCCCATCATTGCCACCAAGATGCAACCTCAGCATCCTAATCAGTACTCCAATTRATGTAGTTGATGGAGTATAGGCAAATCCTACAGTGAGCCCTTGACTGATGCCRTTTTTTACTCGCTATCTTTGATGATGGGCATACATTTATAGGTAAGTCACTTAAGGAGGAGGAATCTTTAGTTTATGTTGCAGATATAGTYGTGGGTGACAAGGCAGAAACCACAGCAAAGGGCCATGGCTGCACCAACACTGTGCCTTACTCCAGGAGGAGTTACAGAGGGGCAGAGATCRTTGTAAAACAGAGCAGTAACAACTGAAATTGCATTCATGCTTGCTTGCCATTGCATGGCACTCTGAGCCTGGAGGTTTCTTTTATGCTCCTGATGAAATAATTCTGATGCAGAGAGGCTCGTCCAAACTCCCAAATCCAGGACTTCCTCTGCAGGACTTTGYTAGTCTCTTATGTGTCACAGATTGTATAGCACCAAAGTACCCTATATCAGGCAACAGGACAGTCTTCAGTGTAAAAAGAATGGCTAGCTTGAAGATGGTTCTGCTTGTCACTGTGGCTAAGGAATTGCATGGACAGAAGATGAATAGAATGCTAAATATCTTCTAGCGATTTTAGATCTGTGTATACAGGTCAGGCAGTAAGAACAAGCTCTGATTAGAATGTCATCCAGTCAGTTATACATTTCTTGATCTTGGCTAGACAGAAAAATATATGAACACTTTTTCCTGTGCTGGGCAATCTGTTCATCTGTTCTGAAATATTTTAAAGGCTACTTAGTGGAAAAGCAAGACTCTTGACTATGTCTGTACCATTTAAAGGGTAAAGACATTTAAAGGGTAAACTGAGAGTTTGTACTATTCCTTCTTTACCTGATTCTCCAAATATTTTCTGAGATACTCATACCTTTTAGTGCTATCTTCTACTAGGAAAACATTTTTCACTAAAGAGGTATTTAGTGATCTCTCCCAGTGATGGCAGTAGTGCAATTTAATTACAATGGAAATAGCTTCAGACAGAATTTGTGCTGCAGCCACTGTTACACTGAGTGAGGAATTTCAGCAATACAGTGGAAAAGAAGATAAAGCAGAAGAATAATAAGCAGGCCTGAGTAAGGGAGAGGACATGGATGACTTTACACACTGATGACAAAATTCGTTGTGGTTATAATATGTTGGAAATTGGGCTGTAATGGACGTGGTTTTTCTTCATTAATAATGATGACAGATCCCATCAATTGTTTTATTGCTTGAGTTGGAGAGAGAAGGAAAAATGAATATGCATATAAAAATATAATGCAAAAATACGGTCTAACTGAGAGAGGAATTAAATATTTTCTCCCATTTGGTTAGCATTAATTCCCAATTCAGATTAATGTTGCTGAAAATAAATAAATAAAAGAAAAAAGGCGGAAAGTGAAAAATATACATGTCAAGTGGTTTGCCTGACTCTTTCCAAATATGTTTCTGCCTTTTTTATTATCCTGAATGTTTTTGGTATATGTTATGTTTTCCTATAAAATAGGAAAATATGTAAGATTTTTTTCCCTCTTTATTTGTCATAAAATGTTTTCATAYTTAAGTAGCAATATTGCAATAACATCTTGTGTGCCTTGAAATAAGTGCCTTGTGGAAAATTGTAGGTGTAGTTCTTATTTTCCTATATAAAAATGAGGAAGAAAAAATTTGAGGATGTTCCCTCCTTTGGAAGGGAGACATGCAAAATTGATACTAAAAATGTGGCAGAGATAACTGAAATGGACTCTAGCTTTGCTGGAATTTCACATTACAAATAATCTTCTGGATGCTTTCTCTCAGCCTTTCACCAAAAACTCTGTGTTCTCTCTCTTTTTGCCTATTTTATCTTTATTGTGAACTGTTGGGTAAGGTTCATGTTTGTAAAATAACWAGCATAGGGGACCATATTCTTAACTAAGATTTAGGTATTGGTGGAATATGTCTTACTTATAGGTAAGTGGAAATCTGTTTCTCAAATGAGGTCTTTTTACAGGCATATATTTATGATCTCTTTCMAAAAAAATATTCCAAAGGTGAAATTTAATGTAAAAGAGCTAAAGAACTTTAGTCATCAGAGGAGAAACCACTTATTATTCCTGTAGCCCTTGAAAAGCTTCAGTGAAATCAGTGGGTCTCTGTACATTGAACCACTGGCGGGAACCAGGTTATGGGACCTGATCTTTGCTTGAGCTGGGAAATCTTTCCCTTTCATGYCCACTATAATTTTATGTCCATACTTATATTTCTTGTCTCTTGTTTTTATTTTAGATGCCTATCTTGGTTTTGTTTTCCTGTTATTAATTATTGCRTTTTAGAATATGCAATTATAATAATTATTTTGTACAGCATGTTAGTTTCAGATAAGTGACACTCTCTAGAGACCCAAACAGAAATGCTCTCTAATAGTTACTTACAGAACATTTCTCTYTGAATACAGTTTTACAACAAAGTTTATTTTAAGACACATCAGTGARATTTGACATCAAGAGGATGCCTGAGGAGAACACTGAACGGAGTTAATGTTCAAAACCAGCCATATCAAGTTTCATAAAAGACAATTCTGAGGGATAATTATAAAGCAGAGAAGGAAAAGCCTTGTTTTCTACAAGCTGAGACTGTAACTCAGACAAACAATTCCTGTTTGTAAAACAGCAAGCACCAGTAGGAGTGCTCTAAGAGCCATTGTCCGCTGCATTTAAAGTATGGAGGTGAAGCAGGCTAAGGGTTACCATGAGACCAAGTGGTGAATCCATAAAATATGTTATTTTATAAGGTATTGGGGCAGAAAGCAGATGCTCTTGATTAAAATTTCTRCCTAGCCTGAAGGAGGTTAAACTCTCATCCAGTGCCCCGGAGAAGCTGGCCATGGTATAGATATTGCCTTTCATCTTCTGGAAGCTGTACTGCCAGAAGTGCCATTTCTAGGGGCCAAGAAAGAAACAAATGGAAATCTTGACTTTGTTCTGAGACATTAACAGAAAGGGTGTGGGTTTCTGTTTCCATGATTTTATTTTTTATTTTAATTTTATTTTATTTTATTATCCAGTGTGAAGGCCAATGAACTGTACCTGTTCCAGAGAGCCGGAGCTGGAAGCCTGGCTCTGCCTCCCCGCAGCTGAGCATTGCCAACACTGTGGTAAGCCAAGCCTCCTCCTGTCTCCTTGTTTAGAATCACATAGAGTCACCTTTTTGACCACACAGATGTTTAGTGATGATGAGGATACGTTCAGTCCAAACATCTCCCAGCCTGGTGGCTCAGACTGTTCAGCTTGGGAGATGTGGGTTGGCACCCTCAAACTGGCTCAGCACTCTGATAACCTGCTTAAAAACAGAGCCCGCTGCCAGACTGCAGTGGRAGACATTTTTCCCACTATCAGCCACTTAAGAGATGCAGAAGACCAGTGAGAAGGGTGGACCGGTTCCCCAGGCTAGTGGCACTGAGTGGTTCCCTGGGAAAGGTTGAATCTCCTGGCATGGACTGTGTGGTGCCATCGCTGGAGCAGCTGTGTGGTTTGAGCAGATTGGATCCTGTTGTGCATGTCCCCCTGTGCTCTGCCTGAACAAGATATTTTGGTGCTTATGTCAGTGGATCAGGTTGCTCTTCTTTCTTTAGCCCTCCTCTGGCCTAACAACCTAAAATTTCAGTGAGAAGTGCCCCAGAGAAGTGTCAGCATTTGTTGAACTGAATACCATTCCAAACAGCTAGCATAAAACCAGCTCCTTTTTTTTTTTTTCTTTTCCTCAGAAGTGTCTGTGAAATCACTGGTAAATTTGTCTTAATCCAATAAATAACTGAAAAAGAATGAAAAGGGAATAATGTTTCCAGTATTTTTCCTTTCTCGTCCTTAAACCTTGCCTTAGAAGTGTCTCTGAAATTCCTTGTTTAGAAACATCAGCATTAGAATCCACCATACCTGGTGCTTAGCCAAAATCCTGATTATTTTTAGGGTGCCATGGGTAAAGGTAGGTGATAGATGGGAGCAAACAATAAATGCACTGTGTAGCGTGTGTTCTCATCTCACAGCGCTAATCTTGCTACCTAAGCSCAGCACTAGCCGTGTGTATTTAGCAGAGTTAATAGGGAGTGAAAGTGTTTTTGTGTGTGGTAAGATGCATGCCCTGTAATGTTACTTGTAGTTATCTCATCAGACATAAAATGGTGTTAGTAGGCTGATATGGTGGAGAATAATGAGTCGTTAATTCTCGCCTAAGAAGACAGTTAACAMAAGGGGTTTTCTTCTAGTTTATTGTGGTGATAAATGAATTAACTCCTTTTATTCCGCAAGCCAATTAAATTGTTCAGTAGCACTTGGCATTTGAAGGAATCTGGCCATCCAAACTATACTACTTTTTGTTTCTGTTTTTTTTTTAACATGATTTTAATCACATAGAGTAACATCTCTTTAGCTTCTTTGTACTGCAAATCGAAGCATTCACAATAACGAAAATCAAATGAATGAGAAAAGTAAACCTTGCTATATTCATTCAKACTTGCTGGTACTTGTTTTATCTGTTTTATTGCAAATAATTGTTGTAAAAGTCACAATAAAAAGGTAGAAACAATGATTTTGACAGAAAAGATTATGAACTGTGAAGTCTAAAACAAGTCTAAAACACATATTGCACACAAAGGAAGAGGTAAAAATAAAAGCTAAGATTGTAACAGCCTTAGCCAAAGTATACAGAAGATATTAAAATTTTATGATATTAAAAATCAAATTAAAAAAGCAATGATGCTTGTGTCTGGCAGATCTGATGGACTACTTGTTTAAGATGCTTGTACTGATCTCATACTCGGTAGACAGAATCAGACACAATACAGGTGTGACAGATGTAGCTCCAGTAGGATAAGGGAAGCAGTGTTGGGATGACAGCATTGGTAAATATGCCTCCATTTTGAAGGACACGTCACTCAAAGCAGAAGAAACAGTCTTTTCCCATGGATTTTCAGATGCATTCAGCAAAGATTTCCTGTATTAAAAAATATTTGAGTGTCTTCACGTTAGATTTTGACTCAATAGTTTCCTTGCTTGTATGAATTGTTGTGAATTGTGGGAGGAACTGTTATGGAAAAACAGTCATAAGGCTCTTTCTTCTAAAGCCAGGGCCAAGTTTGGGTTGATCAGAACCTGTTTCAAAAGTCAGAAGCCCTTGATAAGTGATGGATTAATATCARTGTCTGCTTGGGTCTCCTCCAGGATCAAGCAGTAACTGGAAGCTCAGAGAAGAGTTCTTTGGTGGAAGCTGAGTAMGTGAAAAGACTGAAGTGTAAAAATGAACTAAGGATATGGTTCTAATTACATTGTCTTCTTAGCTGATGATACGTACTTGCTACATGTTCCTTGGATTCACAGCTTGCCAGTCTCCCTGCTGTTTCCGGACAATCAAATAGCCATGGCCAAAATGGCCTTTTGCTATCTGKGTGTGATATATAGGCTGCTATATATCCTTTTCCTCTCCTTTCTGACTGAAGGCCATCTTTATGATGCTGGAGACTGTAGCTGCTGAGAGAGCTGCTGCACTGCCTGTCAGTAGGGGTGTGCGCTTGCAGGTACTCAGCATGGGCAGCCTGGAGTCTGAGTGTAATTCCTGCGGTGTTCCAGGGAGAATTCCAGGTATTGGTTTTCAGCAGTTGAACTTGCTSTATTTTTGAGAACTGTATTTTTGCCTGCTGTCTTGACTACCTTGTACCTCAGTTGTAAGTAGAGCTGGAGAGTACTGGAATTTTGTTCTATGGAAATTATGATACTCCACAAAAATAAAATMCAAAACCAGAACATAAACCAACATCTCCCACAGCACAATAATTCTGAGATGCATGCGCCAAGACCTGTCAAAAAAGTTTCTTCCAACACTGTTGATGTTCTTCATTATGTTACAGTATATTGTACACTGGATAGATGAGCTAATCACTCTACTGCAAATGGGTGTTAGCCAAGGAAAGTAATAAACACCTGATTATAGAGAGGACAGCACTAAGGAGTAATATACATACTTTGTGCTTCAAAAATCTCGTTTYGACAGCAGAAGTTACATGATATACATGCTGGAGTGCTTTTCCAAAGCCGTTTAGCACCATGGAGTCAGAAGCCTTCGGAGCCATTTGTTTGGTGTTTACCTGACAGCAAATACTTTGGCATCCCATGMGCCACAGACAAGTAAAGGCCACCCACTGTATATGGCCTTTTACCCCAGAAGATGTCAGGCAGTAAATCACCTTGCCCACCACCACACTGCAGTGACTTCTGACAAGCAGTGCAACAGCTGTATAAAAATGTTCATCAAATGTTTCTTGGCAATTCAGAGCCAGAGGTTTGAAGCACTTTGCTCAGCTGAAAATAAAGGGAAGTTATTTAGATAGAATGTGAGTAGCCAGGCTCAAATGTGTGAAGGACTGTAGCGATGACATCCCTATACACAAAAATTGCCACTGAAACAGTAATGGCTGTAGATATTAAGTATCTCTTTCACATCTTATCCAAAAGACTTTTCAGATCAGTGGTCTTTTGTGCTGAAAAGCACAAAACTCCACTGTCTGAATCTGAATGCTTTCAAAGAATAACAAGCTAGCATTATATTGCCGTTTTAGTGCAGGTTGTTASCTTGTTTTGTGATTTTTATATTTTTTTTTTGATAAATCCCTCTCTCTGATGGACTCTGGATCATGCCTATAGTTACAATAGTGCTATAACTACTCAAAAGAATATGCTGAGCAGGATATGGCTCATAGATTGCCTTTGCCATTGTATTCCTTTTCACACCAGACAAAAAAATTTCAGAAGATGAAAGGAAGCAATCAAAATGAAAGTGCAACTTTTATATATGTCTATCTCTGTTTTCTTCTTCTATTCAGTCTGTCATGTAAGAAAAAGAATAAACACTCTCTCTTTAAGATTATGTATGTGTTGATGTATATTTTTTGTGCTTTAACAGTTGTTATTCAAAGCATCATTGGAAGCATTTATAATAGCTCTGTCTTATGCTTTGTTCATATTGTTTGTGCAATGACAGCTGAACTTAATGTATCATTTATTTGCTTCACAATAATATCTTCCTAGCCCCAGACTGGCCAGCATCCTCCTTTTGTGTTCTATCTTTCCCCTGTATCTATAAAAATACGAACAGCAATGGGGTTGTTCTGAGCTCCGAATAATTTTATATTTTAAGAATATCTATCACTATACTTAAAAAATTCAAATATATATCTTTTGTGAGATATGTGAGATATACTGAGGTGAGATATGCTTAAAAACACGTCTTCAGCTTTGACTAAGAGGCAAAATAGTTGCGTGCATGTGTGTGTGAGAGCCGTAAAGCTGGTTGTGCTCTATCTGTATGAATGATTATTCATGATTACAAGTGTGAGCAAGCTGTGGCATGATCTTTGCTATCTCTTCTTTTATTCATTTGCTGGTGCTCATCCTCCTTGCAGTTGGATATTCCCTTTGCTGGCAGCCACGCAAGATAAGGTGCATGGCTCCCATAGCAGCTGTGGGCTTTAGGGGTCCCCAGCATGGGGTGGCCATACRTGCTGGCATCCATGGTAGGGGCATACTCCATGCTCCATCCAGGTCTGTCGATTGGGATGGAAAAATCGGAAAGTTACAGAGCTGCCCCGGAAAATAATGTGGTAGCACCAATCTGTGGCTCACTAGTACTTGCCCAGGAAATGAATGCTTAAAATACCGTGTCGCGTGTGTATTGTTTGATATAGAGCCAAGTAAATTATTTGTAAACATCTTACATAATCCTGCCCAACTTTCATTAAAAAAAAGACTTATTATTTGCCTTGTTCTAGCCATGAATATGGATGAATGCGATTTCATTCTTGCTTGTCCATGAATATTAATATAGGTTGCTTCCCACTTTGCCTAGCTGTAGTCCACAATCAGATACATACTTAGAAATGATAGGGTTTTTTATGTGGGTTCCAGTGAGGATAATAGTTCTAGCCTTACTATCTCTGGCAGCAACTAGTTGCTGAAGGAAGCAATTTACTTTGAAATTTAATCTGTTTCTACAATTTCTTCAGTATACCCACTATATACTGTTACTATTAGAACTCATTTTGTATTCTTCTCTTTTTCATTGTTTTTCTTTTTACAAAAACAATCTTTTCTGCAAGAGGTAAGACAGAATAGTACCAAGTTTAAAAAAATAGCATTTCCAGTTTTCCAAATCACTGACAACTTGGATGAAAAAGATCTTGAATTCATATGGGTTAATAACTCAATAGTTAATGTGAAGGACAGGCTGTTTATTTTTTTACTACTAGAGACTACTATATTATACTTAAAACAGAATGACCAGTTTCTTGAGAATCTTTTTAAAATGTTAGGCAAGAGGATAGAGGTTTCATGTTACTAATCTTGCAAAATCAGTATTTTAAAATAGACACACATAAAAATAAATATATTTCTAAAATATATATATATCCTGGATGAGATATGGCAATTCCCCATGTAAGAAATGCTGCATGGGGAAATTAAATATTAACCTTTGTGTCATGTAAAAGAAACCCGTAGCAAGAATAAATTTTAGCAGTAGTTTATTTGCAAGTTGGCAAAACTTGTTTGTATTTATATGGAGATCAAGCTGTAAGTATTTGCGTATTTTGATTATAAGGACTAGCTTCACAAGTCTAAAAGCTATGATGAAGCAAATGAGCTTTGAGAAAAATAAGGAAGATGTATGGGAACTGCTTAAGGATCTTTCAGCAGATGCTCAAAACCCAGAGATTTGGAGAGTGCTGCACTGTTGTAAGAACATAAAATGACAGAGACAAGTGAAACCATTTCTAAAACATAAAAAAGACATAGTACACCTGAAATAAAAAAGAGATTGTTTTCATGAATATAAATTAAAAGGTAAAATCTCAGGTAAATTGAAAAGGGAAACAAAAGTTCACAAGATGGTACTGGAGTATGTAGAACCAAAAGGTCTCTTGGTGCTGCTCCTGATAAGTGAAGAGTAGCTACCGTGATGCCTTCTTGCAACAAGAGCTGAGATGGATGTTAAACAGCAGCTTGTAAGGAAGCTTTTGAGAATGCAAAAAGCAGCGTCGCTGGATTGTTAATAAATCATGGAGAACTGGAGTACTCTCAGAGGGCAGGAAAAAGCATTAAACGAAAGCAGTCAATTGTAGACTTGTTAGCATTGGACTCAACTTACAGAGCGTTAACAGCAAAGCAATCCAGTTAGTGCTTGTTAATGTGGTTTTATGAAAAACAGAGATCTTTACGTTAGCTTGATATCTTATTATCTTGATTATCCTTTTATCTTGAAGACTTAATTAAGAAAGAAAATAGATGAAATAATAATCTTAGACTTCTGGAAGGCCAGCCTGAGGTAGTAATTTTATAGGCACTGAATAGGTGCAATTTTGTAAATGGACCGAAATCTGCCAGATTTCAGAATGTAAATATAAACAAGCAATGCCTGTCAAGTGGGTTTGTTTCCTGTAGATTTGCTCTTGCTCCTACACTCTTTAGCATTTTTATCAGTGACTTCAAAGAAAACAGAGAGTCATTATAATTAAAGTTATCCCAATACACAAAGCCGCTGAGAGAAAATTTAAATAGTGAAGAACATAGTGATAGATCTGGATGGTTTGGTAATCTGAACACAGGCAAGCAATTTTTTTTTTTTTTTTTTTTTTATGTCAGTATTCAAAGTTACACATTTGGAAGTAAAGTAAGAAATCACTGTTGACCTCGTGCGGGTTTCTAAGTTGGTATGAAGTATTTCTCACAGAGATGTGAAGGACTAAAGGTAGTCAAACACATGTGAGGTCTTGAYACATGGTGACAAGAAGCGACTAATGCGGTCTTTGACTATATCAACATCCATCTTGTGTAACAGGATGGAAGCTACTATAGGAAAAAGCAATTTCCAGTAATACGCGCAATTCTGGGGCATACAGTTCTTCAAGGTCTTGATCATCTTGACAGTTAGTGCAAAAAGGAGCTAAATAAGCCGCATCTGCTTATTTTAACAAATTTGAGGAATGAACCTGACTGCAGGCTGGAGATATTTCATTAACTGGCATAAAAGTGGCAAGTCAGTCACCGGACTCTTCAGTCCAGTGGGAAAGGCTATAATAAGGTAAAAGTACTGAAATGTAAAGCATTAGATTTTTTTTTAAAATAGAAGCTTATGAATCCATATATTATAGATATCTCTTTTTTTTAATGAGCATTATGTTGTTCACTAGCAGTTGTCTAGCAGGGATGGTCCATTGCTTGTTCTGAACCAGAAGACAGACAAGGTGATTGTGCAAGGTACTGCTGGGTTTTTACCCATGAAATGATAGCTCTGGTCTCATTCTGTTCCCTGTCGCTGCTGCTGTTCAGAGATCTCCTGCAAGCGTTGCAGCCTCCGGCAGCGCGGCAGATCTCAGCCAGGCACTCCTTGTGGTTCCTCCTTCTCTTCCTTCATATCTGGGCTGGTTTTGACAGTGACAAGACCTTCTTTCTATATATTTTGTAATTCTTTTATTTCACTTATCTCTTAGTGCATATCATCAAGCTTTTGTGTTTCTTGAAATCCCATCTTTGAGGAAAGGCTCTGTGTTTCTCCTGCTGTAACTGCCGCTGAGTGGAATGTAAAAAGAGGATAGATCCCATGATATGCAGTAGCAACTTCTAGTATTTAATTTTAAGTAAACAAGTTTTTTTACAAGAATTATATAGAAAGCTCCTGAAACACCCCAAGACAGAGTAGTCTGGAAAGTCAACCTAATAGGCTTGTTTTGAAAAATCTAAGTTAATTCCTGTTGGCTTTAGATGTCATATGCCCTGTTTCAGCTTGGAATGAGTCTATTGCTGTCAAGTTATAAGCCCATCCTAAAAGAGAAGCAGGTATTAATAATCCGTTTGCTATCAGGAATTCAACACCTGTGGTAGCTCTGGATAACATCTGCGTGCTGACTGCTTCTCTCCTCTCTGATATGAACAGATCTTTTCCATAGCTCACCTACAAAGACTTGTAGCATACTCTCTTGACGGAATGTAGGTGAAAATGCAGATAAAATGGGAAATCTCTTCTGTTAAATGGTTTCTTCTCTGTTACCTGGGAAATGAATTTGGATTTTACAGAAAAGGCCTTTGTAGGAAAAATTGATGGGAACTGCATACTGCGTCTAACCTATATTTTTAATATATTTAAATATATTTTTGATGAATTTTGAATATGTCCAGAGAGTACTATTTGTGAATAATGAAAATAATCCTTCTATTAATTATGAACAAAAATTGCTGGTACATTATTTATTTTTATCTGATAATTAGCATCTCTTTTTGGAGGATGTGTGTGAAATCTAACAAAGAGCAAGAAAGGATCAAATTAGATGCAGTTTCAGGCACTCAGTTTGATTCATTGGAAAGAAAMGTCATGGCCTCATATATGTCCCTGTTAATCATTAGCTTCTCTAGCACTGTTCGTAAATGGTGACCTCTCTGTTAGGTACTAAAAGACTGCATGATAGAAGCTGCATAGAAAATAACCTCAGAATTTGTAGTTAGCATTTACGTGTTGATGGCACATGAATATCGTGTAAAAAGCATGATGTTGAGGTGAAATATATTGGGGAAATATTTATAATTAATTAGGATTATTTTGAAATTGTTATCATGCTTATCAATGAACTCTGCCTACGTATCATGCCGTTATAGTAAAGGTGATAGGGAGGAAATCTATTTTCAGTTCCATCGACAATGGAGATTTCCTACATCAGCATGATTTGTAGGAAGGTGATTCTGCAATAAAACACTTTTGGATGATCTGTATGCCAGTAATAACAGTAAATGCACTGACACCTGTAAAATTGCCCTGCCAATTTGCAACTCCTATCATGGAATTCTTGCAGATTTTTTTAGGAAAAGAAAAGCATGATGTTAGTGCTACGGTCTTCTGTTGTGAGCTGCTGTGGAAGACAACCCTCTTACTCCTCCTTTAATTCCTGATCGTCTCTGCATCTAGCCTGTGTAAGGCACTAATGGTGGTGTGCTGCAACTTAGGGACTGGTTATGTTTAGCACTTCCTCATTTCTTAGAGGATAGAAGGGAAGTACAAATGTCACACTTTCTCCTGCTATTGACATACTGTTATGAAATTTGACTTACTGGGCTGTGAGAGAAGAGAGGCTTTGCAGACAGGCTGTGTTCTGAAGGTCCCTGTTGTGCTGTGGAAGCTGATCAATGATGTGGACCTTCCTAGCCAGCCACAATTACCTGAAAGGAGGTTGTAATGAGGTGGAGTCAATCTCTTCTCCAGAATAAGTACTGATAGAACAAGAGGAAATGGCTTCAAGTTGCATCAGTGGAGGTTCAGGTTGGATATTAGGAAATAAATCTACATAGAAGAGTAGTAAAGCATTGGAACAGGCTGCCAGGTAAGTGGTGGGGTCACTGTCCCTGCAGCACTCAAGAACCGTGTAGATGAGATGCTTAGGGACATGGTTTGGCAGACAGTGTGCTGAGGGGCTTATGGTTGGACTCAATGATCTTGAAGGTCTTTTCCAACCATTATGATCCTAAGAAGGATGCACATAGGGATCTCAGTAAAGGGAACCTGTGAATTATATAATACAGAACCCCCTGTCATTACCCTTCTATTCCAGGCTTGGTGAGCTAATGACAAAATGGCTTGTTTGATATTTATCAATAATAACTGTAAATACTCCCTGGTTCCTATTAGCCAAAGAGGCAAAATCTTGGCCCATCATCACTGCTATACACTGGACTTCAAAAAGAAAGCAGGTCTCTGGAGTCATCAAATTCAGACTGCACACTAAAATACATTCTCTTTCCTAAGATTTCTTCTTGTTACAGACAATCATTCAGGCAATGCTGTTGAAGAGCTTATATTGCTTCCTATTTGGAGTTCAGTGAATAATTAGATCAGTTTATGGGCTTCTGAAACTGTCCTTTTTCTTCCAAGCAGCAAATTTTTATTTTCTGTGGTGTGTATACTCTGAACTCTTTTCAGTACTGTTTCTTAATATTTTGACACACGGCATTAGAAACAATTGTCTTCAAAATCTTCTAAACTACAGCTTCTAAATTACTGTGCAGATGAAATGACTGTAGAAGACCTCCTGCCTTTTTCCATCACAGAGGAAGTATGATTTTCTGAGCCATAGAGCCTTAGCTATTAAATAYTATCACAAGCATATTTTCACAGAACAGTCAGAGGAAAAGGTCTGAAAATGTATTTCAAGGAGAAGTCAAGTAGTCACTAGGACGAGCAGAGAAAAGAGTGCTGGTTCATCTCAGTTCTTCTGTGAGCTTCAGTTCACTGTAAAATAGATTATGTGATTTCACTCTGTACTGGGTCGGTCTCATTCCATTCATTTTATATTTTTTACTTTGTATTATTGATGAGATACACAAACACCTTTATTTTTCTTTACTCTGAAACTGAAGCATAACATAGGCTGGCACAGACTGAAATTGGAAACAATGAGTTGCTCACCAGTGGCTCATCTTCAAAACACAAAATAAGACCTGAATGATTTTACAGTGTCAATTGAAGCAGCGAATGATAGTTGACATGAGGCCAGGACAATATTCACTGAACATTAGCTTCGGTTTGCCTTGGTCAGTGTGTTGAAGGACAGAGGCCAAATTCCATAGGATAATTACTCCATTTAGAGTAACTTTGGCTGAGAGTTATACTTTTGTTTGATGAACTCCCTTAAAGAAAAAAAGAAAGATCCATGGAAATACACTCAAGTATTGAAGTTTCTCCTGCGTGTTGCTGAAGTCCTCTAAGCAAGCTGGAGACTTGTGTTTTTAATGTAGCTGATAGTCCCACTAAAATTTATACTCAGTTGTGCTATGTTAATTGTTTTATTACATGGTGCTTGCTGTTCTGACTGGTAAGTTATTCCAGGGATCCTACACATCCATATTGACTCAGTTCATGTGTTGCTCCAGGGGTAGATAAGTGAGCAGTGAAGTGATTTCTGGATCATACTACTAGCCATTGGAAAACCATATGATCTCTATTACTTTGCTAAGTGCAGCTATATGCATATATGTGCATAGATACATACCCACTGTATGTACATTTCACATAAATCTCCTGACAGTGCAATGCTAATATCGTGCTATAGACTGATAAATCACTGGGAAAGTTTCTTCATGAACTTCCTTTCCCACGTCCTAAGGCAGTATATTCTTCTCTTCTTTCCAGCATCACCTCCCACAATAAAATCAGCATTCTCAGATGTAATCTTGCTGGTCAAGGCCAAGCATAAACAGTATTTTAGCATCAGTGAAATCTTCAGCGTTCTCACTCCCTGACTTACTGGAAATAGTAAAAACAACACAATAAAAGATATTTGCTGAGGCCTCAGTATTACTGAGGTACTGCATTTACTCAGAGTTAAATGTATGCCATTCAGCTTCTTTACCCAGGCTGTTTTCATGTGCTATCTCTGTCTGTCTTTCACAGTAAGAGACAATGTATTTTTATTGTTTAATATAAGCTATAATGGAAAGCAAGTAAAGTACATGTTTAGTAGTAAACCCTGATTATAAAGTGGGTTTGTGGGGKTTTTTTTTCTGCTGCTGCTTTTGAATCTTGAAATGCAATTATTAACTTCAGAGACCTTGATCTTGGCAATGCTCTTGTTCCCTTTTTTTTTGGCACCAGATATGATTCAGTGGCATGCAAATGCAGATAAGACTTGGGATGTGGGATATAGGATTTCATACATCTGTGCAAGCATCAGCAGGTTTCTGTGGGACTCTGGAGTGGGAATATAGATATCTGTAGCTGACCTGATCTGTAGCATTTCTTTTGACAAATCTTAATTTTCTATATTCCTTTTCCTTCATTTCCACAGAAGTATTAATGATATTCATCTTCCTTTAAAAATGTAACTCTATCTTTAATCTGATATTAAGAAGCTATCCTGGTTATACTTTATGAATTTGGTTCCACTTATAATCAAAACTCCAAATTTAATTTTGTGTTCTGTCTTTCTTTGTGCTCCTATCATAATTCAAAGCAACCCGGACCCCCAGTTCGCATGCATTTATGACTCTTTTGCATAACCAGAGAGGGAAAAAACAGCTGGGTTGCATCAGTGAATCTTCCCCATTATTATTATGTTTGCACTTAATTCCATTTTTCAAAAACTGAGATTATAATTCATTTCTGTGATGCTCCTTTAAATGAACTTGGAACTGAAGAGGCCTCTGGGATGTGTTTGTAGAGTCTCCATCACCATATATTTATTTTTATAAGGCTGCTTTATGCAGTGTAGCAATTTCAAACAAAATGTTTAAAAATGTTCACTGTGGGAAATGCCTCTGCATATTTTGCTTTGTCCATGCTCACAGACTCCATTGTGATTTCTCAGTGGACTACTGCACTAGTTTCACAGATCTTTTGCTTAAAGCMTCCAGAAAAGCAGTAATAATAATAGCTTGTATTAGTCACTCTTGCCTCAGCCGGTTCTCATGGCAGGCATATCGTGTAGTCTAGTTTTTATTTTATGCATGCCCTCGAAGCATGGATGATAGATATATTTAAGAACTCAGTGAATAAATGCTAACAACAAAAGCAACACATGCTCTTCAGATTGAATTTTGCCTGCTATGGTGCCTGCTGGGACTGAAGATGACATCACACAATTGCTGTTTTTTGGTGAAATGGCAGGATTTTGCTCATGGGTGATGGCAACCGTAAAATTGGGCTGAAAAAGGAATTAGTCAAGCAAAGAGTCCTATGTTCATTTTGTGGTAAGCTTCATAAGTAATTTTTAGCAAATAAGGCTGCTTGCAGGAAACTGAGCTGTTAGTACTCTTCTTGGAGACTTCATTTTTGGGGAAAAGGAAGGAAAGAATAGTGCATTCTCAGCTGTTGTGTGGATATTTTGAAAGGTAACTGACTGCTTCCTCTGCTGCTCACGCTGTCAAAAAGCACGTTTGGGTGCCGCAGCACCGTGAGGGGCCAATTCTCTGCATTTGCTGGCAGTGCAGCTGTGGCTATAGGCAGCTTGGTGTGGCTGGATAGGTGTTCCTGCTTGGTAGCGGGGTGCTAGGGATGGTTTGTATTAGTAGTACTTCAATATCTACRCAAGGATATTCATAATGTTAGCAATGTGTGGTGTCTTAGGATATGGACATGCTCATGGCTTCACTCTCCAAGTGGTAAGAGCATTTCTTTATGGTAACTAAAGAATAGCAAGAAACTGGTATGACATCACCAGGAAAGTAGGCATGAGGCTCATCTGCTCGCTAAATTATATATGCAATACATTATTTTTCTTCAGTTTAATTCTCTCTTTTCAAGGGCTGTGAGTTTTCTGCAGATTCAGTATCCCTTGATCAACTATAGGCAATGGGCTGATGTATGTTGTTTTACTGCAAAAGGATGTTGTAACCTCAGTGAGAGCATTTTGGAGTCCCTTGTGCTCTACATACCACTCCAGTGGTATCCAGAGGCTCACTCAGCTTTGGGACATGTGATCTGGACTGATGGTTTCTAGTGTGAATTCCACATACAATTGAGGGTCTTTCAAGAGCCAGCTTTGAGTCAGAAAAAATGACTTTTCCCAGTAAATGCCATTGTGCAGATGCAAATTTATCAAGAGTGTGGGTACCTTGTTCCAAAAATAAGTAAATAAATAAATAAATAAAAAGGCCTGCTCAGAGAGCTGATGGATACTTTTTCCATGGTCCATTTAGGACTGTGCCTAAATGCCACCATTGTCAAGTATCTATCATTCTCCTACACTGTGGTAATAACAGGCCTAATGTCTAGAAGCTTCCCTTTTCTCAAAGTGTTTATGTTATTTGATAATGACASACACTCTAAGCTCTGAGCTTTGTCATTATAAGGCTATATATTGAGCTAAAATTCTGTTTTGGTGTTTACCTACATTTCCTGGTCTCTTTGGAATGGCCTGAGTAATGAACTGGCCAGCTCATTGCATTAATTATCTCTTAAATGTATCTTTCTCTTTAAAAAAGATGAATATCTGAATAAATATCCCATGACTCTTTGGAAAGAAAAATTAGGGATTTTGGCGGAACTCTTTAAGATAATTCAGTTAATTGAACTGCTCACGAATAAGTCCACATGAAGAGTATTCTGTTTGCTCTAAGTGATTGTAGTTACTGATAACATAACCATTTTACTACCTGAAGATATAAAGTAGCTTTTTTTTTCCTTTATCTGAATATGTCATATGTCATTATGAATTAGATGTCAACAAGAAAATAAATAAATCAAAACTGGTGTCTTTACAATGCTAAGTTAATACACAGTAATAGCAAGCAATGCCAAATGAATTCTGCAATCTGATTTCTTTTTCCCCAGCCTTTCTTTTCACTGTGTAGCTCTCTTTCACGATGGTTAGAGTTGTGCATAGTTCAGATTGATCTTTGCAAGATGACTTGCACTGAATCTTTTCACRTGCCCAAAATAGTGGGGAAGAGTGCTGGGCAAGTCACTTCAGTGATGCCAGATTTATTTCTGTGTGCTTGTCATCCTTTCCTGACTRCTGTATGATGTTTGTGACAGTATGTCTCTTCCTTTATGATTTTCTCTCTCCTTTCATTCAGTCTGCAATGCATTACAGTGACAAGTGACTCTAATGAATATCTTCTATTTGACAAAGTCAATCTAAAGATGTATAATGATTTGGATGCTTGGTAGCACCAGTAGCAAGAAATTGGATTACACTTTTGTCAAATAATTAAACATTTCCATTCATTCAAATCTGCAAGTTAATGACAACACAGTTTTGAGATGAAAAGTAGAATCAAGGAAAACAGTTCTCCAAACACACAACCTGCCTCTTGGGATAGCKGCATATCCCCAAAATAAATGATGAATAATTGTTCAAATTAATTTGAATTAATCATTTCTTTTTTAGAGCTGATAAAAATATTCCTTTTCTTGTATAATTTATACTGATATTTAGTTGTGCATAGAAATTGCTTTGATTTTACTATGACTAGGAAATCTGTAGATGCCTTTCTGTTAGACAGTGACGTGGCATCCCTTTCAGTGAAGTCTGGGTCATTCACACTGTAATATTACAGGTAACAAATCCTAGGGGGCAGGGTTGGGAAGAAGGAACCTTGATAATGTACAAGACATTTTATTGGTCTCTATACTCTGGCAACTACATCTCTTTTAGCATCACCTTTTTATATCTTATCCAAGTTATATGTTTGCTTTCATGTGTCTGATAATGATTTAGATACTTAAATGTAGCTGGTAACAACCTGTCAGGCACTGAGTAGCAATTCCCAATAGCAATACAATGAATTTATATGTTTAGGAGAAGAAAATTGACTGAGATATGTCCATACAGTACAACACACGGCCGTGAATCCTAGGGGCAATCTAGTTCCATCGCTTTCTCCAGATCCATCCTTCAGTTTTCATCCCTTCTGTGGTTAAGCTTCTAAGAGAAACCTCTCTTACAGTAACTTTAAGATCCTCTGAAGTATTACATGGCATTTGGTGTAACATATAAAAAATTATAAAAAATATAATTTTTGGAAACTGATCTAGGAAGTTATTTAAATTGAAGAGACTTCCCAAGGAGTCCACATGGATGGAAGCTCCAATCTGGCAAAATGGGAAGTACTTGGTAGCACATCAATACATTGTCATGAACTTCTTAAACAAAAAGACTATGCAAACTCCTACATGGGGAGAGACCCAGCAGTTGTTTACATTTTCTGTGGTTGGGAGACACTGCTTTTGACCTAGGCATAAAAGGAAAAGAGGTACTAGAAATAAAACCTTTCCTAGAAGCAGCAGCTTGCTTTGCTTCATCTGTCTCATATGTGCTGTTAGTAGCAACAGCAAAGGTCAATATTGTTGGCTAGTCTATATCATACTGTCTCTTCTGCTTCAGATTTTCATCCCTTTGCATTCCTGTTGCATAGTAAAGTTAAGTGAGCAAGAGCAAGTTTGGGAATCATCAGGAGAATTGAACTTCCTGTCCCACATTCTTGCCAGATTTTCAGTTAGGGTCCCACTCTAAGAAGTATGATAGGATAGCTTAGCAAAGAAAAAGGGCAGATTTTCAAATAAATATATGCCAGCCACTATATATTTAAACTTTGGCTTGATTCATGCTTGACTGGTGTACAATATTTATGTATGTGTGTGTTTGCAGCAGATTTAAGGTGACAGACTACTACAAGAGATAATCATAAGAATGATAAGCATAGTTATTGACATGCAGACAACTGCTCRAATGAGAGCACCTCAATGGCAGAGGTGAATTATTCCTCATCTTTTGAAAGTATTTTTTAAACATTTAAGGCTATGCAATCACATCTTAGGTTGTGGAAGGAAGACCATGCTTGTTTTCTTCTGGAATAGTATTGCCAAAAATAAAGAGTTATGAATCACATGTCCCTTGCACTTGTAGAAGCCAATTACTTTAATTGATTTCAGTGATTCAGCACAGATGTCACTGATTGGCACTTCAGTTGGAAATAACTAATTAGTTCTGTTGTTGCATCAAAAAAAAAAGGGATAAAATTTAGTTTACTTTCTCATAAGTGGTTTGTGTTGATTATGACAGTTCGCAAGTGTAAAAGCAGGAAAATGTATACTGGTCCCAAAGGACCAAAATCATTTTGCATAACAACTCTGTAAAAATTAGCTGCCTAGCTTGATTCTGGTTATCTTGGTTTCCTCTGTAGCCGACAGACATGTCCAGAAGACAACTGTATTGTTTATCAATTGTAGGTTCTTGTTTTAGGATGGAATCAAACTAAAGGGCTTTTAAAAGTACTYTGCATCAGAGATACGTTGCTAAGTGCCTACAGTGAATTTCAAAATCTCCATAGGCATAGGAATATATTGAAAAACCTGTACCTAAAATCTCATATTTATTAGGTAGAGCAAATTTTTCAAATTTTCTATTTTTATAGGGCAGTTTTCAGCATTCTGTTGAAGTTGCCATGTTATTTGGGAGTATATGTGTTTCCTGGCACATCAAAAATCACCCAGGCCCAAAGAGTTGCTCCTCTTAGATGGAGATCCTTGCCTCACACTGTCTTTTTCAGGAGGAAATTTATGAGAATGGCAGTTCTTACCCTTGGGGAGTGGCACAGCCATTTTTCATATCAGCATCTGCAACAAGAGTGGAATAATTTCTGCACCTAATGTTAATGATATGGAAAACTGGTTTTTGTTTGCTGGTGTGTGTTTGCATCATTAACAGAGAAAATGAGACTGTTGGAACAAATCCACCAATTAATAAGCAAGGAAGATGCCTCACAGTAGAACTAGTTTGAATTAAGGAAAGAATAATATGTTTTGTGTTGCTGTGTGGTAGTTGTTCTGTAGCAGGATTTTATATCTTCAGGAGATTGATTAATTCTCTAAGACCTTGTTTTACAAAGCTCTGAGAGAAAAAAAATGGGGGAAAAGTGCTTTAGTCCACCAATGTCTCTCCTCAGATAATTCTTCCAAGATTGCTACCGATCATTTTGTGCTGTGACAGACCATCATCCTTATATTTACTCAGGATCTGCTATCATGAGTGAGTGAAATCCAGTTTTAACCTTTTCAGTCCAATACTTGTGTGTACAAAACAGGATGCGTGAATACAAGTAGGGTGAGCAGATGCCAAACCTGCTAAATATATCTATTAGCATTCTAAATTAAGACAACCAGAGGTGAATTTAAGTACAATTTTAAAAGGGCTTAAGGTACAACAARTGTGTAGTCCCTGGTTAGAAAAGAAAAAGCTGTAAGGTGTTTGTATGGAGTTCAGTAGACCCATACTACTAAATAAAATATAATAAACAGAATCATGGAGTTTGAGTAGTCATTCCTTCCCTAAGTCCCCATCCTTCTTTGGCCAGCTTAGTTGTAAAATACCATGATGAGCTGTTAACCAAGCTATCACGTTTGTTTGTTTGTTTGTTCTGTTTTCCTCCGTAATAGGTTATATCCTTCCTTGTGTCATTGCATACCAAAGGATTGCAGAATAATTAAGTTGGCTTTGGAGGAGGATTTAGGCTTCCAAGCCTTGTACAGACAAATATTCAAAAGTCTCGGTGCACTTGAAGGGCTGGCTAGGTGATAGAGTTTTGCAACATGAATGTATATGGGGGATTAGAGCACATTACCTGCTCCAAGTATAAGAGCTGGCTTTGTGGCAGATGGGCAGGAGCTTCTTCTGCAGGAGTGGTGGGAGAAGCCACCCCACTTTCCTTGCAAGCAGAGCTGTCCCTYTGTAAACCGCATCATACAACAACTGGGTTTTGTGGTAAAATCACAGATTTTTAAAAGCCATATTAATGGCAAGTTACTATGAACGTTTTCCCCTTTGAAAATGGAATTTAGTCTTCTGGAGTTCTTCAAGATTTGGCTCTTGGGCCTGCTTGTACACCCTGAGTGTTGCGACATTAAAAGTGCTGTACTTCATAGGCATGGTACAAGAACAAATAGCAGCAAAGTAGATGAGTTATGAACCTACAGAGTTTTTCTCCTCCTTTTTTTTCTCCTCTTGGTAACTTCCCATTTGAACAGTCCTACCCTGATGGAAATAGGAGKTAATGTATCCCTCCTCCATTACTCGTCATCTTTATTTTTAAATCCAGTGGAATGAATGTGTATATGTGGGCAGCTGAATAAGCATGTGAAAGTCGTCTAAAACAACAAGCTGTACAGAGAAGCTAGTTCAGCAGTTTCCACTTGCCCTTCTGGAGAATGCAGGTACAAACGGCATCTAATGAAACAGAATGAGGAATTTTACAGAATTATGCAAATAAATACTGCTTTCTCTGATGCGTAATTAATTCATTTCATTAATTCATTTTCCACATGATCCTGAGAAATTAACCAGAATAAAACAAGAAGTACATATTTATAAGCTAATTAGGACTTAAAAAACTATTAGGTAGGGAAAATAATAGGAATTTTGATACGGAAGATAAAGAAACCATTAGGTGACTGGAGATAACTGCCTTAGAAACAGCTTATGCTGTAATTCTAAAGATTGCCCAATTCTCTCAAGCATCTTAGACTGGCTTCTATCAGAATTATCTCAATCGACCACTGCATTCATTTGGCATTTTCTGCAGATCCCACGTTGATTTTTTTATTTATTTTGTTTTGTGGATTCGTCTTGTCAAAAGGAAAATGTTAAATTTTCACGTTATCAGATTTGTTACTACTCGCCTACCATATTAACGTTATAGTTGCAGAAGCTTTCTTTGGTAGRGAAATACTGATGACAGAAGAGAACATGAAGAGTATTGGGAGGAGCCCCTGGCTCATGGCTTTTCCCATGAGAGTAGACCTGCTTCTCTGAGACTGACTGACATCTTTCCCAGGTACTTAATTTTCTTATAAATAAAGAAAAGAAAGACAATATAAAGGTCAAATCATTTTCAGATTGTCTGGCATTTTTCTCTTGATGAAATTTGGCATTTCAATTTTGTTTAGACCCAGGAGATATGGAAGCTGAAAAAAACATTGACTTAGCTCCTTTCAAGCCTTTATTTTTTCCCCAAAGAAAAATGTTTTCTGCAAAATTGTAAGTATATCAGCATTTCAGAACTATATATTGCTAACTATATAAAAGTCAGACAAGTATCTTAGCTTCCTTTATCCAACACAATTTGTCTTCTTTCTCCCCATTCTGATCCCCAGAGGGAAAACCGGTGCAAAATAAACGAAGTCCCACAGCATTTTAACATGTCTGGAGCAATACGGCAAATTAACTGTTATATAGTGATATTGTAATAATGCTGGTATAATTTTAACAACGTTAATCAGATCTCTAATTTTAACAATAGATAAGAGCCCTAAGTCAAACTCTGTGAAGCAAATGTACTTAATACATTATCTCTACTTTCAAATTTTGTCTGCAAAAGTGATAGAATATTCAGATCTGCTTTGCCAGTGCAGCTGTACKAATGTCCCTTGCTGGCAAAGTGTTTCCAAGTTCAACGCAACTTTTAGCAGCAAATTGTGCTTTTTCTGGAATATCTTCTCCTAGAATCTTATCCACAAGCAAAATGCCAGGCAAAACGTTATTTTGGCATAGCTAAGGACTTCTGTGATAGTCGTAGATCAAACCACTACTCTGTGCTGACCAAAATGTTGCACTGTGGAGCTGAGAAGTTGAGTGTCCTAGTGCTGGCCCAGATGAACTTCCAAAAAGGAATATTATTGGTACTTTACATCAAAGGGAATATACTGTGAGCAGGTCCATCCACTGCTGTACAGGAAGAAAACTATGTTAGTCGTTGGGTTTTTTTATTACATACAATTATTTTACTGTTACAAATACCTAAGTAAAACTGATATCAAARTCGCTGTCTCACATTCTGATTTGGCTGAGCTCTTATGCCCTCTGCTGATGAAATAGCCATCCCTGGTAAAAGGCGGATAATCTATCCATAAAACAACCCAGTCTGTCACAGAAGGGGTTAATTCCCAGTAAGACTGCCTGGATTACAGTTCCATTCACCTGGTGGAGGACTGTGCAACTGGAGGTGGCTGAGACCTCCTTCGCTCTTCGAAGTCCTTGGCTATTGCCAGCAGCTCAAATAGGCAGGAGGTTTCGGACACGGGCCTAGCAATATCAGTGCTCAGAAAGAGGAACCTAACTAGGTTTGAGGTATAACCACATACCAGCTAAAACTAGCTGAGCTTGTAGTRCTTAAATTCCTGATTCCTGTAGGACAAAAGATCAAGATTTGTTAAATTGCAGCTGAGCAGCATCAAAGATAAAGTGAAACCTTATTCACGCTGTACAGGGAAGASGTCAGAGCACTGAAGGAAAATATATTTTATAAGTATTTAAAAATTTATTTTCCAATTGAAGAAAATAAAAAGAATTCTGAAGTCAAGAAGTTTCTAAGAGATGCAAGCATTTAAGAACATATTTCTGCCTCCAGAAGTCTCTAAGGAGTAATGAAAGCAAATCATGTATTCTGTATATCTGACTTCGTAGGATGCAAAGAGGTTGTAACTGGATATTCTCTCCAGAAGGTGTAGAAAATGCAGAAAAGATTAATTTTGCAATTTATATTAACTGAAAAACATAAACATAATTGTATTATCTTTTTAGGCTTAGAGCTACAAATTATGTAAGTGAATTTATGCCATTGCCTAGTGCAGATGCAGTAGCTTGCTTTCTCCTTCCCCCTGCCTTTTGTTTTTTTCCCCTGTTTTTGGACTTTTTTTCAGATGCCAAATGATATATGGTTTAAGTTGCAGTTATTATTGATATTACAATAGTCACATCTTGCAATAATACCTTTCTTCTATCCCACTCAAATCTGGATTTTAACATGGATCAGTTGTTTTATTTTCAGTGACAGGTTATGATTTTTTTTTTCAGTTCTATCTCTATTGCTTAGATACATAGTAAAAATCTTATCTCGTGATCTTCAGATATTGTTGGTCTTTTCAGGACAGTATTTGTGACAGATGGTGGTTATTGCTCTGCAATAAGAGTYGATGTAAAAATAGGCTATGTAAAAACATAGCCTGTTTCAATTCCTTTTGTAGGATTGTAAGATAATTGTAATTCCTTTTTTTTTTTTTTTAAGGAGCGAGTGTACAGAAATACTGTTTAGCGAAGTGCAGATGAAGGATGGTGAAGTAAGAACAAGTCTGCTCTTGTCATTCAGGTTCAGTTTTTATTGACTCTATTTTTCAGGGGTCACTGGTGTTTTTTGTGGATAGATAACTGTGTGACAATTGCCCAAAAGTCAGAGAACAAGCTCTTCGCAGTATTTGGGTTCCCATCTGGTTGCTGGGAGATATTGACTTCTGGCTAGGGATACTGTCCCATTAGACAGGAGTTAGGATTACATATCTTCRCTTTCATGACAGGCTTTCTGTTTTTGTCTGTTAGCAGTTGTTTTTACACAGTGATAACAAAATAAACCCTACCATAGACCACAAATTACTACCTCTGTTCTCACAAATCAATTTATTTTCCTTATGGTACTCAAATGACCCTTTAGCAMTGGGAAAAGCTGCTAATGGTAGTTTTAACATATTTTCATGAAATATATAAAATATCCACGCTGTTCCACAATATATAAAACTTTATGAGAGTGTATATTATATTAATATATCCTCTCTTTCCACTGCTGCATTGTACAGGAGTTGCAGTTGAAAATATTTTGGAGAAGAGATTTTGCCGTCTTCCCTAAAAGATGGACACAAGGCATTCTGTTAAGTTGTCGCTAACCCAGCAGTTACCAGCAGTTAGCAGTCATCAGCTGTTTCTCACCTCTGCCCCCTGACCCTTCCTAAGAAGTGCTCCYGCTGCCCGGGTCTGCGTCAGGCAGGAAGCCTCCATGGGCTTCTCTCCCTCTTTGCATTACAAACTGGGACAAGATCACCCTTTCGAGTGCAGTGAAGCAGTTTTCATAGCTAAAGACTCCAATTATTTTACTGTGAACAGGGACTGTTGAGGTAGAAACCTGGAAACAGGACATGTGCAGGACAGTCATATCCTAAATCTGTGTTGTAGGCTGCAATGCTATGCAGTTTTTAGAGGACTAGTCAGTTTTATGCTGATATTGGCAATGCTTTCATTTTCAGTTCTGCTATTTCTGTTAAAGCTAAAACTCTGGGGACTGAGATATACTGGAGCACAAAAATGGCTTTGTTTGAAGACCTTTACTCCCTAATTTGTTTAGAAAAAATATTTTAAACTACTTACTGAGACAAAAAACATTAGCGACAGCTACCCTTCTTTATCCTAGAAGATTGCTGCAAAAGCAGTTCTTGGAGGGCCTGTAATCTCTTCTACCTCTGCAAAGCATAAAGGAATTAATCAGTCTTTCAGACCTTGAGGGATAACATAGGGGAATTTAAGGCATTACTTCTGTCAGAGAATAAATCTGGCTTAGATGCTGTCAGGTGGGCATTTAAGGGTCTGACTGATATTAAAAAATGGTAATGTATTACAACTTTTAAAGTATAGAATGAGTCAGTGTATCTTCTCTAAAGCAGACAGACCTGCTTGGAGAGGTATAGCAGGGATGAAGATATCAAAGTCATTGCAGCCATGTCTATAATAGTACATTAAATAGTGCTAGGGAAAGCTCCCAGGCAGGGATATTCAGTCCTGTAAGCTATTAAACTGTCAAAAACAGTCCCTATCTGTCTCTCTCTCAGTCTTTTGGGCTTGTCCAAGGCTGGCTGTGCCCTGGTCTTGCTGGGTATGCATTAGGAGTTAGTGCATTTTAGCTGATCACTTCTAATGGGCATCCGTGATACCTTTTGGAGAGGTTTTCATGGTGTGGATGCATRCTGGTCAGTGCTAGTTAGCTTCAGGACTGAGGCTTTTGCCTAGCTTACTAAACCAGTCTAGCTAATGAATTCCCAGCATCTTATTGAATATTTAGCAGCACAGGATGGATGGGAAAGTTATTCTACTCCCTCAAGAGACTGAAACTACAAAATTGCTCTTCCCTGCAAGAGATTTGTCCCAAGATCTGAGCTGTTAAAGAGAGGAGGCCAGTGATGGAAGCTGTGAGGTTCCTGAGATGAGTGGGCAACTGGGAGGAGAACACAAACGTCTCACTGTAACTTTGCCAAGCAGAAGAGCAGGCTGCTCCTGACTGAAAATTTCAGCTGGGGATATATCCAGACTCGATGGTAAAAGGGAATAGACCTAGCCAGATTTGACTAAAGCTAATCTTATTTTGTTCACATGGGAAAGCTGCAACTGGGCAGTCAGTCTGAGGCACGCTGTTTCAGGCAAAAGCTGACCAGTAAGTAGATCAAGAAGATGAAAGTGGAGCTTATGTAGAATTAACAGTTATTTGATAATTAGAAATCCTGTAATTCAACAAAGGAGTTAGTGTAAGAAGCGCTTCTTCTCTTTGCAGAAGAGTCAGTGAGCCCGTCAGGGTGCTTGAGAATCCGACTCTTTTTATGGTGTGTTCGAACTATCATGTGGGGAAACTGAGGCATGGATTTTCATGGTGCCCTTATAGACTGAGATGGTTGCAGGTGATTCCTTCTAAACTGCAGATGGGTTTTGATTGTTGTTTGTGCCATGTTACTTGAATGTCAATAACCAGGGCTTTGCTTATCATTCCTACCAGTGTTTACTTGAAAATGTATGCTAAACTTTTTGTGTGCCCTTTTTAGATTCAAATGCAGGTTTTCCTCAGCTGATTGAAGTTTGTTCTCAGGGTTTACAGATAAATTTTTACATATGTATTTCTGAATCTGCTCCCCATATGTGTCTCCTCAATAAATGTATAGCATGCCCAGCTATGTTGCTGAATACAATATTTTCACTTGTTTTCTGATGCTGAAATTGAGCTCTGGAGTGTAGAGGTATATTAATCTTAATGTGTACTGGTTAATCAAAAAATTCCTTTTTTTAAACTCATTTATACAAGCTTCATAAATATTACATTAGCCCCCACCTACGCGCTTTGCAATCCTTAGTATATTTAACATCACCATGCATCATTGTAGCAGTGGCTTTTCCATTTGTTATTCTTTTCCTGAAGCTGAGATTCTCAAGGATGTTAGATTTTTGCAGTCAGTGACAGACAAATAAATAGCTTTTGGAAAATGTAGGCATAAGTGATTTTTCTGAAGTCACGCGGAAGGCTGYGACGCAGCAGGGAAAGGAAGTTTACAGAGCCCGTACAAGACCCTARCGTATACACTTCACCTTTAGCCTGGTTAAATTGGTAGTGCTAAATAACTTCATTCTTTATTCAGGTTTATGGAGAGATTGGGGGAATAAATATATGAGATATATTTTGTGTGTGTGCGTGCATACCTTTTGGCTATTCAGCCTTATAGTCTAGGGATAGCAGTGCATTTAGCTGCTCGACTCCCATTGATTTCAGTGCGTACTCTGGATTCAGCTTCACCTTCAGGTTTTTTGTAAAAGATTGACTATTCAGCTAGCAGTAGTGTTGTTACAAAATTAACATGCACTTACTGACTGGTTAATGGGCTTAAAAGTGAGAAAAAAATAAGGAAAATTCACTAATGATTAAAAAATGTGTCCTAAAGCAGGATTTTTATATATACATTTATTAATTCATAGAACAAATTTCATCCTTGAAAAATGAAAAGGTTCTTGTAAATCACAGTCATGGAAAATGAAGAAAATTAAACTTTCATCAGAGTGAAATTTGAGTTTTATTCCAAACAAATAAATGTTTTTTCTGGCTTTGGTATTTGCCAARGGATTTCGGTAATCTGAATGTGATTGAAAAAGTTGACAAATAAGGAATATTTAGAAAGAGGATATTAGCTTGAAAAAAATACAAGGAAAAAAATCACTTTCCCAGTTCTAAGATATTTTCTGAGTTTTAAAAACCTAGAGTATTCTATGATAGATGAAACAACAACAAAGGCGTACCCYATTTCTGTTGAGTAATGCAAACAGTAGTTTGATGATTAGGACGTTCACCTAAGTTGTGAAGACTTTGGGTGAAACCTCTTCCTTAAAACAAACTAAATACAGAACTAAAGGAGTGCTCTGGCCCAAGGATCATTTTTTCATGTACTCAGCATGTTCTCCATTAATCAGCAGGTTTTTGATGAAGAGACTTAACTATTTCCACTAGTAATTAAATTGAGTTAAATTTTCCAGTGGATTGAAGAATTCTTTTTAATGAGAAGTTTACAACCAGCACTACTTAGGCTGGTCCTGTCTCTTTGGCTGATAAACGCGAAACCTTCATAGTCACACAAGGGTGACTACTTTAAAGMAATTGTGTTACTGTCAACTATAAAATGTAATTCTGAGGAACCTTTATTATCTTTTTCTTTTGTCTCTGTATCTGCAGTGTTAAAGGTCCTAGTAAAGCTTCAACTCAATGCCTCAAAGTAACCAAATTAATCTTATTTCTATCGTTATCTGTTAATTTCTGAATGGATGATAATTCTGTTAAATTGGGAACATCTGTTGTTAAAGGAGAAGTATATCTTCCCACTGCATTTGTAAAAATAAAGAACATCTGAATACAAAGAGTTGTGTTGGAGCCAAAATAGGCTTGAGTATCTTCTCCAAGAATATAAATCCATTTAGTTTTATGTAAATAATACTAGAAGGAATTTAGTGAGGAGGAAAATCTTGGATGGTGGTTCAAAAGCAGCCTGATTAATATGAACTTGAGTTGAACCTCTTAAAAATGTTGATAAAGGAATGTGATACTTAGCTTTGTTACAATTCAGTGAATGTTTAGTTCATGCGACTGATCTTTCAGAGGTTTTCAGTTTGGTGAAAGGCTTTAAAAAAATTAGTAGAATACAATATGAGCTTTCAATATAAACTACTAGARTTTCTGTGGATTTTCTTTCCACTGGAGGCCTCAAAAAATTCCAAGAACTTTTCATCTTCCTGTGAAACTGCTCTATTACCAAGACAAACCAAATCACTTCATACAGGATTCAGATTTTGTTTAATTATTTAAAACTTATCCAAATTTTCTGTTGGAAGAACTCTGAAAGCATCATTCTGCGGCCCTTGATGACCCACTTTTTGCCCAAAGTCTTTATGCCCAGAGTGAGCAGCAGACATGCCCTCCAGATTTTTACACCCGTTCACTGGATTCTCCCTCTTCCTTCTTGCTTTTGAGTCTTCCATACACTTCAGTAGAATAAAACTGATAGTACACTAAATGTAGGAAGGGGCATTTGTTAAGGGAATGAGGTCAGAAGTAGGATTAAGATGTACTTAGAGTGTTTGATGTAAAAGAAAATTGCATCTCAGCTACATAAAGTGTTTAAGCAGACAAATCTTTCCTAGGAATCAGGAAAAACCAGAGGTAAAGTCAAGAAAAGATCTGGCTTCTTGAAGTGGAATGTTTAGACAGAGTATAAGTATCAGTGTGTAAAACTATCTTTGACACCTGATTACTTTCTGTTAGAGATCTGTTATTTTTCTTCATTTTGAAACTAAGAGTTTAAAGTGTGATTTCATATGCAGTCCAAGCAGTTAATCCAAGCACAGCTTAATTTCAGCAAGAGCATATGTCAAATGGACCCAATACTGTTAGAGGACTGTCCCAAGAGCCAGTAGCCTCTAAAAAGAAAGCACTGTAGGACAGGGGGTTCTTGCCTATGGAAAGCAAACCGCAATAGTGCCACAGGAAAGGATGATTCCTACTCGGTTCTTTGAAACAGACTTTTCTAGTACATGGATCACAAACAGCTTCCACCTAAATTAAAAGCTTGGTGGTCCTTCTACAGTGGCTTTTGCTTGATCTCCAGSGCTGACACATCCCTAGGAGGTGCAAGCACAGCGTTCATGGAGCTGGAGAAAAGGTCTGTCTTCAAAGAGTGCTTGCGAGATCCCTGATGTTAACAGGACAAGAGGGGCTGTGAAATGGAGCATCCCTTGCACAGAACAGACGACACAACCRTCCAACTGACCCCCATCGCAAGCTCTCTGACATGAACAATAATGCTTGCATGGTAGATGGGAGAGCAAAAGCTTCACCTCTTTGGAAGCTCTAAGCCATAATGACTTTCTGACTCAGCAGTCTTGGAGGCTCTTCTGCTTGCATCGTTCCTCCTTAAGTATCCCAATAATTCTGGCCCTAATCTTCAGCTGCTGTATATTGACCCATTTTTACTGAAATTAAAGGAACTATGTCAATACACATCAGTGTTAAAATTGGCTCGCTGTATTAATCTGAAGTATGAAGAAAATGGAATTGGCTCACTATGCGGTTCTTTTGAAGCTTGTGCAATACTACAAGCATTTACTGTCCTCTCTGGGGTTAATACCTGGGAATATATGAGTTTTGCTGACTAAGAAGGTGACATTCGTTTACACAAATTCTTTTCTTGTAATTACAGCTGCTTTACGTGTTTCTCAGAGAAGATTATACCAGGGGAGGGTGCAAGGTGGAAAAATGTCTCTCTCTGTTGATATTGAAGACCTCAACTAATAAAGAATGAGTTAGTCTAGGACAAGTATCAAAGGTAAACTGGACTATTTCAGATGTTATTTTATGCATACAAAAATGTCTTTCAATATATAGAATAACATTAAGGTTTTATTTTGTCTTTACCAAAGCTACATAGAAAATATTTTCTGAAAAATTGATATATTGCTAGATAATCATGACACAATTCAACAGCTGTAGATTATGGAATTCAATACAAAATTTCATATGCATACTGAAGTTGCAAAGCAACAATCTGAAAATACTCTGAAATAAAACCAATTGCAATGTGAAAACAGAGGCTTTTGAAATTACATTTCATGAGATGTTCTTAAGTATTTTTATGCTCTGGAATGGAAAAAAAGTTTGAAGACTGGCATAAGGTGGGAATTCTGAATTTGATCATTTACTTCTTTTTAATCAACTGACCACCACCACCTCCCATTTTCTTCAGTAAGCTTTGCTCAATTAATTAACAAACTAAAAACTTGAACCATTATGAATGTGCTGTAGTGACTTATTTTCACAGCACATTCCATAATGGCTCAAGTATCAGTAATGACCGGGACAGCTATTCCATTTTTATGCCACTAAGAGACCTGTAAATTGGCTGTTCTCTGTTGTTCTGGGGTTTGTGACTTTTCCTTTTACATTTGATCCTTCTTGTGACACAATAACCTTTTCCTGTTGAGATCTCTTTGCCTGTGATTCAGTTGCTGAAAATGATTGAATCGAGTGTAAAAGTACTTTCAGGATAGGAAAAGGACTGTGCTATCACACTTGAAGAAGGACATCAGTAGAAAAAATTGCTTGATATTTTATAGGACAATATGGTCCAAATTTTTTGTTTGTTTACAGTTTCAGCTGTGGAGCTAGAGGCTGATTTAGTAAGGAAACATTTATTGCTTTTTACATACAATACCTTGAAAGGATTTTATGAAAGGCATCTTAGAAGTATTTCTGCCTCTGTGTTAAATCCTGTTGCTTTGCAGGGATTTTTTTTCCCAAAAACTAATGCATTTTAATTTTACGCAAATTATTACCTTCACTTGCTTCCTGGCACTGTTGAATACATTTAACTAAATTTGTCAGTAAATCCTTTGTTTAAATAAAATGAATTTTATTTTACAGTGTGAGTAAGCAGGCTTAACTTATTCAGGTTTCTTTGGCTGAATAGGTATAGATTTATATATAATGCATGAATTCTGTTGTAACTGCTGCTTATGGAGTCTCATATCTTGAAATAATTAAAAGAAACAAGCATCTTTACCGGTACTAAGTATTCAGTAAGCTAGGTAATTTAAATCACAATTATAGTGTACAAATGTGGTTTATCATATGCCTTTTCTCAAGCTGGCAGGTCTTTAGTGTAAATAGTGCATTTATACTATGCTTCCTTATTAAAGACAAAATGTTAAAAGAACATTAATGAGACTTCAGAATGAGCTATTCAAAAGTTAAGAAATAAAAGAATGAATATTGTCTATGGAATCTTAAATCAGCTGATTGAGCATAGAGACTTTTTTCCATGGGGCCTCCAACTTCATTTGGAGTTCATAACACATAGGGTTCACTTAAAGATCTGTTCAAACTATGCTCTGTGGACAGCATTAATAGTCCTTCCTGAAATTGATGTGATATTTTATATATATATACACATACATATATACATACATATATATATACACACATATCTCCTGTGCCACGTGCTATAGGGGTCCCTGCTGCTGGAGTAGAGGGGTTGGACTAGGTAATCTCTGGAGGTCCCTTCCAATCTTAACTGTTCTGTGATTCTGTGATATATATATATATATATATATATTTTTTTTTTTTTTTCCCCTATCTTAACACAGTGTGGACTAAATATGTGGACTAAATGAAGAAAAATAAGTTAATGTGTTATCTTTTGAACACTTACCTTTGCAATAACAATAATACTCTTTTACCGGCAATAATGTTATTCAGCAATTTTTATTTCTGGTGTTGGAAATTGTCTGCTGTGATCAGTGCAGGTTGTAAAGGTAGTGAAACAACAAGGCTGTCAGGAGGCAGGCAACATCGCTGTTTATGTGGCTTACAATGTTTTGGCCCTAACCTAAGTAATTCTTAACACAGCTACTGACTACCAAAAGCCCTGGTAGCTTAATTATCCAGTTACTTTTCTGTCAGAATAAGGGATATAACTATATTCTGATGGGCCTAGACAAGAGATAACCTGCTTTATTCACATGTTAGCAACACCCCTCTCTCCACTGCCCCCCAAAATAAAAGAGGAATTATTTAGGAGATGGGGTTTTTTTTCAGCAGTGCAACTTATATTAACATACATGAAATGAAGAGTGGAAGGAATGACATTCAGGGTTTCTTTAAATGTCATGTTAAATGTCATAAAATGTCATAAATCATTACTCGTTTCAGATTTCTGACTAGTAAATCGGAATCATTGAAGGAGCTTTTACTCAGAACTCTTTTTTCCTCTTGCCAAACAATGGAGTGGGCTTTGATTTCTTTATCTAAAAGTCATCCCAGTGTGATTTGGGTTGAAGGGAAATTAAATGTGAAGTCCTTTAAAAAATGTATTTCTTATCTCTTTTCAAATACATTGCATATCAGCACTGCAGGGGATCTCCCTCACATCTGCTGCTTCTGCTTCTTTGTCCTCTTTGCCATCAATGCCAGGTTTTTTTAGAGCTCTTTGCATCCTATAAGCATTGAAAACACTAGCTTAATTTTTAACTTGTGGAGGTGTGAGAACCAGCAGACAGAAAGCAGTTACACTCATTTTAGTAGCAGAACGAAATTGAGCTTGAGCACAGGTTGTGAGATTGCAATGTGCTTTACAAAAAATAAATCTTTATGTCACTATAAAAATGGGCATCAGCCTGCAAATGGTGTTAATGTTTAACATGGCGGGGGGGAATGTGGTTTCCTGATGTTTTGCTTAGTTTAAACAATTCCTTCATACATCATAAACCTGTTGGCAGTGCCTGCCTTACTACCTTGTCTGCTCTGCTTTGGAAACCCTAAGCCAGGCTGCAGCTACAGATGGAACACGGAGTGAGATGTGGTGCCAGTTCTCTACCAACTTGTTGATTTTAATAGACTAGTGCCTTTATACTCTCATCAATGAGCATTCAGTCCTCAGACAAAGCCAGAGGTTATGGAGAACAACACAAAATATCCACAAAATACCTGCTGGATGGCAGGTAGTGGGAAAGTGTTGTATGCTTAGGGCAGAAAATCGAGGGTTAAAAAAGTGGGTTACATTTGAGGCTGAATGAAAACCAAGGAAAAAAAAAAGTCATGTAAGAAAGTTAGTTTTGAAAACGTTAACCTTTATGTTTCCAGCATACTGCAGGTGTACTGTTTGGGCTCATCTTCTATGCTTTTTTTATGGCTGAAATGCATTGTTTTTGAGAAGTTTTTGCAAAAATCTTTTTGCCTTTTTTTCTCATTTTTGAGATAAGTGGACGCTCTTCTCTTACCAAGATTAATAAGCACCTTTTAAAATACAAATGAGCTGTTTAATGTAAAAAGGCTGGGGGATTTGGGGGTATTTTTGATGAAAAATTTAAATGCCATATATAGTTATATATATAGCTAGTTTATATGTGTATGTATATATATATATGTATACACACACCAGCAAAAAAAAAATTGTTTTGAAATATTGATGTTATATTGTTTTCTGCAAAAAATATTTTGCAGAATATACTATAAATATTTTTTATTCCTGGCATAGGGAATAAATTCTTCCCAAATCAAGATAATCCTACATTTGATGTTATGGGTTTGCACATCATCCTAGATTTGGCATTACATAGATTTCTGTACCATCCACAGCCAGTCTGATAATTTTTTTGTTGATTCTTCCTGGAGTCTGCTTTTACATTAGCACTGTCTGTTTATTTTTAGTAGGGCTTTTGCATATAAATAATCTATCATGCAGGTATTAAAATGAATAGTTAGTGTTTATTGCTGGAAGAGAATATTAAGACCTATACAAGGTTTATGCAAATATATAGGATAGGAGTAAGGATAGGATGCTCTCTAGCCTTTATTTGCACGAACAGTAAAGTGTAAAAGTCACCACCTGCAAAGAAGTCCTGATAGTAAATGAAAACTTAGTATTGATATTGTTGGGCAGGACTGCACCATAAATTAAATAGAAGGCCCTAGAGCAGACTTATCGTGACCGATAATTTGACTTGCTCCTTTTCTATTTCCATTTCTTTTTTTTTTCTTTTTCTTTTCCCTCTGTTTTATTGCATTTGTATGCTTAGAGAGCCCTGAGCTGATGTGAGACTGTTTCAATTCTCTTTGACTGATACAAAGTCATTTTGGCAATGATCCTTAGCCCTCTTCTTGGGGCTGTCTGTGTTTGATTTTCCAGATTTGATGAATTAGGACGCAAGTTTAGGCCCATTTTAAAGTAACTAGTATACTCCAGCTGATATCTTGAAGGACTCTTATTTTAGGCTTGTGTGTTGACAGTGTGGGTAGCAAGTTATTCTGCTTTTGGCTGTTGGCTAAGCTAAGAGCTTACCTGTTCTCGAAGACATGAGATATCACTAAGATTTCGTTGCTCTTTTGTGGAAGGAGGAGGACCAGAATTTTCCTTGCTGCCCTCCAGAAGCTGCAACACTCTGTTTCTCTCCTTAGGGAACATTTCAAACCTACTGAATGTGAGAATTAGGAGAATGCAGGACATGCGCCCTCAGCTTTTCACTGACGAGGAGCATTGGCCAACAGCACAACTTGGGGTGAGTTGTCTTTTGCAAAAGCATGCTAAGAGATGCCATTGCGTTCTTGGATATCTCTGGCTACATGGTCTCGCCATGTTTCCGTACTCAGAGGAGGATAAGTTAAAAGGGAGAGGGATGGAGGCTTCAGAGCAGAGGGAGAAGATGTTCAAATTCTCATCTATATTTGAACAATCTAGAGACCTGCCTTGAAAGTTCCCACTCGGGAACCACTTTGATGATGAAGGAGCCTAAGGGGGTGTCTCAAACTGAACTGCCAATAGAAGAATACACAGTGTGGTGGAGATGCAGGCAGTGAATTAACACAGAAACAAATTCCCAGTGCTGAAAGGGGGAAGAGTCACTCAAAAGCGTTAAAGAAACTCAAATCTGAAATGGTGGAATTACTAACCAAAGTGTGTAACTGTATTTCAGCCTCAGTACTAGAACAGAAACAAAGTTGTATTCAGTAGCCTTTAAAAAGGGTTTAAGATGACCAAGGGAGCAACACATCATAAAGTCTGTTTTCCATACCAAGCAATTTGGTTGGAAGTATTACCNAAAAAAAAAAAAAAAAAAAAAAAAAAGAAAAGAAAAAAAGAAAAAAAGAAAGGAAAAGATGGGGGGAGAGGAGAGGGAAGAATTAATTGTAACATGAAAAAATAAGATATAATAAAATTGTCTTGTTTTTCTGCAGGGGAAAGTTAAGTTTACAAGTCTAGGAGGACTCTTTTGAAGCAGGCAGTGATTATGCAATTAAGGATGTCACAGAGAATGTACTACTCCTACGTCCAGGTAAATGTTAATGTATCCAGCACCAAAGACAGTAAATAACTTCCATAGGATAAAAAGGTAGTCTTATTATGTATTAATAACTAATTGGGAGTTATTTTAAATTTGAAAATGCACAGTCAGTCTTCACAAAAAGAGGTTCCCTGGTGGCTATCCCACGTATCTCTGACATTTCAACCCACTCACATAGGATCTTTACAGGAGGCAAAGCACGGGCTGACAGARCCTGGCTGCCGCTTCAAAATTCTTCAGAGCAGTCAAAACAAAAATTGCCTCCAAGTGGGTACCAGCTGACTAGGTGATAACATGGCAAATGAAATGCAGTGTTAGTGAGGAAGGAACATAAGGAAAAGCAGGTTGGTCTACGGTTTGACAGTGATGAACTCCACATTAAAGGTCACTTTTGGCAGTCATAAAGAGGTTATGGAAAGAGGGTGTGCAGTTCAAAGCTCATTCCAAAGAGCTAAGAAATATGAGAAAAACAAATAAATAAGTAAACAGGGTATTTCACTATCCTAGTCATACCTTGAATAATATATACAGGCTTTGCAACCACCTCTCAAAAATACCAAGCAGAAAAATGTAGCAGGATATTCAGGATAACTGAAGCTATGGGATGCATGTTGCAGGAGAAGAGGCTAATTTGTCTAAGTCTCCAGCTTGGAAAAGCAGAGACAAAACCAGCATCAGACAGATCTCTGCAAAATCAAATATGTTAGGAAGAAGGCAAATATAGACAAACCATTATCCCTTTTAGCACAAAATCTGGCAGGTACCCACTGAAATGAGCCAGCAGGAGGTTTTTCTGGGCTTCTTGTTTTTAAGGGGAAATGCTTTTTCAGGGTATGCTTAATTAAACTGTTGAATTAATTTCCACAGAAGGTTGTAGAGGCCAAAAGTATAAATGAATTCAAAAAGATTAGACAGACTAATTAGAGGCAGATAGGTCCGTGGGGGCTACTGAATACAAGCATTTGACTGGGGATGTCATGAAGCCATTGATTCCCGGGAAGGCGTGCCAGGAGATGGATCACTCTGGGCTTGCCTTAGACAGTTTTCTTAAGTGGACACTGCTGGCCAGCGTTAAAGGGACGGTGTCAGGCCCGTGCTCTGAATCAGTGTAACAGTCCGTATACACAACAATGCTAAAGAAAAGAAAATATACTTTTTTCTGTGCATCGTTATCCTTTAAASGTTGTAAATCCATAAAGTCATGGGCAGCTCCACTCATATTCACAGAAACAGTGCTTCCAACTTTCTTGCCTTTCTGTATAGTTTTGAAATAAAGAATTTTCTGTGACTCTTTGATACATTCCCATGTGTGGGCAATCAGTGTTGATGCTGTCTTGGTTTTGCCCCAGAGGAGGAATCATCAACCTGGAAAGGTTGAAATAAATATATACTAATAGAAATAGACTTTCCTTTTAACCTCCCTTTCTTCCTTCTTTCTTCTATTGGAAAATTAGCTAGTTAAGCTAGGCCTTAGTTATGKTAGGCCTTAGTTAATTTCATTACCTTTTTGTTGTTTTTATTTGCTTGCTTTTTTAAAAAAAAAAGAAAACAGGAAAACAAAGGAGAAGACTGTGAACTAAAGTCTATGACCAACTACTGCAAATCAGCACAGTTCCTTTGAAATTGCCCAACTAATGAAACTTTGCTGAGGTGCTGGTCACACCTGAGGMATATTTCGAAGCATCCATCTGCGCYTCTGCAAATGATCTGTCATGGCATGTTTGAATTCCAATTTGGATGTGTTTGCGCATGCAGTATTGACTGGAACAGTAGGCTTAAGTTTATTTTTCATTATAAAGTGTGATAGTTGATGAATGCAGATTGGATAAACAAGATAACAGAAAAGGAATTTGARTCTTTTCTGTGCATTCATGCTGTCATTTATGGCACAAATAAGACTTAACCAGCCCTCTCTGTTCTGGACAGTTCTTTACATCTCTTCCCCATTGATAACTTCATAATTTTTAGATGATCTCTAAGTACTACTCAATATAATGAGTTTTTCTGTCCTCTTGATTCACATTTTCTCCTAGTTACCCTTCTGATACTCATACTGTAATTTTAATAAATCCAAAATATATTCGCCTTTTCATTTKCCATGTAATTTCAGAGAGAAGGAAAGATTGTATTCTCTGATAATCTTAGTATGTGTTCAAAATGCATTCTTTCTACGATGTAGCCTTAGCCATTCTGGCAACTAGATATCTGTTAGTGCCTTTGGATTGCTAGTTTTCATTTCTATGTCTTAGCTTAGAATCAGTACTCAATTTGAGAATATATACATGTAATTTTTTTTCTAACTTGTAGCTTTTTGATGACCAAACAAGTTTGACTAGATAAGTTAAAAAAGCTACCAGTTTGTTGCATTATTTTGGATAGCCCCACTAGCATGCAATTACTGCTGAGCTGGGAATTGAGTCAGCTGTTGTATTCATTTGGCTGCCAATGCTGTGTTTCCACTGAAGGATGCTAAAGTTATCATTACTGAGTACACAGTTTTGGGGTGTTGACCAATCTTCCTTTAAATTTTCGTAGAGCTATCACTTAGAGTTATAACAGCAGGGAAATRTAAATTTTGATTTACTATTCAAGGTTATGTTCTTTCACCTCTAATGCATGGCAGAGACATTAACTTCATTATGAGAGAAAGTGTGGGCAGGTATAATATGAGCATGTAATAGCATAAAAGTTCTCTAGTCCTTTTAAAGTACATAAAGTCTATATATTTTTAAGTCATTTCATGTTTGTTTTGTAACTGTCAGCCTTTTTCTTCACAATGAAGTTAAYGGCAGACAGAAATAGGAGAAATGATAGTTTCATGCTGCGGTTAGCACCAATGTTCTTATTTAACTGTTCACTCACTTCTGCATTTACAAGCAACTATACAACTACATAGTTAATATACGTAAATATACAACTGTCAACACACAAATTTTTCTCTCTRTAATACAATAATGTACCAGTCTTCTCTTGAATGCACTGGAAAGTGTTTCTTGTCATGCAGGTTTTTGGTGATACTGAAGAATACGAAGCTGGTCTGTGTCTTTATCCAGAATTACGAGATCAGGTTTGTCCTGGGACAGACAGGGAACATCCATCTGTCCCTGTGGGAYGCTGTCTTTCAGAGACAAGCTGACATCTGACATGCCTGTGTCCTGCTGCTGGCATCCCTGCTGGGACAATTCACRTTGCATTTCCCCATTATATTCTCCATCGCTGCACTCCCCAGGCTTGGCATTAACGCCTGCCATTTTTATACACAAAATGGTCAGTTTGAGCTTGAGAGGCATTTTTTAAATTGACAAGCAATCRTATGATTATAGCTGTTTTGTTCGTAACATCATTAGTTTCATGGCTTACACCCAGCCTAAAACCATTAAGCTGTTTACTGCCTCCTAGACCATAAGTAATTTTTCTGCTTTGGAAATCGTAATTACTGCTGTTTGCTCTAAGAGGAAGCCATCTTATCTTTGCAAATACATTATTATTTTTTATTTCATTTTTCATCTTCTATCTCCCTCAATTCATCTATTTCAAGAACTTTGACATTATAYTCCTCTTTTCTTTCTTTCCCTGCTATCACACATTGATTTAATGTTCCAGAAATCTAACTGTAGCATTTTTCCGTTAGTAAGTAATTTCTTGCCTTTTTTTTTTTGGTTTGGTTTGTTATTAAGGCTCATCAATCCAACAAATACCATTAACATCTTTTTACTCATCTCTCTAGAGCTTAACTTTTATTAGGGTGGTCTCTTGGCCTTCCAGTCCACCTCCTAGCTGAAGAATATTTATCTTTTTCTCTTTCTCCTTATCTATGGATTCTTGAGTTTGTCAGTCCTTATTTTCTTAAATTGTATTTTGATTATTTAGAAATTTAATTTCAGTGTGATTTTTGTTTCTAATTTGTTTCTAATTAATAGATTTGTTTCTAATTAATAGATTGCTATACTCTAACCTGAGATAATTTAATGTTTTCTTTGAAAAATATTTTTCAGCTCCAAAATGGATTTTCAGCTCCTTGGATTCCCTTAGTAACTGATTTGCTAATGCAGAAAGTATCAGCTATTTGCCAAGGAAACGAACACCCTAATTTTTGCTGTAGGACTGAAAATGAAAAAGCCGTTTGAGAATTGCTCTGTCATTGAAAGTCCTTGTAGACTTTTTGTAGATTATTTTTTCTTTTTTAATATAGTCTACATCTATCAAGGAGTAAGAAAAACAGACTTTCAGGCTGTCTCACAGTTACAAAGATATAAGAAAAACACAGCATCATGAAGAAGGCAACGCTGAAGTGAGAAAATCGTGATCCTATGGGACATGAATGCAATGACCTAAGGCAAGTAAAGAGTCTTAGCAGAAAATACAGTAACATTTCCAAAAAGGAATTTTCTAAATTTTGACTGAAAATGTTTGGTTTTTTTTCTCTCCATGGAAAAATAAGACTTTTGTGTTAATTGCATTAAAGTTACCTTTTCCTACTAAGATATTTTCAATTAGCTCTAGCTGTTATAACTTACATGGCCCCAGGCTCCAGAGAGGAGTATCTTTATTGTTCGATATGCACGTCATGCTTCTTTAGTAGCAACTTTCAGTGAAAGTGTAAAGAGAGTATTAACTGGAATGCATTAACTTTATGACATGTTGTTATATGAAAGTAAAGCAATTAACTTGTGTCATGACTATGCGTCCTCTCAAATTGCAGCACTCAAACAGATGCTTTACTGCACTCAATCCCTTTATGTGTCACTGTCATGGAAGTAAATGCGGTTTTTAAAATGAGACTCGTGTAAGATATATAAGAAGGATTGTTATGAAGTTAAAAATATCTCTTTATACACAGTTAACTCGGTAAGCCATGATGATGAATCTCAGTTTTGCTAAAGTGTTCATTAGTGGGAAGACTCAAACAACCCCAGATCTCCTTGGAACTGGGAGCAGAACAAGAACAAAAGGCAGTAAGCATTTGCGTTGTCTCAAAGGGAGCTACAAGCAGCGGAACCTGTGGTTATTTATATGATGTTAATACAACTCAAGGCTGGAGGTTTTTTTTGTGTGTGGTAACTGTTTGTTTCCATTTTCTGTGTGCAAGCGATGAGGCCGAGTGGTACTGGAGATGCCAGAAGAGGCAGAGGAGACACCAAGAGGGTGTTTTGGCAAAGTTAAGTGTTTTCAGATTGTCTGGGTCTGCTGTTTAAAGATCTGAATGACTCAATGTGCGATTTAGGCCATGTGGGGAAAATCTTTATAATGGTGAGAACAGTAACCAGCCAGAACAGACAGGCTCCAGAGGCTCAGTCCAACAAAATAGGTGTTTAGATGCTTTGTATTATAAACTTTCTCCTGGACTCAAGACTGTTTTTAAAATCACTCAGCTGATACTTCAATATACTATTTTGCTGTGGTGTAATTCTAAAGACTTCAGCAAAGTTGGTATTATTTTCACATAAATGGGAGGCAAAATATATGCCAGCAATTTTATTCCATCCTTAGCAGCTCTGCCCTTTGGGAGTTTGTTAAAATAATGGCTAGGAATAATTGAGACCCTGGCAAATTCAAACACAATTGGCCTGTTTTACTCATGTTCCAGACCAAAGTACTAGTATATTAACTTTACTGCAAGCAGAAACTTAGTTTCATATTTGGTTTTATAGCAYACTCCTGAAATAGACTTCATGGCTGAAATGTCATTGCTAGCTTTATTTCTGATTCTCGGCTAAGGTTTAAAATAACCCTTTTGTTCCATTTGCAGCATACACGTTGACATGCTTCCAGCTATACAGCATGAAGGGAAGAAACAGCTTACGGTGTTTTTAGCACAGAAAAGGAGGAGAGATTTACAGGACATATGGTATTATAGATAACTTTTCTTTCCAAAAAAGGAAGTAAAGCTTAATAAGGAATTTACACATAAGCTGAAGTTTATTAGTGGCCTCAAAGATTTCTGATGCACTTGTTTTTCTAATTATTATTCTTTTTTCTTTTTTTTTTTTTCTTTTTCTTCTCTTTTGGAACATCAAAAATCAGATAGTGTCTGGATGAGGTGACCTACCAGAGATCTCATCAGTTCAGTGACTCCCTGATTGAAAAATAGAATTGAATATCTTTTTTTCTTTTTATTAGACAGCTGAAGCAGGCGAATGATGTGAGACACCTCTCTCTCACCTCTTTTACTACTTCAGAGTTCTGAAAAAAAAACACATGCAGAAGTGTGTATCTTTTTATATATTAATATAAATTTGCTATATAAGTCAGTTCATTGTCATCAGCCTACAAATTATTGATTTATGGATTCTGGAAAACTGGGAGGAGTACAATATCAAAGGATTCAGCTATTCAATGAGTACACTTTTATTTTCTCTTGTTTCTCTCCTGATTCAAAAGAGCATCTTGGTTCAGAAGACTTCATACAAATGATGCTTTGAATTTAGGGTCATTTAGGACAAAAACAAAAATTTGTGCAATTAATCAATTTAACACATTAAAAATAAAAAGCAACAATATACAGTTTAATAAGAATGACAAACACCATATGAATACCTTGAAAAAAGTGCACAGTATATGTACAAAAGCCTTTTATTGTTGCTTACATCAGCATCATCCAAACTTTCAAATGTTTAAACAGTTTATTTAGATTCTGCATGCCAGCCATCTCTAAACCTTAAAATTCACCCAAATGTATGTTTGTATGTTTTCATATTTTATAGTTTGTTCTTCTACTAGGAAGAGGACTACTTGTCTTTTCCTCTTTTTCCTTTTTTTCTTTCTTTTTTTTTTTTAAGGTCACTTAAAAATGCTTTAAAAGTAGTTATTTTCAGAGGATGTTTTCACAGAAAATGTCCAAACAAAATGCAGAGTGGTGGGTTTTGCTGTGGGCTTCAGGGGATACCAGTTTCCTGCTGCCTCATGGCTCTTCAGTAATATTAGTAGAGTTTTGTAGTGGGCTGTCAACTGGTAATTTGCTAGAGTTTCTAAAATGAAGGATGAAAGCCCTGGCTGTCCCAGCCTACATCTGCTTTAATCAGACTTGACTCTCTAGGATTTGTACTTGCCCTGGCTGTCCCAGCCTACATCTGCTTTAATCAGACTTGACTCTCTAGGATTTGTACTTGTATATATCCCATTGCTGCACCAACACAAGCATTGTAGTTTTACAGTTTTGCCTTTTGAGGCTCTAATTAGGTGATGGGACTCACACAAGTAGATTACCTTAGAAACAAGGTTAGGGATGCTGCTAAAATAAAGGTGCACCAGCATAGGCTTAGAGCATTCTCCAGCCTTTAACCCAGGCTGAGACTCCACAGCATGGTTCAACAAGGTGGCTATGACTGATCAGTGGGCCCTTGGAACAGCATGAGGATCAAATTCAACTGGGATATGGATTGATCCTACCTGTTCTGGATGTTGTGCTAGGAGCGAGCACAGACCAAGCCAGCCTCTTTCTGCTTTGGTACACTGACTTTTCTCTGGATGAATCCAACTACTTGGCAAAACTTTTCCATACCACTAAGATAACAAGCTCTTTGCTTGTCTGCGCTGTAAGAGTGAATCCTGTCTGTCTCTAATTCTTTCCTTTAATAAGTACAGTCTTTGAAAATAATATGAGATGACTGCAATCTCCTGACTATTTTAGGCTATGCATTAGAGGTATTACTCCTCTTAGACACACTGTCTTGAGCATAGCTTTTAGCAGACTCCAGAAATCCCCTAAATTTGGCATTTCTTTTTAATCTATATTTATTTCTAAAAATGTAAGACCACATATGCACCCTGCTAGTAATTTTAGATCGTGAATAAATTGTGCATTTTTGAAAACATCCCCATCTGTTCTTAAGTCTATCCAAAAAGTAGAACGAGGCTGAAGAAAACATATAAAAATATACAAATAATARCTGTAAGAATTAGGCAGTATCCTAAAAGGGTACTTTAGTCTGAAATCCTTCCAAACTTTGTGTGATTAAAAAAAAAAAAAGTCTACCCAAAATACAAACAAATTAAAATGAATGCAATTTCTAAAGTAATGCAGAGGAAATGTAGTTCACTCTGTACTGCAGTGTCATGCTTGGGGTTGTCCCCGTTTATATCCTTGCTATTTTTCTCCTGAGAAATTCATATACTAGACATSCCGTACTAAAGGTGAAAATGGTCTGATGTTTTCTCTGCTGACTGTAAAGTGTGGTAAAGTCTTCTCTAAAGAAGTGCCTTGTACATCACTTTGAACTGCAAGAGSATACAGGGGCTGTCCATACCTGTTCATACCTCAGCTATAAACAACAGAAAATCAGGGTGGATATTGAGACAGGAACCACTGTATAATATGCTGCTCAGGAGAGAAAATTTAATTACAGGGTCTGATAAATGTTTATATGTCCATATATATGCTGCTAATCCAATGCCTAAAGATAAGTTAGTGCTTCCCTAAAGCCAGTGATCAGAAAATATTTTTATATTTTTTWAAAAAAAWCTTTAATAGATATTGTACATGTGCAAGGTGTGTTTTTCCCTCCTCATTAAAATGAATCCAGTTGTCTTTAAACTGATAAAGCTTTAAGAGTTGTCCCTGAGAAGGCCAATGYACAATAGGAAAAAATGGAAGCGGTCAGAGTGGTGTTCCAAATCTATCTGCTATTACAATAAAACTTGGATTAAATTTTGATCTTGATCAATAGTAACACAAAAGCAAATCTGTGCTATAACATATGTGAAAATCTTACATATCAAGAGGATGAATTTAATTTTTTGCATGAACCAAAGAACTTTGACATAGTAAGGATATGTTGTGTAAGATACTTCCCAAAACAGGATCTCTTTACAAAACAGGTTTTGTCCTCAGTCTTTTGTATAGCAAGTTGATTTATATCTGTAAGTACTTGATTTATATCAAAAAAGTACTTAAATGGACTCTGTTCTAGCGAAATACTGTTTTGTCTTAAAATGTTAAAACATTTTGAAGTGCGGAGTGATAAAATAGCTCAGCCTACTACCAAAAAGCAAAATGTGCTCAGGAAAAAGCAAATTTTAAGCGTCAGCTCTGTTAAATCCAGAACGCTCCTGAGTCCAGAAGTACTTAGAGATGAGCTCATCTGCAGGCATATGCATCATCTTAGTGCAGCATATATGCTTGGAATTAAGGAGAACATGACAAAAGACTTGTATTTCTCTTTCTGTGGTATCTGATTAAAATTAGGTGGAGCTCTCTGCTGCTGCTGCGTGCTAGCAAAAACACGTGGGAAGCCCGGTTTTCCTTGGTCCCAGATATGTTCCCTGGGCTTTTCAGAGCGAGGCTCCTTCCCCATGCTAGCTTTGCATGTGGTCTTTGTGTTTCATGAAATGTAGTTACAGACTCATTTCTGACCTGTATATCCAAATTCGTAGGACTTAGCTTTGTTGCAGGCCTGAAAAAAGATGGGTCTGCAGTTACTCAGGGCACCCAGTAATTTTCCCCCTAAAGCATTAAGAATTCTTTGAAYTTTGAATAAATTGGGCTAGCAATTTTTCCTACCCACAGAGGAAAACTTCATAGATTTTGTAGGCTTTCAGATGTGGAGGGTTTCACACATCTGATTTTTCTGCCCTGTGATTTTCTTCAAGAAGGAAACAGAAGCTCTACACAGACTGAGACTGACAGAAGTAGGAGGAAGTTTTTGGCTTTATTTACTTTGGTTTTGCCACATGTTTATTCTACTTCTCAAGCCTTGTAATGGAAGTATGGCATATGCAGTGGATGGCAGGAGGGAAAGTTTGAATTTCCTGGACTTGGTCAAATGCCCTTGTGGCAAGATGTTGCTGCTGTTACTTACAAAACTACTAACTTAAACATCTTCCTTTGGAAAGCTCCTCACCAGCAACTTGGTGAGAAAGACACTTAAGGGATAGCCGCCTTTGGGCACGTAAGGATGTCACTGAAGGATAAGAGCAAGTTTCAAAGCTCAGGGAGCTGTGTTTCCTTATGTCTTTTCCATTTCTCAGTTAGAAGAAGAGAGAGGTAGCCTGGATATTCACTTTGGTGGCTGCTGCTGTGAGGAAGGATGCATCACCAAGCCACAAGCTGCACTGCAGAGCGACTGGGGATTCTGGCACTGCATGCAGAAGGTCAGTGCTGCTCTGGGCCAGAGGTGGGTGCATACAGCGGAGCATTCCCTCACTGATGGAGAGGACAGGTGGACAGGCCAGCTCAGCAAAAACCTCCTGGTACTTGTAGGGGATACGTTACTTGTACGGCATACGTTACGCATCCTCAAGGATACGTATACTCGAGGCTTGCCACAGAAACTGGGGCACTGTTATATGAAATAAAATATACAAAAGTAATATCTCTTAAATGGGAAGTGCGAAATGAGTGAAAATGCAGASAAGGAAGTCTTGCAGCCTTGATTAAAATGAGTTCTTTCTTAGAGACATGACAGGAGTTAGACTATTGAGCAAGCCATTTAAAAACAGACAAATGGACAGAACTCCCCCAAACCTACTAGGCCAAGACGAAACTTGAAGACAAGCATGAACAGCACTTTAAGACAGAGACTGCACATTTAAATTGTCATAAGTGTAAATGCCTCTGAGAAGAGGCAGAATATAGAGCTACACAGGCTGAAGCAACCAGCGGAAGCCAGGGCAATGCCTGGCCCATGGAGAAAAAGAGCAAGAAAACTTGAGTTGCAGAGTTTGGCTAGCTGGTGGCTAGTGCATATAGAGCATCTGCAGTGTGGGAAAAAGGAGTGACAACAGTACAGCAACCCAAAATGCAAGATTTTTCACTTCTACTTTCATCTCCCTGACGGCGTTTGAGAATGAGTAGTATGCTTAAACGCAGGTTTGAAAAAGAAAGCTATTGAGCAGTATTGCTCAGCATGGTTGCAAAAGCTTCACCTCATGATAAAGGTCCTCTCACTTGAACAGTAAGGGATCAAATTAATTTGGCAGCAGTTTGAAGACATTTTCCAGCATGTAGGGAGCCTTCAGCAAGGCAAAACGTAAAGATGAAAGTGACCAAGTAACATTCAGCAAATCATTAGAAAAACTTACTTTGCCATAAAGTAGAAGGCATAAATAAATAAACAGTACAGTGAGTAATTCCCTAGATTTGAGAAAAACAAAGAAACAAACTCTGCACAGAGAACCAAAAGCATTAGCCATGTGCAGAAAAAGAGGACGAATAGGARGTGTCTGTGTGGGGGCGGATATGCCAGAGGAGAAACACATCTGCGAACATGTAACAGGATTTTATCTTGAGATATTCCATCTTCTCAGTTTGCTTTTTGGGCTGYCCTATACAGTTTCACAGGAAAATACAATGGAACAGCACATGTGGGAGAAAAGTTAATGCAACAAGAAGCATGGATGGCTTGCAGCAAGCCTGGGCGTATTCACCATCAGTTTGCTTCCTCCTCTGGTCTGCAAAACTACAGTTTCCTGCAAATAGACACACTTTTTCTTAAGAATCATCAGCCTGAAGTGCAAAAAGAGTCCCAAGAAAATGCTATTTTGCTAAATACAGGTAAAATCTTAATATTTGCAGATGTTAACAGAAACAAAGAAGGCCTAGATCTGAGATATATCAAGCACTAAGTTGTCCAAAGAAAGACTCTGAGAAGGTAGGAGCTCGATCTCCTTTTTAGGGCCCTTTTTACAAGACCTGAATGTCAATCCACTCAGACTGAGAGAGACTCCTTTGTACTACACTATAAAATTTTAAGCTATATATGTTTGGGAAGCCAGCGCCCACTGAAGCTCASCATAAGTGGTGCATTATCATTGCCAAAGGGCTCAGCAAGACCTGGCTCCTGAGAGCACAGAATATTTCTGGACCTGGCACCAGCACTCGGGTTCATGGGGGCCCAGCCTCGGAGCAATCTCGAGTTGCTGCTGGGGAGGACTGACCACATCTCTCGTGCACCTCCTCTTCCATCTCCTTGGCACGTTGTTACTTGGAGGACAGGAGGTGGAGCGGAAGCACAGAGCTAGAGTTGGCCCATCGGTGCCAACCACTGTGAAAACCCTTCGCTGGGAGCACATGACCAGGCTACAGCAGTTCTGCAGCAGCTGAGCACAATCATTCTGAATGACCTGTTTATGAGAGTGGGTCTMGATTAATTATGTTTTGCTTTTGTCCAGCCTAGCTCAAAGATAGACCTTCCCCCTCTCCAGTCATCCGAAACAGCCCCATAAAAATCTGYTGTGAGGATTCTGCCCAGGTAGGTGGCACTTTCCTGTTCACTCTCACATTTATCCTTCATGAGTAATTACAGCATATCTACATCTTTTGTTAAAAGATGTAAATATCACACTTTACATGTGCACATACATATTTTTCCCTAACACAGAATATTATTTCAGGCAAGGCTAAAACAATGATTTCAAAATCAAGTATTCCTTGCCTCAAATGTTAAAGTTCACAGTGTGTTATAAGCTTGGTAAATCCAATTTGCTTTTCACAGCCTTCCTCTGAACTATAAAAAATATTTATTTTGTTATTCCTTCCCATCAAAAATATCTGCATTTGATTTTGTGACATAATTTGCTTTAAAGAACTCTAAARGTTAAGGTATTCTCCACAAAAATAAAAACTTCTTTGGCTCTCATTTAATGAGAATTGTATTTTTAAGAGCCAAAGAAAAGTCTCTGAAGTTGATATAGTACTTGCATTTCCTCAGATGAGTAAGTCTTAACAYTGAAAAGCTTCTAAAGGGCTTCTATARCTGTGACCAGTTAAAATTTTCTATGCTTTTCCTGAGTCATCAAAATATGGGAAAAAAAAATCTTTTGCACTATATGTTCTTTGAGTAGACTACAGGTAAGAGGATTAGATTATTAATGCAATTTTATACATTTGTACATTTTGTCATTTTTTAACRTCTTAGCCCATTTAATGTGATGTACTTCAGTAAAATTAGCTATGTTGCTTAACACATTTTTGTTACAATTAGTGGCTTCTTATTTTGAGTTGAGTTTTGGACTGGGAGGCAAGGGAGCTGGAATGCTCTCCTGCCCTACAGAAGTCAATCAAAATTTGAGCAGTTCCTTCAATTGAGTCAAATATTCAATCTTAGCCCTGCTCCATATGTCTGCCCACTGGCCTGTATGACATTTGGATATTATAGACCAAGGAGATTATTGCCTTTAAAGAGAATGACTTGCTCTGAAGAGTTCAGTGCTGAAAGACCTTATTTGCAATGTGGCAGACCAGGAGTTTTGCGCTGTCTGCAGCATTAGGCTATGGAATCAGCCTCTTTTTTTTTTTTTTTTTTTTTTAATCATATAGTGAAACTACTACTAAACACAGCGATTTAAACCAAATTGGATCATAGCGACACAGGCTGAGAGTAAGCTTCCCAAGGTGGTTTCCACAGCAGAAAGTGTGCTGCAAACTCAGTGTGTCTATCAGTGATTACACAGTACCAGCTTGTCTGCCTGCTCCTATGGGGAGCAAATATGAGATTAGTGCGAGGCAGCCTAGGTGACAGCAAGGAGGGCTTGCTTGCTTGTGTGCCCATGCAGGGTCTATAAGCTGCTGATGAAGACAGCGCGGACGAAGCCAAAGAAGACAGGGATTTGAGTCTAAATCCTGTGTATGCCAGGTGAGCACGGAACAGACTACATTCTTGCCAAGTCTGACCTTTCCCACGGACCAGAAATTCAATTTTGGACGTGGAGAATGATTCCTTTTGTTGAAGCTTCCATAAAAGTGTTGCTGAATTACAGTTTTCTGATGAGAAAAAAAAGAAAACATTTGTCAAAAAATTCACGAGCAGCTCTACTCTTGATCTCGCTAAATGCCTCTAAGTGTTACTGTCAAACAGAGATAAGTAACAATATGTAGCTGAAGGCAGGTGGGAAGCTCTTTTGTGCATTTTTTTATCACGAAACAGTAAAAGTCAGACAATTTTGTCATATGTATCTATATACAGTTTAACCACCATTAAATTAGGCAAAATTGAAAATAGTAATAATAAAAATGGGAGATAGTTCCCAAAGATTGAGAGACTCCTATTTGCAGTCATGAATTCAGACAAAAAGCTTCTTTCCTCAGGTCCAAATCTATAGTGCCTAGGTGGGTGTCCTGCCAGGAGCTACTAGTAAAATGATGGTTCGCACTGAGAGACCATTTGCAGTTATTAAAATATAGTGTAATCTCTCAAATCCGTGTACCATACTTATGAGCAAAAGAAAATCTCTTTCTGGTTCTCAGACATGGAAGATTCCGGCAGTAATGTCCTGTATTATCTTTTCATTGTAATGCATTTAGAAAATATATTGCTCTGCATGCAGTAGTGAATTATGAAGTGTTATAAATAAATGACACTAAAGTATAGCCTTTCAAATAAATGAAAAAGTCAATATTGCATCTCCCTTGCTTTTAAAGCTGTGTTTACTCACTTGAAAAAAGCAAAAAAAAAGTAAAAAAAAAAAAAGAAGAGAATTTTCACCATGCAAGCTCCATATTAGTAGATGTAAAGCCACATTTTTTGTGTGTGTGATTTTTTGTGTGTGATTATGTGCCTTCAGCTTCTTCTTTTAATTTCCCACCTGCACTAGAGAGTGGTCTGGTAGCTGCTGTTCTGACTACATGACTTTACTCCAGTGAGGAAGGTATTTTCCTCTCTTGTGTTCACTTACTATCTCTGGTCATGAAACAGGAGGTGAAACTTCAGACCAGGATGATGGGTGTTCCTGCTGAGACCATAAATCTGAAGCTATCCTCATGATGGAGCTGATTCATGGCAGTCAAGTTATAGATAWCCCAGGACATGCACCTGCACTTTGGACCTGACTTTCACTGCAAGCATGAAACATCAGGATTATCCCAATGCTAATACATGGTAGTGGCTCTGCCAAACTACARTGTGGACAGGCCCTTAGTGTCCTAAAAAGGTGTGCACAGGCCTCTTAAAACCTCCGTGTTTTCTCATGATGCATGAGGAGAGTCTCAAGGACTGGGCAGGAGTGAGCGTTTTCTTGACTAGCTCCAGCAGTTATTCGGGAGTGTTTCCCTGACCTGCCGGCACCACCTTGCTTAGGGTGTTGTTCCCGTTACCGAGGAAGGAGCCGGACATTTGGTGGGATGAGAGGGAGGAGCGTTTTCTGGAGGTGTATTCATCGACCTAGTTACACTTTGATCTAGATATACTTTGTGTTTGTAATTTACGTACTGCTGAACTGCAGCATTCAAAATGAACCTGGAATTATCTTGAGTTTTATTCATTTGACCAAATAAGAAACATGTAAATAAAGAGCAGGCCGCTAGCTGAGCAGTGGTATATGTTCTGCAAGGGTGCAGACTCCAGAAGAGAGTTGTATCCACATTGCAAAAGGAAACATAGCTTTCAGGGCAATTTAAGGCAATTGTTCTGTTCTTCCTTTAAAAATATGTTTTTAAATTTGGCTAGGATACATCTAGACAAAAAATCACAAATAGAATTGTGTGTATTTCTCAAAATCAGTCTTTCATGTGGTCTGAATAAGTTACACTCTTGCATGAAAATGTCCCATTCTTGACTCAGTTTTTCTACCATTAATTTTATTGTGCCTGATACATAACTGTTTCCCTTCCTACCAATTTCCAACCCCCTCAATGTCCCCACACAAATCTTTCTTCTGTATTTTCATTTTCTCTCTCTTTCTCTTTCCGTCTCTCTCTTTTCTTCTCTTTTCTCTCTCTCTCTTTTTCTCTCTYTCTCTCCTTGTCTTCCTCACTCYCTCCCTCTGTCTTTCTATCCCCAGTGTTCTCTCATTCTTATTTCTGTTGCCTTTTTTTTTTCTGTTCATCTCAATTATAAAATATACGGTATGATCATTTTCCCTGAAGGCAGACTGTCTTGAGTCTCACTGAAAACAAAATATGGGAAGTAGCGCTTATCATTATTGTATTTCATGTATGCAGCCTCTAGGAATATGATAGCCATTTTGATTTAGAGCACTGTGGKTTTAGCCTTCCTGAGAGGGGTAATAGCTGATAGCCATTTTTGAGTTAGCAGAAAATTTGCATGTTTATCACCAAGGTTTATGGGACATTTGCAATAACCTATGTCACAGAAATAAAGATAAAATCATGACAACTGATAATGTCTGCTCTTTTATCCTTCTTTTAGGCTGGCCTCTCTCTGCATGATCATTCTGCTGGAAATGTTAATCTGGTTTATATTTTAGTGCCATATAAAAGTGTGCCTGGATCAAGGAAACCTTTGAAGCAGTAACCACAATAGTGCGTGTTCCTAAATTAAGCATCCTTCCTTTCAGCTACACTGCAACTTCATCTGGGGACTTTGGCACTGGATAACTACATGASTGCACAAAAGAAAGTAAAAGAAGAGTATATGGCTTCATTGGGATTTAATCCTAACACTTTCTAAGGAATTACTGTAGCATTTCTTTTAGAGAAAAAAGGAGGTTCTCTGTCTGTTACACACAGAAAGAAACTGCTGAGAGATTTGTGTAAGCTTATTGCAATTGTCTCCACATTATTGATCCTGTGGCTGTTCTGTGAAGCAATTGCAAACAATAAGTCATCACTGCATGTTAGCTGCCAAAAAAAAAAAAAAGGGGGGGGAGAAGTAGGTGTGGAGTGTGGAATCTGAATACAGATTCTGACCTGCTTCCTGTGCCTCTGAGCATCAAGATAAATTTAAGCATCAGCAGCCTGAACCTTGAGCCCTGTGCAGTGGTATACTACACGCACACAAAAATGCAGTTTACTGCCTCATCTTTAGTTCTGCTGCATAGAGCAGAGCCGTTGCATTATAGTGCTGGTGTATTGGCGATGCTGCTATTTGAAATGCCACTAATGCTGAAAGTGTAATACAGGACTGTGCTTCTACTACAGTGACAAGTGGATTAAATATGTATGAAGGAGAAAGCTATTTTAACAAAAGTATGTATGGATAACACCAAATAGAAGCACAGAAGATATTGAAGCTTAAGCTGTAAGATTATTTCTTTTACCAAGTACTAGTGTTTTGTGCACACCAACATTAAACAAACAATGGGCATGTCTGATATCTTTGCTTGAGTCATCAGTGAAAATATTGAAGGGTATTGGTATCTGAAAACGGATCTCAGTATCATCAGGWCTTAAAAACTTCCTGAAGAATCATTCATCATTTTAACTGATGTTTCTTTTATGCAACCCAAGTAGAATAGTTAGTGCTGTTAAACATGTTGCATTGGATGCCAAGTGATAAGGAAGCACAAGAACAAAACATTAACCAAAACTTCCTGAAGGAGAAGCTCGTACAAATATGTGACCTTCTCATGATATTGAGTCTCCTGTTAAAAGATGCTATATAAGAACCAGGGACCTGTGTTTGACTGTAAGTAGAACAAAATCAAACTAAAATCATTGGAAAACCAACTGAGTTGCAAGGGACCTGAAGAGTTCTACCTTGAGTTAAGAATTGAGAGATTTGTGTAGCTTGTTCCTAAAGGCTTCCCCAGGCAATCTCATCCCGGGTTTCTCTACCTCCAGTGATAATGAAAACAGAATTAAGTTAGAAGATACTTTCTGGGCACCCCTCCATAACATGAAATATATTTAACGCCAGAAATACTTTATATGGTGATGTTTTAGCAAATGTAAATGTTCCCAGTGTCTAGCTACTTCCATCAGCATGAAATGCAGCCCTTTCAAGAACTCTTTGCCGTAGGAACTAATTAGCGCTCTGAAATTTGAACTGCTGAAATGCATGGTTATTTGTATTATTCACTTTGTGATTCTCCACCACTTCTTTATGAAAGAAATTTTACTGTCATCACCAGCTGCCATGAAATAGGATTTACTGATCATGTTTCTGGATTCTCAGAGCTAAACCATGCCTTTAATTCATACAAAATAAACCATATTATTTGATATAAACTCTTTTTGTTATTTAAATATCATCAGATTGCGTAAGAAAGAAGAAATCATTTCAAGGCATAATTTGGATAGCTTGTTAGMGTTATGAAGTGCTGTTGATGATACATTAAAGAAAGGTAATTAAAGGGATTAGTGAATACTAGATACAAATGTTTAAATTCTTTATGCAATAAACTCATTTTGGATTGTAATAAACTTTATATCTTTACAAATGAAATACACCACCTAGTTTAATTATGCTGTGTATGTGTGATACACCTATATACTGTTTGCTCCTGCCTGTTGCTTGGGTACCTTGGAGAGCCAGAGAATAAGGTTATGTATGGGGGACTCCATGTGTGGAGCCTCTGTACGCACTTTGGTCGTCTCCTGTTGGTAAGTCCCCTGAATGAGAAAACGTAAAACACACAGTTTTGTGGATATTCAGCAGGGCTGGCAGCACAGTACAATGGTATTAAAATAGTTTCTGTTCCTCTCCACCGTGGCTGCATTAAACCTTTCCATGACRCGCTCAAAGAGTTCTCTGACCTTTCTTTCTTTTTGTGCCTTTCTTCTCTTGCCTTTCTCGAGCCAGAAGAATCTCCTCCCAGCTCCAGATTTTCCTGCTGGTTGCTGTGAAGTGCCTGACACTGAGGGGTGCAGATGGCGACAACGCCGAGACCAAAGGTGCCCCACGGATGGCGCTGCCCCCCGTGGACTCTGTGTCCTAAGCTGGGGGCACTGGCAGCACGTGGCCTTTGTCATGGAGGCTCCAGCTCCCTGTGGCAGCAGGGCRGCACTGAGGGACTGAGACTGGCTCTAAGATGGCACCAGGGGACCCGCTGGTGGGGAAAGCCCAGTTGGGGCACAGCGAGGGCAGCCGAGCCAAGGGGCGAGAATTTGGGATTGCTTTGTAAAGCTGCACTGGGAATAGTCCAGGTGGCAGARCAATTCAAGGTTGCACCAGCACTATCTGGGGCTGCTCTAGATCAATTTCGGGTTGCCCCAGGACCACCCCCGTYGGCCCTGTGCTCTACGAGGACTGCACGGCGGTGAGGCGGGAACGCGCACCTCCCGCGGGCGCGGCCCAGGGGGGCGTGGTCGCACCGCGGATGCCCCGCCCCTCGCGGCGCCCATTGGCCGGGCCGCGCC
>PTEX01000066.1:2660808-2682340 GCA_003342815.1 Eudromia elegans
TTGCCGCCCTCCTCGCCGCTATCCCGGGAGGAAGTTGGGTTTCCAGCCGCTGTGCCGGGAGCGCGGGCGCGGAGCGGCGCGGCGGCGGTAGCGTTGGCGGAACCGTTAGCTGTGGGCGGTGTGTGCGGTCCTGCGTCTCAGACGTCGCTAAAATGGTCCAAAAATTAATAGCAGATATTCGGGGGAAAAAAGTCCAAACGACCCCTACAGTTTATAGCGCGTTGTGTTTGCCAGTATCTACAAGGTATGGAGAGAACCGGTGCCTTATGGTACGTGAARCAAAATAAGCGGGTCCAGGCGTAGCCGTACGTGCCGCTAGCGGCGCCCCGGCCGGGCCGGTGAGCGACGTCCGGGCGTCACCGGTGTCCGTGAAACTTTGTGCGCGGTGCCAGCGGTGCGTCCAGCGACAGGGCTTGGAGCCGTGGCTGCCTTTGGTGGGACGCACGGGAAACAAAGTCAGTTTGTTTCATGTTGTTGCATCTTGCACGCCTTATCTTATGTTTTTAATGGCAAAATCTCTCTGACTATAAAAGCATAAATGGGTCTTTAACTGGTCCGTGCTGTCTCGTCCATGGCTATTCAAGGACTGAAGCACATGTGTTCCAAGGAACGTGATCTTAAACTGCATTATATCCTGCTGATAGAAAGTATGYTTTCTAAAGCACTTTGCTTTTTATGCCTGATGAGATGTGTTCAGGGTAAGAGGTGGTCTCGGTGGTGGTCTTGTTGGTCACCAAAGCAAGGTAGAGCAGAGTTGAGGTTGGCTCCGTAAGCCACAAGTTGTCATCGCTTTTAGCAGCAGCAGTTGTTTTATTGACATCAGTGAGATTTGCTGCTGTTCTAGAAGATGCAAAGTGCTATCAGTTTATTTCGCACTTACTTGAAGAATATATATATTTTTTGGTRATTTTCTCAGCATCACTTAACATTATTTTAGGTGAAAATTAAACTACTACTAAAAGTGAGAGGAGCGTGTAAGCCACCACCTTCATGTCCGTAGTAGAGCTTTTACACAAAGTGCTTAGGACCTTCTTGCGGTTTGCGAGGAGATAACTTAGGACTGTTTTTCCCTACCATATGCAAAGTTCATAGCGGAAGCAAATTGTGAATACTCGAGACACCAGCATTTCAAATGCTTGAGTACTTTAGCGCTTGGAATGTAATTTGTTGCTAAATTCTGTCATTTGCTTCCCTGTTAGGGTGTTTGCTGCGTAACTTTTTCTCAGCCTCAACTAGAGCGATTTCTGAAGCTGTTTCGCACTGAGAGCTTCAGCTGATATGTTTGAGTAATTTTCCCTTGGGTGCCTACGTTGTGTCCTCTTGCAGGAGAATATAGGGAAGAAACTTATTCCTAACAGTTGTGCAAACAAAACCAGCAGTGAACTTGCTCACTCAATATGAAAGTAAGCACCCAGAAAAGCGATCACCAGCACCATCAAATGCGTGCTGGTTTTGCGACGTGGTGGCTCTGGCAGCACGCGCTCATCCAGTGGCAGAGCAGGCGGGAGCAGGAGTGCTGGGGACCCTGCACGGCCCCTGCACGGCCCCTGCACCCGCTGCCTGGCCGCGCTGGCTGTTCAGTAGGTGGCACTCGTAGCTCTGAGTCAGCTGTGAGCGGGTCCCGCAGCCCTGACGGGCTGCCCGGGGGTGATGRAGGGGCGTGGGGGGCTGCTGGTTGTGTGTGTGCGTGTACGCTCTTATTTACTATTAATTTTTTTTAATGAACGAAGTGTAAAAATCTTGATAGAATTCTGCAGTAAAACAACTTGCTACTTTACAGGAGCTTTTACAATCACGATGCTCTTTGCAGAGCAGCACTAGGTACCAGTTTTGTTAATTTAAGCTTGTTAAATGTCCTTTTGCAGCTTAGTTCTAATTTATTCTGCTGCATAATTTACTGAATACTAATACTTTTATCCACTGTAAGAATGTTGCAGTAGCACTTGGAATGGAGCGGGGGTCTTGTTGTGCTCTAAGCACTTAGAGAAGCGGGGAAACCAAGATCAGCATTTCCCCAGAAAGCCTGTGTTCTCTTTTGGAGACTGTAACGAAACGGTTCTCRTGCTCTATTTTGGAGGTCAAATGTCTTCTGGTCAGAAGTCCTATTTGCAAGTCAAATAGAGATAGTACATGAATTTCTGGGAAAACTTCTCTCTTGACAGACAAAGAGATTTCTCTCTATTGCTGTGCTGTGCATCTCTGATGTGAGACATCCTGCATGGTGGGATGCTGTACCCAAGGACTGAGATATATTAAACAATTATGGATTAAACAGCWATGTTTGAACTCAGAGAGCTGAATATTGCTCTGGTGTATAAATGGAAACAGTATGGTTGCACATATGGAGATAGAACAGATTTTAGCCCTGAGACATGAGACCTGCTTGCAGAGTTTTGGCTTTCCTGTTAGACTTGTGTGGCCCTGTGAACTGATATGGCTGTGGCTGGGAACTTCCTGGCTCTTCACCAGACATTCAGTGATCACCAGGCACTGCTTACTGCGATTTACATATTTCACCCCACCAAAATGTGTGGATGTAATGAAGTTGGTGAATAGCAGAGAGCCAAGGCTGCCTGGCTATACGTGTATTCAGGAAGTCTCAGGGAAATTCTGTGTTTCGTAAACTCCAAAATTCACAGTGTGGAAATCTAGAAGCAATGAGAGTTAATGAGAGCATTGCTGTGTAACGTGAGAAGCTGCTGGAGGAAGGAGGGAGAGTTAAGTCTTAATTCTTAGCTCTAATACAGAAAGTTTGGGGCATAGGAGAACACAATCTGTCTCACACATGTCCTGAGGGAAACCTSGTCTGACACTTTCCTACAGCTTGGAGTTTGCTAACCTACAGTTTGAAGTTTATTGTAATTTTTGTTTATTGTAATAAAATTAAAAAAAGGAAATAGGTCAAATATTAAAGTATTAGATATAGTTCACCCCCCCCCAAATTCTCGTGGGTATAGTTTATTTCATTTGGTGAATGGAATGCGTGAGAAGGGAACTAACTGCTACATTTTGTTGTGGGTGGAAAGATGGTGTCCCTGGTGCCCGTGATCTGAATTACTTCAAACTAGAACCAGCCTTAACATAACTGTATCTTTTTTGTGTTGCATTGCAGAGATGGTGAGCTGAGTTTGAGTAGATCAATGATCAATAGCTCTGATAAAATAACTCGAAAGGGTGGCTCCTCAATCTTCCAGCACTCTGTAGAAGGTTGGAAAATCAATTCTTCGTTGGTACTGGAGATAAGGTGAGTACCTTAAGGTTCTTTCCRTTGCCTGTAATTCTTCTGGTCTAGAAAATTTTATCATTTGATTCACCYTTGTTTATGCTGGCCTAGGTGCAATGTTAAATGCAACTAAATGACTTCAAACTCTGAAGTAAGGTTGCCCTTCCCAAGAATAAATAACATCTTTTCATCCAGTCAGTCAGTCTCTCTTGAGGACAATGTCTATATTATGTGCATGCCTTGAGCCGGTTGTCTCATGTTTTCACCAGCTGGTGAYGAGAAATTGGTGCTTTTAGGACACGATCTTATCTCATCCTACTCTAGCTGCCTAAAGTAGGACAGATGTAAATGTCTTGAAACTACTTGTATTTCTCTGTTCTCTGAAAAGACAGCTTAGAGAGRTGACCTAGATCTAGAGGCCAAGAGAGGGCTGTTGGTTGTATGGCCTCTACCCTGGACATCTGTGACTATTCCACATGGTGTTTGTGCCACTTCCAGCAGTTGCAGTTCTCCGTCCCTTGACCGTGGAGGCCAGGAGGARTCTCAGGTCCTCATGGCAGCAGAGAGAAGGACAGAGTTCACAGGAGTCACATCAAAATCTTGTTTTGCTGTTTCCTAACCWTTGCATCAGGACAGCCACTACTGGGCTCTTCTCATCCCCATCTGAGTAGGACGTCTGGGGTGTGAAGGCTCTGGAGCTCAAATGAGAGGGACAGAGRCCTGAGCCCGTTGTGCTCTGTGCAAGGTGATAGAAAAGTGGTTGTTTTCCGGTAGCAAAGGCATAGTGGGGTGAATTTTTGATCTCCTGAATCATAGCTCTGTTTTACAGCTGGGTAGGAATTTGATCTAGTTAAAYTGTGTTTTTCTGTGTCACTCTGATTTTTATTTTCTTTGATTTTGTATCAATTAGGGGGAAGTTTATGAAATCCTTCAAAAGGCGATGCTTTTGCATGTGATAGGCACGACCTCTCTGAAAAAGCAGCTTCTAGGTTTATTGCCTCCTCTTTTATGTTCTTCCTTCCAAAGCAAGCAGAAGATACTGGTAGCTGGGGAATGACTTGCATGTTGCAAAGCTGTAGTGAAAACAATCTATGRAGCAGTTGCAATTCTTGAAATTCTTGGAGTTCTTAAGCAATGGCAGAGACAGCACAGAGCCCCTGCAATGGGAAGAAGAAGGGCAGCAGGTTTTRGGTAGCATCAGTAATTTCTATCACCAATTCTAGATCCAGCAGCTCTGTCTGGTGAGCCAGGCAAGCTCAGGATGCAGTACATGGTGCCCAAACCTGTATGCCCTGGAATGAGGGACCCCAAGGATCCAGCTGTGCCCCTGGCACCTGGCCTTTGTGCCAGGCAACCCCTGACTCTCACCCCAAATGCAGCTGAGGAGCATGCTGGGGCTGCTGTGTTTCCCAAGGTGCTGGTACAGATGGGACCTGTCTGACCATCCGTGACCATCTGTGGTTGTTGTGTGCTAAATTCCTCCCCAAGGTAATTTAGGGAAAAGAAGCAGAATTCCAACATCAATAACAATATTTAAGATTTAGGTGGCTGTAACTGACAGTCTAGGGTGGATGTATAGTAACTGGAAAAGTGTYAGAAATTGAAATCGTAGGGTATAGTTCTGACAGGAGAATGAAACAGCGCACCGCTTTGCTTTTGATGTAAGCTGGTTTGTTTTGGAAGTTGTTCAGAGAAGCAGAAACGTATAATAACTCTTTTCAGTCATCCCATTTTGGCGAAGAGTTAAGTATCATATATTTCAGAACCATTTAAAAACTATATATTTTCTGCTCMAGCCAAACAATAAACAAATGCTCGTATCGCAGTGACTCTTTAGGTAAAACTGAGAGAGAAATTGGAGTTTGGGATGCTTCTGAAGTGCTTTTTTTTTGCCTGTTTCAAAAGCAAACAGTCTCATTTGGACAAAGAAGTAAATGCAGAGTATTATTTTATTTTATTTTTTAAGCTTCTTTCTACATTCATATTGCTTCATTCCACCAAAAACCTGAGTTTCAAAAACAAGCCCTTTTTCTTTTTACTGTTGGGGGATGAGAAAGTTCTCTCACTTTATAAACGTGCTCGTGAGAAACACCRCGATGTAATTACTTAGCAGGTTTTGAACACTTCACAGTAAAGGTTATTTTTTGTTTCAGTGAAAAAAAACATGAATCTTGTGCACTGGTTTTGTCAGTAAAAATCCCAATCAGTCAGCGTAGAGGTTTTCTGTATAGTGGAGTGTGTAAAGTTGAGGTTAYGTAGGTGCCTGCCTTGGTCTCTTTTTGGGCTTAAATAGCTATCCTTGTGGGTAGCAGGTCAGAGGAGCAGGTGTTTTCTTTGATCGAATACAAGATTTTAAATTCTTGTGACACAGGGCCAAAATTTGACCAGAGAACCGGCTCTCGTAGCCGCTGCAGGTCCTCTCCGTGTGTGGCACGCTGGGTATGCTCCTCAGCAGAGAGGGAGGGAAGTTGGGCAGGTTTTCTTTCCTTGCAGAAACCACTAAAAACCCTGTGTCCTGCCCCTGTGCTGACTAAACAACACGTGCTGCTCTTTCGCTTTTGCAGGAGGTTTGCTGTACAACTGACTTCCCTGTTGCAGCAGCGAGAAACATCTTGGCTGTAAATATTTTTACACTTGTAGAACTATCAGGACTAACTCTAAATGTATGTAGCAGTCTCCCAGAGTGTCTTATGTTTGAGACTAACAGTTGGGTCCTCCAGAGTGCGTTACCTGAACTGTGCAGACCATGAAGATGATTCATGCTCTGTGATTGCAACTGTTAATGTGAATAGTATTTGAGTTGTGGTGCGAGGTTTGACGTAGCAAGTACTGACAAGAGAGAAACATCATAAGAAAAAAACAAACTAGCACCTGTTGAATAATGTATAAAACCTTGTCATTTCTTAGCAGGGGAGAAACAATTTGTGAACCCATTAATGTAAAGCAAACAGGCATTTCATAAAACTTATAATCATCCTAAAATGGCAGCTACTGTTGTGTCTTACATCAGCTTGGCAACTGCAATAAAAATCTTAAAATGTGGATAAAATGTGACAGTGAGTTTTGCATTTGGCAAGGATAGTGTGATTTGTTCTGTGTCTGGACTAGCAGTTTGGTAGCTGGGACACTGTGCTTAGCTGTTTGCCCTGTTGACCGTGTGTCCCCTTCTGCCGTTTTATATTTGCCTGGGCTAATAACCACTTTCTGTCAACTGCAGAGGTCACCTCCCTTTGCTTTTGGAAATGAATTCTTGACCAGGTCCTAGGAATCAACAACTGAAGCAGCTCCATAAGCAGGACTCCTGGGAGGAGAAAGAGCTTCCACAGGATATCTGGGCTCTCAAGATGCTCTCCTGAACTCTGCGAGAAGACCCAACTGAGTGGGTGCAGCAGCCCCTTTGGAGGTGCCTGCTTGGAAAAAAAAGCTAGACTTTGCATGGTGGAGGTGGGGATGGTGGGTATTGTTAGCTTATTACTAGAGCCTGCAGCAAACCTGCTGCCTTACCAATCATGACTGCACCAGTGGGAGAGTGATTTTTTTTTTTTTAATTGATGGTATCCTCTCATTGCTGACAATTTCTTTTAAGGATAGTTAGTAACTCTGCTGCCCAAGGAAAGAAGACTGCTTGCTGGATCAAGAAGATCTTTGAATGATTCAGTCATGTGAGACCAGGAACAAGAGGGTACACGTTTGTGGGGTTTTGTGTCTAAATTCTTCATTGTCTGTGGCAATTTGAAGGTTTTCCAGTTATGGACATAGGGAATTTCCAGTTCCATTCAAGACCATGCTTTCAGAACAGAGATGTGGCTGAGGAGGTGCGGACCTGTGTGCAGCTTGGTCACGACTGGTGCCATGCCAACACCTCTGTGGTCTCTGAGAGATGAAATGCAGTCCAGGCTTCAGTGCGTGATTTTCTTTTTCCTCTTCTTTTGATTAAGTGGGGGCATGTATTTGCATTGGAAGGAACGGATAAAGGCTTTGAATTGCAGGAAGGCAAAATGAAGTTTAAAAAACAAAAAAATCTCCATTCGTGTCTCGGATGTGCTTATCTGTTTGTGATGTGGCTGAGAACTCGATGAGTGGAGATTTCCTGTCAGAGAAGTGTGAGAACTCATAATATGTTAGCAGCTTCATTTAGAGGAGGAAAAAAGGAGACTTCCCTCACGGAGGGTTCAGATTGCTCTCGTTATTTGTCTTGCAAGATGGTATGAAGCATCTATGATATGTCCTCCAGTGCTAAGTGGTGGCCAAGCACGCTGGGCTTGCAAGCCCCCTTTTCTCTGTGTGATCCCTGTGTGGTCTGTGGCATATATATGTTTGGTGATCTTGATAGCGTGCCAAGTGGAAACCTGTGTGCAACGCTTACCAAAGCTGCACAATATCTCCTTTGGGTTGGTCTGGAGGAGTGCTCAGTAAAAACACTGGTTGGCCGGTTATATATTGGGCTGATTATATAATATTACACAGCAAATAAAAATATTGGCATGTTACCCTTGGCTTTGCAGTATTCAGCGGTTCTTCAGAAAAAAAAGCTATTGATCTCCTGTTTTAATAGCACATGAAGAATCCTTCCCATCATCACGTAGAATGTGTGTTCAGGAGCACAGAGCTGGAAGTGCCGGAAGTCCTAACTGGTGTCAGTTTAATAAAAACCTCCTTGTGATCAATACATACAGGGAACACACAGGAAGGAAATACTGGGAAGGCAGGATGGTTAATCACACCAAGCTGTGCGCCTCTCCCTTGCTCAAGCCTATGGATGTGGCTTGACTCCCAACTAGGCGTTCTCCTCAGGTACTGAGGGCGAGCAGAGCTGCAAAGCGCAACGCCTTTGAGACGGGGTGTTTCCAGTGTGCCYGTGTGAAACCGAGGGGGTGAGCAGAGCCGCAGTCCGCCCTTGGAGGTGTCGGAGCCACAGGCAGGTGGCTGTACGAGAGGCCGAGCTCAACCTGTGGTTCGGTGTCCTCTGCCCAAAGGTAGCGAGCTTCTGGAGCGCTTCATCAAGGCAAATGGCCTCTAATCAGCCGTGTGTTCACCCGGGTTGTCTTCCTCGAGGGCTCTCAGAGCTGAGCCGCCTCCTGCAGAGCGGCGGAGGGTGASGGGCAGCAGCGGGCAGGGCTCCGTAGGGTGCGCGGTGGATCTCCAGCAAATGGAGGTGTGGAAGGGCCTGTGTGAACCCCGTGGGAAGAGCCCATAGGGGAGCAGCAAAAAGGTTTGGAGGTGTTAAAAAAACATGCATTAATTTTTTTTAAAAAAGAGGATTTATTCACCTCCAGGCTCTTGCTGCAGGGCAAGGCTTTATTRCCTGGTGATTGTCGGTTCTCCATGTGCAAGGTGCATGGAACGAGAAGGACATCTGGTATTGCAGGACCGACCCCACGTTTGCATGTGGGGAGGACAGGGAGGCTGAGAAATGGATTGCAAAGGGGTGAGGTGAGGCTTTCCAGCACGGCCTTRCTTGGAAGTTTGCTTGAAAATGTTTGTTCCTAGAACTCAAATTCTTAAGTGATTTTGTTTGTTTGTTTGTTTGTTTTTTTCTTCTTAATGCAAGCGATTCTGTGGCAGATGTGAGAGAGGCTGCCACAGGATGATACTGTTGTGCAGTGCAAAAACTGTTGTGTGCATAAACAGAAAACGTATTATTCCGGGGTGATGTGGTGACATCTTTATGTCTTTTGGAGAGCTATGCAAAGGCGGTGGTATCTGTTAAGTACGCTTCATCAGATAACCAGGCGTTGCGCTCGGCGCCGAGCAGTTTGAACATCTGTTTCTGTTTATCAAAACAAGCCCAGGTCAACCACAGCTTGTGGCACTGTGTTTCCGAGAGTCGCAGAGCAGGTTGCAAACAGCTGCTGGGCTCCAGCCAGCCCCGCTRGCCTCGGTGGCCACCTGCCCGTCAGCCTCTGGATGCACCCCCGGGCACTTCTGTTCATCAAAATCAAAACTTTAACCTCACCTCAGTAAAACAGTTGATTTCATGGTGTGGCTTGTGCTTGCAGAGGTTCCTTCCGTACAGCATCTTTGCTTCGAGGTTTGCTGAAAATCATGTCCTCCCCTCCCTTCTCTAACTGAGCTTTGAGGTTTCTGAACGTGAATCAGTTAGCACTTAGTTTTTGTCATATACCTTCTTATAATTTTTCCCTTAGCACCATGTGGAAAGGGCAAATGCCGCCATCCCTGCACTATGGGTGAGTCAGGGAAGCGTTGAAACTTGAAGAACAATGGCACAAACATCTGCACACTGAATCACAATTCTTCCAGGATTAAAAATATTTGGACACAGTCAAGTGGATCAGTTAAGAATATTTTAATGCAAGGGTTATTGCACATCTTGCGTGGGTACAAGGGATCTCACACATCCTCCAACACCTGCTGCTACATTTACCATTGGATGTGCTACTCACAGCTTCAGGTGAAAACGAGCTTTTAGATACGTGACAACATACCAATATTCAGTGAATTCTGACCATCTCAAAGTTTTATGGAAAAAATAAATCGCTTAGGCATTTTTTAAATTTCAGCTCTCTTAATGATTGCTCAATTACCTGAATCTAATCCCATCTCCGTTTGAAATCCAGTGGAAGTCTTTTCTGAGCCTAAGCAGGCGTGTAGCAAATGCCRCCTGCAAGTTACCCTCCTCAGGTTAGTGCAAGGAGCCAAGGCCCTGGCTTGTTTTTTGTCACTGTTTCTCTAATGCAGTTGCTTGTGTTTTAAAACAACATGCGAGCTGCTCAGTGTCTACACCAGCATTGCACCTTTGCTACCACAAGTAATAACAAGTGAAAATAACAGGTCTGTCGCCGTTGCAGGTAACTTTTCTGTCTTTATGCACCTCAGGCAAAGGCCTCCTGTGAGAGGGAGCCCCAAAGAGCTCCCTGCTGCATCTGCCTGGATCTGCACACAATGGCTTTTGTCTTGGTATTTAATATTTTAAGTTATTTTTAATGCTGCTGGATCAGTCAATTTCTTCTTTCCGTCTCTTTTTCATTTTATAGCTGTTTACGTATTCATCTCTTGGAGGGTGCCCACAAAACGAGGCTTATTAAGCCCACGAGGCTTTTAAGTCCCCTTGAATTTGCAGGCCGAGGAAGAAGCGTTATCGTGCTTTACGGAAACGTCTTTCCTGGTCTTTTATGCTGCTTGCCAAAAGCTTTAAGCACTGAGGTTTGAAYATCCTCCCCTCTGCTTCACTCCTGGGAGACCCTTGCCAGCCTCAGCACCAGCTTCCTTGCCCTTGTGCGACTTTATCCATGCAGTGGCTGCAGAAGGAGCCTTGAATGCCCATCTCTTATTCTTTCCCCCTTCATGGTTTAAGAAGAGAGAGGAAATGCTCGAAAACAAAGTTTTTATCGTGTTTCACTTCCCCTTCGGCTTGCGAGGTTGATCACAGGGCAGGCGCCTGGCGCGAGGGGCTGCAATGGTTGGTCCCAAATGCAGACCAGYAGCTGGCTGGGCTCAGGGGGCTTCAACCGCTCGTCCCGCTCCCATGCCCGTTGGGATGGTTCCCTGCCCCTTGTCCCTCTCCGGCTGGGATGTTTCCCCGCCACAGTGCTGTGTCTGGTTACCAGTTCTTCCTGTTTTGGTCCTGTCTAAGGAAGTTCTGCTCAAAAAATGGTTATGTAAAAATAGCATCCTCTTGCTCAATGAAACGCTGTGTTTTAAATGATCTCCCACCTGCTGACACCAGTGGAAAATATCAACCTGCCATGCAAGGCTGAGTCATTTGTGGTCCCTGGCTGACGGGGCCTGTGGTGGCAGCTGGGGTCCTTTCCAGCTTGCAACTGCAAGGACTGAGTGCACGAGGCAGCTGGTGCAGGCACTGGTCCGTACCGAACCACTGTCTTAAGGATGCCTCTTCCGAGCTGGTGAATTTAAAGAGCTTTATTTTTTTACTTTCTTTTTTTTTTTTTTTTTTTTCCCTTTTTTAATCCTTCCTCCCAGACCTCACAAGCAGGTACAAATTGCTGTGACTTAGCTTCCTCAGTTGACATTTAAGCAGACGTACTTCACCTGCTGTTTGCTGTGGACTGGGAGTGTACAAGTGCTTAATTACCCCATCCCCTGGCCCCCGTGCTATCTGATAGCTTGATCATGAGCAGCTAAACCCTGGTTAGCTGTTTAAATGCTTAATTGCAGAGACTCAAKCTAAGGGATTGGACTAAAGTGATTTAAACTGATGATAAGTGTTCCCAAGAAGTGTTGCTCTGCGCTCAGCTAACAGCCAGGCTGTGTGCTAAGCTGCAGTCCTTCAATTTGCAGCATAGTTTTAAGCTGATTTTGTTAAATGAGTACGAAAGACTGAGGATGTTCTTATTTCAAGTTAATTGGGATAAGTTTAGCTGAGCTTTCAGTTAATTAGGAGCAAGTTTAAGCTGAACTAAATACATTATTCTTGCAGTGAAATAACAGTCTAAAGGAAAACATGGTCATTGCTGAACCAAACTGACTTTTGAGAGAGTATAGTGAAGCATATATTCTCTAGCTCATAAAACTCAATCTTTTAAATAACGTATTTTTTAGGAAAAACAGGTACCCGGATTTTGTCTTTTACTTTTTTTTTAAAAAATATAGGCATATGGGTTTTCTTTTGTGCAAAAATTTGTAAAGTGTTAATCGAAAGTAGTGCTCATTCTAAGTTTTAGAGTCGTCGTYCGTTACATTTAAGTGTATAAAGCAGGTGAGCTCTATGTGCTGTAGTATTGTAATCAAGCTTTGATCTCTGCCCTGACAGCTTTGCTTTAGATTTTCCAGAGTATGGGAGCTGACCTTAGATTGTCTGAGGCAGTCTGCCCTCAGCTTCATGCTGGTGATACTGCCACATAAGCTCCGTATGGGGACTGAGTGCTGGGTCTTATCTCTGCCTCTCTGTTGGCTGACAGGAAGAACATCCTTCGGTTCTTGGATGCTGAAAGGGATGTCTCGGTGGTCAAGAGCAGCTTCAAGCCAGGAGATGTAATCCATTACGTGCTGGACAGGCGTCGCACGCTGAACATCTCGCAGGACTTGCACAGCCTCCTCCCCGAGGTTTCCCCCATGAAGAATCGTCGATTTAAAACCTGTGCAGTTGTTGGGAATTCTGGCATCCTTCTGGACAGCGGATGTGGAAAGGAGATTGATAGCCATGACTTTGTGATAAGGTGAGCTCACATCTGCTGTTGACAAATGTAGTTTGGTGTGTGTGTGTTTTGGACAAATGCTGTGAGAAAAGGTTTAATCTGAGACATGAATTTCAGGGATTATTTGAAATTACTGGGTAACCTATCTGAAACAGTATCTTTCCCTGCGGAATTGGCCAAATGGAGTATGTTCTCAGGCGTCTGACAAGAAGAGTCTTTTTTGCAGTGAAAGTAAAAGAAGGGGAGAGAGCAGARAGATCAGTGCTACTTTCTTTTTCTGTTTTTTCTTTTGTTCCAGGCACAATAATTATTCTGGAGGTAAGATAAAGGCAAAGCCTTTTCTTTATCCAAAATATCCCTTCTTAGCTCTTGGCCAATAGAGATGGCTTGTGCAAATTACTACATTACTTACATGCAGTATGGGGTAGGATTTCAGAGTGATGCCCTGGGATTGAACCAGATGGCTGCTATTAAGGTAATTGGAAGTCACACATCTGAATCTCTTCACACTGCTCTAAAAGTGTATCCCTGCAGTTTGGGCAGAAGCGTTCATATGCTTCACCTTTTATTCATTCCTCACTCAATGTGTGCAGGATAATATGTTTGGGCTTCACAGATCAATAGGAAATAAAAAGAAATAGTTGGCTCGTTTGACAGGCTGGCATTATATGGAGAGAGCGAACGTTAGACAGAAGATTCTTCCGAAGCAGAAGTTGCAATTGGTTTGTTTGGAGAAGTTGGGCGGTAGGAAACAGTATAGATTTAGGCATCATTGCAGGTTCCTTGCTTTTCTTGCTTGGAGGGGTGATGGTGGTGGGGAAAAAAGTGAAAAAGATACGTTAAAGGAAAATTATAGCCCTTCAATTCGTAAATCAAAGGAGGATGTACGTGTGCTAACTGTATGTTATTTGAAAGGCATACCAGAAATTGGCCTTCTTGTCAGTAACACACCACTCTTATCATCTTTCTTTTGCTGCTTGAGCCAAGGCTAGTCTCAAATTAACAAAAAAAAAGCAAAAGGAGTCCAAAATAAATACTAAATGTTTTGACCACATTTAGGCTGTGGACATGCTTTTGTACTTTCTCAAAGATTAAATATGTTCCTCTTAACAGAGCACAGAAAAGTCTAGACAGGAGATTTTATAGATTTTTTTTTTTTCTTTGAGAAGGTGGAGTCACAACTGCCATTCAGAAAGGCCCAATGCAGCAACATGCACGTTTTTGCTCAAACCGTGTGTGTGTTGAGCCATGAGGCGTAAACATACGTTTCTTAAAGACTTGTATACAAATAAGAAAAAAATTATGTAATAGGAACATCAGGAAGTTAAACCTGCTAATCATCTATTCAGATTGCAGAGACATAAGGGAGAGATGCAGGGATGCCTATAAAAATCAGTACAGCAGGTAGTTATTGTCTGCAAAACAGCATATTTTTTAATCAGGTTCAAGAAATAGAGGACTAGACCCTGCATCTTAGAAGTTCACGGATTCTTCATGGTTAGACAATGTGRTACTTACACATGGGGGATAGAGGCRTGCATAGGGATGTAACATTTCTGTTACATTAAATAGCAAGGAACTCCTTTGTATTTCAAGTGGAAGAAGAAGACCAGGCATTCTTGCATTCTTGAGAGCTGCTCTTTACGGTCTCTCATGGTGTCTCTCATCTTCCCATTTGTCATGTTTATAAAAGCAAAAAAAAAAAAAAAAAAAAAAAAAAAGGCAATATAGTAGGCAGTTGCCCTGTACTGGTACTCTTGGTAACCCCTCTGAAATCAGGATGAGTGAAATGTGCTGAATGTATGCATTATGCCTAAGTGCTGTGATCCATTTGTCATGCTATTTTGGTTAAATATATAATTCAGTTGATTTTGATAGTACTATATGTTCTTTTACTCTTATGAAAACTGAAACTAAACTGTGTATTTGAGAGAGATTTCTTGGAACAGGAGCTCCTGTGCATGCTAGATATAACACCAAACATATCATTAGTTTCATAATAAAGTTGGTAGTGTTACGTCTGTTGCAGTGAAGAGGATATGATAGACAACTGCCACTATTTGCATTATACTAAAACAAATTAAATATCCTGAATTATGAAGCTCCTCTAAATGTGGTCTGAGCATGTTAGCAGTAACTAATAAGGACCCAGAATATATACTTCGCTAGGGATACAAGGAGATGGTCAATACCTGACACTTTAATTGATTTAAACCTGGCGATTTCTGGCAGTCTCTTTGAAAGTCATCCAAAGTTACTAATAATTGACTTTTCAGCATATTCAGGGCTTCTCTTGGACCATTGATCTACTGAGAACAGAAAATAATTAGAATACTTCTATTAAGAATAATATTTTAAAATATGCACCCAAAATAGACATGCCTAATAAACAAGTCAATGTGTAACTGCGTCAGCAAATTTTACAGGGAAAAGAAAGCAATTTCTCTCTTTTAGACAACACTGAAAGTGCTTATATGGGTCATTTTTGCAAACGAGGTAATGTTTTGTCAGCTTAACCAGATTTACAGTATTTACTGAACATTAAAGTAGCTTTTTTTTAATTACTTAATCACATAGAGCCTTATTTTGTTCTCAGGGATCAGAAATCAAGAGTCTAGGGACGTATCTTTTGCTAGGATAAAATGGATTAGTTCCACAAATTTAGTGAAGTCATGCCTCTCTTTCTTCCAGTGGAAAATATGACCCAGCCTGGTTAAACTGGGAAGCAAAAAGAATCTCTTTTTTATTAAGAAAAAAAGAAGTGAGGGCTGTAAACTTTCTTCTTCTCCTATTGCTTTCCTCTTTACCTTTTGAAGTTTTACATCCTTTTAAGTGATCTGGGCATCTCGATTGCTTCTGTGGTAGGAAGCCACAGTTTGACTCTATACCCAGACTATAGGTCTTACTCTTCTGTTGCCTATGCTTTCTTATGCCAGGGCTGTGTTAGCAATCTTGCGTATATCAGAGAACAGATGTACAAGTTAGTGGAAGTTGTAATTTTTACAATTCACTAGTTRCATAGGGCTACCTGAGAAATCTATGAGATGTATGTGAGACATGCTTTAAAATAGTAAAAGTAAAAATTGCTAAGCAGCGAGTTTAGGATTCTTGGGTTGCCATTATGTGCTGAAGAGAATTCAGTTCAGTTTTAGGTTCAGAATTTGAAAGGTGCTGAAAATCCATGGAAATCATCTTGTTTATTTTTGATAGAATTCAGTGTATGTGTGGGGATCCCTTCAAAAGCAGGGTATTGAATAGAGTTTTGGAGATTTATGGTAGTAAAATTAATAAAGATAAATAAATAAGTAGTGCATTGTTGTACTTTTGCTCGTAGTAGCATTACTTCTGCAAATATTGCCTTCATTTCAGTTGCCCTGTATAAAGAATGGACCTGAAGTAGCTGACATGGGTTAAGCAGAGCTGTTTACCTAGCAGAGACCTGCTCTGACAAAGAACAACCATGAGAGGTGGTTGTTTAATTGCTTCTTTCTCCTGGCAGTCTGTTTTCCTGCTAGTTCAGCCAGCCGTTGGGAATCGAGCTGAATAACCTTGTAAGTTACCACTATTCAAAAAAAAAAAAATTACTAGTCAGATGCAGTTCTTATTTTTCTGGTGTCCTTGGACTTTAGTTTTTTAACTTGGTCAGAAGCTGGTAGCATGCTTTTTTTTTTGGTCCTCACCTTTTGTTCCAACAAAATGTTGTACTGTATGAGAATAAAAAACGTAGATCCAAGGCTCCTATCTCCAGACAGCCTTCACCTCTGATTTGTACTTGGGAAGGCAGGGGCTCAGGGTAACTGGTGCATGTTGCCAGTGGGATTGGACAGTGACTCTCGAAGACTAAGAGCTMTACAGCACTGAGGATCAACCTGACTCATTTTGAAATTATTCGGCAGGGAAAAAAAAGGAAATGTAGTTGAAATTTCATTTTTAAGTGCCTAATTTTGTATTTCTCATAATACAGATATTTCAATGTAGCAATTTCCCAAACAGTTTCTAATGCGGGAAAGAGTTAACCWTTTTTTTGTGGTTAGAAAGTTGTCAACCTGTCAGAACTCTGGTTTACACGACAGGCGTGATTCTCCCATGGGTCAAAACCCTTGCAGACATGAGAGTCTGTAAACTGTAACTTCTTCTCCCAGAAATTACTGTGGCAGACTGGCTTAACTAATGCACTTCTTCATTAACCGCGTTGTGTGGTATGAGCAATGACTTACCGTTTTGGACAGTTCTCAGTCAAAAGGTTGCCCTTTTTGCACTTCYTTTTTGCATGTTCCTTTTGTTTTTTTCCACATTCCAGACTCACAGGCCCAAAGTACTTATCCAAAACAACAAAAATGGCCTAAATTTAATGAAAATGTAATTGAAATATTTAACTTCTCCTGCTATCAGGGAGTTGCAGAACTGTGCTCCACTTTCACAGTTCTGTAAGAATTGCCAGATATTATAAGCCCTTTTTAGGGAGTAATGTGCAAAGGTACATGAGCATGAAAAGGCAAAGATAGTRGAATTCCAGAGATGACTTCTTTCCATTTTTCTGTTTTTCTATGATTAAAATCTCAATCTTGATATTTCACAGCTGTAGGTTTTTTCCATCTAATATGCAGCAAACTTTCAGAGACATAAATTGCCTCCTTTATTAGGATGTCAAAGTAACAGCATTGGAAATAAGAGTAACAGCTCAGTAATTCATGGGTAATGGTGCAGCAAGAACTCCCAATAAAGAGGTAAATCATGTGTGGTGCTACTGTCTCCAGGTATTTAACACCACTTAGACCTTCTCTGTCACTTCGCTGTGCTGCCTCGATGGAGGAGAGTTGGCGTGTCAGTCACTTCTCTTAAGATGACAGGAAGAAGGAATTTGATGGTTATGGGAAGAAGTTCTAGTTTGGGGAGTAACAAGTAAGGAAGCATGTTAGCAGGTAATATCGCAAAGGTATTGCATCTTATTAAAATGAAATTGGTCACCAGTTGAGGATTTTTATTGGCGGGTGTTAGAAAAATGGGCCTGGAGTCGTGGTGAAGTGTGTGAAGTGGCACATCTTGGAGCATAGATGTKGTTCCTGCCATGGTCCTGCCAGCTTCTAGTGCAGATGCTGCTTATGGCTCTCATGARAAACTTTCTCTCAAGCCATTAACAGTGGGGATATCAGGGAACTCCCTGCTAATCCCCAGTCACATAGTTAAATTGAAGCAGTTCTTGTTTTACTCRGAGCCAAAGAAGTTCACAGAGCATCCTAGAATACATAGATTTTTCTCATCCCTTGYGGCATTCATTTATCTTTTTCTTATAGCAGATCTGCATTTTGGGTGGAGGTGCATGTGTGTGAAAATAGTCATAATGCTGCTGCACACCTTCATTTGAAGGACAGAGTGTCAGTAGTCTTGGTAGAGGTTGCTCCAGCTGGAGATGGCCTCACTGCTGGAGCCTGGAATTTCAGTTCGCCGTCTGGATACTTTGGAAATATCTTTTGGAAGTCAGAATTCGTGGTTCAAATTTTGATACCYACAGGAGTCGGGATGTGAATCTAAACTTAAGTTTGCAAGCTGCTTAGGASAAGAGTTTGTGTACCTGATGCTAGTTGTGTTTGTTCCTTGCTTTCAGATTCATTTAATAGTGCAAGTCTTCCAGCAACAAAGTAATCTTCATTTTTTGGTTTCTCAGAGCATATGTGTTTAGTATTGTGTGATAGATATTTTTGGCTTTGCTCTACACGGAAACATTAATGAAAAGGAGCACACTTTTGCGGCATTTTTATGTGGCCTAGGCTTTATCTTGATTTCCAAACAWTTATTTCAACTGGTAACCCTCAAGTACACAGATTGCTAAAGGATTAACAAGTGTACGGATTTGTAGGCAATTTCTATGTTGTTACCTGTGAAGAATATTCTTTTAGTTCCCAATATCAAATAAAATGCAATAGAGTAATYACTTTTAGTCAGACAAGTTTCATTGCTTTTATTTAAAATTAACTTGAAGATGACGAACAAATATGACTTATATGCATTGCATCTTAGACAGGTGTGTGCATATATATGAGTTGTATATTTGTGAGTCACCTGGCAAGCCTAGCTGCATCTCTGTCAGGCATGTGAATTCTCATTTGAATGTACTTTCAAGAACATAGTTTCATTAGGTTTACAGAGCTCTGCTTTATAAAAAGTGGAGTATATATGTGAGGTCATGAAAGTTTCATATCCAAACCCGGTTGTTGACTTTGGTCTTTTCTCCTGGCATGCAGCTCCAGTCCTGGCATGATTGACCTTCTTTAGACTTACAACTATTATGTCTCATTGCAGTCAGGAGACACCATACACAGTTTTGGGAGGAGCAGATGGCTCTTTAGCCACTCTTGTTTTTTGATCTGTGTGTCTCAGGTGCTCTGCAGATACCCAGATGCCAGGCAAACATGAGCTCAGTTTCTGCTTTCGCTGCATATGTAGTAGTTGCTTGCTGCATTTGTAGTACTTACTTAGTTTTGGTGCTCGTTTGCATGATAGYACAGGGGTGTGTGTGTGCTCCTTGCAGTGCCTTTGTCTCACTGCCTGTGGAGAAAGCACCTCTGCTCCAGCTGGGTAAGGTGACCAGCCTGTTCTCTGCACTTAAGGTCATTAACAGAGTCTTGCCCATGATAATGCCCAGTCACACAGATCATGAACCTACCCACTTGTTTAGATTCTGTCAAAACAGCCTTCTCCAACTTTGCCAAGTGTTTTGTAGCATGARAGCTGTTTCTGAGACAGAGTGCTTGGGAGGAGCAAGTGGGTAAATACTGACTGTGTTGGTTAGCTGTTGTAATGAGGGAAAAAGCCTGTTAGTTTTAAAGCATATGCTTACGGAGTTTCTTAAGGAAGAAAAAAAGGAACAAACAAAAACCATCAATATTTGCAAAATTTATCTTGCTGGGGAAATCCATATTTCATTAGTTCCTCTGTAAACAGTCAATAGCATAGAGAGTGTTTTACAGCCTTCATATAACTTGATGGTTCATTCTCACAGCTCATATTTACTGCTTTTTACTAACATGCCCAAGTCAATCTTCACTGCTATATACAGCTGTTACTCCTAACCCATTTGCGTGTTCTTAGAGTCAAGTCTGTCCTGCTCAGCACCTGAAGCTCCAACAGCAGTGAATCTTGAAGGTCTTTTCCAACCCTAAGAGTTCTGCGATTCTTTGAAGCAATGACACAGCATGAAGAAGCACTGGAGATTTTGATGAAGCTTTTATCATGGTACCGAAAGCTATTTACACATACTCAGGTTAAATACAAAAATACAATAGCTAGTTTTTTGTTTCAAATGTGGGTAGCTAGGAACAAAAGTAAGGTCTGCATCAAAATTACCCCTACAAGGTTTCGAATCTGGATTTTTCTGAGAAATGAATCCCTGAACTGGTTTATTATTAGGGGAGAACATCACAAGGTCTATGATACATACAGACAAATGAAATAATAGCAAGAATGCATTCAGTTTTAGCATGTGTTTGCTAATAAGCCCAGTGCTCAGTTCTGGGAAGAAATCYTCTTCTGTGTAGCTGAGGATCCAGAGCAGCTCTGTTTCAACAAAGATATTCAAGCTTATGTGTAATTTACTCAAGGTGCTCATTATTATTTCCTGAAAGCTTTGGACGGTAGGGATAACTGAATGATCACTGTTATTCTCTTTCCCATTGTATTGTCTGTATTCCTTCCAAAAATAAAATAGAAGATACCCTGAAAGATATTTTTCTATAAAACTTTTCAGACCTCCTCTGGAAATAAAACATAATCCACTACCAGCAATGCAGGACAAGTGTTAAAGTGATCACTCTTCAGTGACTAGGGAGGTGGTTTGGAAATAGCTGTCCAGTTATTCCCTGCTGAAGAATATACTGACTTTAATAGGCAAATTTTAGCAGATGCTTTTGCCAGCTTTTTAGGGATAAGTATAAAGTAAATAGGTAACTTTGGGCATTTTGGGTTTAATAAGCATTGGAATCAACCTTTGAAGGAAGGAACTTCGAGGAAAGCGGGAAGTGACTGTAACCAAAGTAATTATTGTTATAACTTGACTAACTACAACTAATATAGTATTGTTTATGCCTGTAACAGAGCTGGGAATTATTGTAACCGTGTGTCTTATGGCAGTGCTCCACTACAGTAAACCATTGCATTAGTTTCTTTGGAAATGGAACCTTTCGTCTTGCAAATGTTTTTGATTAATACATTGTTTCAAACCTGAGTGCTGCTAGGAATACATGCTTATATGCTTGGATTTTTAAAGGATCAAATGCTAAGAGGTGCTCAGCATTTGGGAAGGAAAATGCCATACCTGCCCATAATATTATAAGCCGATGTTTAATTTGTGGCATTAAAATGTGAAAAATATGTTGAAGCTTTTCAATAACTCTTCATGGACAACTCCATTGTCACTGAGGGCATTTGTATTGCTCATTACTCCTAAATAATACTTGAGAAATCTGAAAATGCCACACACTGAAAATATCTACTAACTTATGTGGTAAACATTTACAAATGCAGCCTTCAATATTCACTATATTACTGACAAAGCCATAATGGTATGTGAGATAGACTGTCCTTGTTTTTAGCTTGCCTGTGCTGATTCTTTTTCAGGTTCTTTAGGAAATTACATTTAGATGCTGCTTTCTAACTATATAAACTTTTAAACTGAAAAAACTTTTGGGCATTGGTGCAGATCCGGACTGGGCTGTCGAAAGACATACAGAATCGGATTAGAGCTGTATGTCCATGGTATCTGCACACTTGCACATGGCATCTAGAGAAAATGTCGGTCCGCTGCTGAATGGGGAGGGTGCGTTGGTAACRGAGGATGTGGAGAAGGCAGAGCTACTAAATGCCTTCTKTGCCTCAGTCTTCTCCRCTAGGGCTGGTCCCCAGGAACTACAGAGCCCAGATAGGGCTGACAGCTCTCAAGGGCAGCCCCTTAGTGTCCCACACCCTAGGGAAATGAGAAGGGACTGGAGAGAGGAAGACTTGCCCYGAGCAGAGGAAGACCTGGTTAGAGAGCACCTGAGGAAASTCAACACCCACAAATCCATGGGCCCCGATGGGATGCACCCCAGAGTGCTGCGTGAGCTGGCGGATGTCATAGCTGAGCCGCTCTCCATCATCTTGGAAAGGTCCTGGAGAACAGGGGAGGTGCCAGAGGACTGGAGGAAAGCCAATGTCACCC